>JAMAKR010000023.1:94861-387467 GCA_023628425.1 Chaetomiaceae sp. PYS4301M
AGAACAGGGAACCTCCCTTCCATCCAGACTCCAGCTTCTCTTGGCCTTTTTCTGCACGTCGATTCCTCCATTGTTCTCGGATCATGTCGTCCTGTTCCCCACCCTCGTCGTGTGTCTGCCCTTGGTTAACTTAAAAAAGCAGGGCCAAGAACCAGGGACTTGCTGGTCACTCGCACCGCAAGCCAAACAGAACAGCAATTTTGACGCTCCACGCTCCAGATGCCGGGCACGAACCCAGGTCCACGGTCCGAGGCAACGAGGCAGCGAGGCAAACGGGGGCGGTATGTCGGCCAGAACTGTCAGAGGGCTCCATCTTGTCGGCAACTTTTCGAATCCCAAAAGGCCAAGACAACTCCCTTACTCGGCAGGCCCAATTTTGCTCGAGATGTGAACCAATGTCCGGATGAGTCGGCACAGCACAAAGATCCAAAGGTGGGGCATCTTTGCCAGCCGAAGCCTTGGAACATCCAACACAGTTCGGGGTGCTGCCAACCCCCGGCCAAGCCCCCCCCCCATGCACCAATGCGAGCAAAGCATGACCGCGCCCTTTATCTCCCGGAACAAGGCTTGCCAACGATACAGACAGTGGTATGGCCTCAGAGCTGAGTGGTCGGGCACCATTATCTCGAGGTGGGAAAAATAAGAAGAAAGAAAAGGGACGATGCCCTGGGGTTGTCCTGCAACACAAACCGTCGGAGAGGGCTGCCAAGCTGTGTGCAGCGCGGAGTGAAGATCGTAGGTCGCAAGTCGAAAGCAGCAAAATCCTCAGTTGATCCGCTGCTCTTGCCCCAGCATGTCTCCATGTCGAAATGGAGAGTCCCTGTGCGGTCGGCATATCGGTTGTCCGACCGCTCGGAATCGGACTCGAACAAAAAACCGATCATGGGGAAAAACCAGTAAGTGAACAAGGTGATGTTCCGAAAAGGGCATGAGGGCATGCCTGAGCAATGCCTGACCGATGAAACGCCCCTCCCCAGTAGCGCCTTGGGACACGTCATTGGTGTGCCGGAAAAGCGGAGTGGCTGCAAAAGGCGGAACGCCCAGCGTCGTCATGGCTGCAAGGCCCGTGCCCCACCAGAAAGAGGTCCTTTCTTGACTTGCTGCCTGCCCCATGACACTGCCGGGTTGATACGCGTACCCAAACGCGACACGAACCTTGGCATCACAAGTATCATGGCATGTACGAAGGCGCCATTTCAGTCTTTGTCCACGATCCAGGGATTGTACAGATTACGCCGACCGAGGGCCGCATGATGAAGTGAAACGAACTGGGTGGCGGGATTCCGGTCTTCTCCATCGACCCCTGAATGTTAATAATAACAATAATAATGATGACTGGAATCAGGTGGAATTCCTGACCTTGGCCGTTTCTTGCGACGCGCGGGAGCGGGCCCGGGAGCGGAATCGAGCGTGGCCAGTGGCCGATCCCCGATGGGATGTGGATCCCGGCACAAGTTCCTTCTGGGCGGCTTAAACCCGGGAACACCGGGATCCACCCCGCCAAGAACGCCGAGCGATACAAACGGCGTCCTAGCGCGCTTGGCACCTGTCGCGTGAGAATTTTCTTTGGCCTGGAGTTTGGTGGTCGGAATCACCTACACGTGTAATGCTCGGACTTTTGGCAGAGACACGCTGCGGACCAGAAACGCTCGGTGTTGAGGAGGCGGCACGTTTTCCTTTCATCTATATTACACTAGTATCATCCATCCACGACGGAATTCCGTTGCAGATCAAAAAGATTGGCACTGCCCAGGCAAGACGCTCGGGCTTCTGCCCCGAATCCTTTCCGGAGTTTAAAAATTCAAATTGCCAGGTTTGGACAAGACTCGGGGCGGGGGTTGAGTCCGACGGGGTCCCGTGTTGTCCGCCGTCCTCCGCACAGTGCGCGCCAAGGCTTCTTTCCTTCTCATCACCTTCTCGCTGCTCTCAGACCTCAGTTGTTGACTCCTCGTTGCCTCTGCATGTTACAAACAAAAGTCTTCGCCGCCCAGACAGCTTCTCACGAAATGGCCTCTGACGCTCAAAGGAGTTACTAATTAGGTACCTGCCCCTCTGACCGACGAAAATATCCTACCGATGCGATTCCTGGTCGCCATCTCTCATCAATCTCTCAGCAGAAGAGCAAACAACAGATCAGATACAAGAGCACACGTTAAACCCGAACTCGCCAATGCCATCAGTTCTGCAACCCTGGCCGATCTACACTACCCGTTGTCATCCGTTCCGCTCAGCAATAAACCCCGGGGCCCGAACTGCGAACCATCTGGCGACGACGATTTTACAGATCAACACAAACACTTCAAAGAGGAAGAGACGTGGCATACCGAACCGACTGTTCCCTCAACTGGAAGCGAGCAGAAACACGGCAGGTCAGAGAGATCCACGTTCCTTGATCGATGAGGGCCGTCCCATGAATCAGTTGGATTGGACTGCCTGCTCGGAATCACTGCCAGCCAGTCTGCCTGGGGATAACACACGATTATCGACTCTGAAGCTGCCTGTGATCTCAGGAGGGGCCCAGGGGTAGCACCGCTGTGGGCAAGAGGCGGACACTTTGGACGCCATGGGAAGGACGGCCACCCCAACATCTCTTCAGAACTTCTCCAATGGCGTGTGTACAACCCCCTGCCCCCTTCGACGGCTTCTTTCGTAATGCCGCGGGCGGCCAGATGAACTCGACGGTAGAATTCTGGTAAGACACCGCAGACGAACATGGTCGCGACGATGTGTGCCTGTACACGTCACCTTTGCCGATACACTCGAATCACGTTGTTAGCCCAGCATTGACATGGTTATGGACAATTGTCGAGCATGGCTCCCGGTCTCTCGTCTTTCTTGAGCCGTAAAAGAGGAACATGGTGATGAACCTGAGAGGATTCAGCGCTTGCATCCACGGCCAGACCAACAACAACCCCGGCATTGGGGCCTTAGACAACCGTTGTATGCACGAACTTGAAGGGTGAAGGGAGGACCAATTCTATGTATGTACATACAATATGTATGTACAAAATACCCGATCTTCGTCCCTGCTCTCTTCGACGGCCAATATCGCACGGCTCTCGACGACATGACGGCATCATCCCGAGATCATTCACTGCATGTTTACCTTACCTTAGTCAGGGGAGAAAAGAAAGCCTCCAGCTTCTGTGCGGCGCATGCCAGACGTTTGGGTGGGGCGACTGGTCCTTGATCATTGACGAATGGGGGATCTGACCACTGGAGCGGGCCTGGGAAAGCCGCTGCGGCGCGTTTGGCGCGTCACCCATCCAATCCTATTGAACCACTCGCCCGTCAGACACGCCGTGACACTGCATCAAACGAGCCGCCCATCTTCGCCAAATGCCACCGTCAAGAAAACGGGACTACACGACAGCAAACTTGTACCATGGTGGGCCGGATATAGTGAAGAGAAGCCGGTCTCACGGGCCAGTCACTTCCACGTTGAGCGGTGATGGCCACGACACGCATCATGTGTCGGACGAGTTGCGCCATACACAAGCGTCGCCGCCACGCCGTCATTGACCCTGATCGAGCAGCTGAGACAGGACGCCATTGACGAGTTCAAGGCCGACCTCTGCTTTGAACTGCGCTGTCTCGGTTCCGCGCCCAAGCATGCCAGACCGGGGATCGCACCGGCTGGGTTAGGGGGGGAGACGGAGGAGGAGGCGGAGGAGGAGGAGACGGAGGAGACGGAGCAGGAGATGGAGGAGGGAGAGGAAGTGGAAGAAAAAGTGGAGGAGGAAGAGGGAGAAGAAGTGGAAGAGGAAGAAGAGGAAGAGAAGATTGAAGAAGAAGAGGAGGTTGAAGAAGAAGAGGAGGTTGAAGAAGAAGAGGGGGTTGAAGTGGAGGAGGTGGAGGAGGTGGAGGAAGAACAAGAGGAAGAAGAGGAAGTGGAAGAAGAGGAAGTGGAAAAGGAGGAGGAAGAACAAGAGGAAGAAGAGGAAGTGGAGGAAGAGGAAGTGGAAGAGGAGGAGGAAGAGGAGGAGGAAGATGAGGAGGAGGCCGACTATGACCCCCCCAAAGCACTGGAGGATTTGCTACGGAAATGGCTGGATCAGAACAAAGCGTCCCGATACTCGACCCATTTCTTCTACCGGCTGCAGTCCAAATACAGCGAGCACCAATTTCCCCCGAGGACATTTGCCGGGCGGGACCGCGCCGTGGTCAAGACGCTGAGCAGACTGGTAACCAAGATCCCCCTTGAGATCTTCTTTACTCTGCTGGATCGGGACGACAGGGAGAGGAGCCCGAGTTTCCTGGCCCACAGTTTGGTTGACACCAAGGGCCGCGAGCTGATCTTGGATATCCCCGTCCACGCGCAGAGCTGGTTGCAGGCCCTGCTTCCTCCCCTTCAGGCACAGGCTGCTGGCTTTGAGGCGGTGAGTCATCATTCCACAGTTACCCTTTAGTGTCATGTACCGTGGATGGACAGTGATGCTTACACCCAGCTCCCTAGGCTGTCGTGCTGGTTTCGCGAGATGATGTGGTGGATTTTTTGATGCACAGCGCCTCTTCGACATCCTCCGGCCTTTCCTCACAGATTTCCAATATCGAGCGGTTTGTGATATTCTTCGCGGATCGAATGTCGGAACCAGAAAATCGCGACCGCCTTCTTCCTGTGTTCAAGGACCTTTGTACTGCAATCTGGCAGCTCGACGACGCAAACAGCCTTTCGGCGTTGTCCGGCAATGTGTTTTTGAGGCTGCTAAGAACGATTGTTCACATACGAGATTGGGAATTCCTCGAGCAGGCCGCTTCTCGATTGGGGAAATGCGGTCGAAGGGAATTCTTCGAGTGGGTGGTTGAGCAGGTGGCCTCGGGAGCGATCCCTTCTCCTCTAGTTAAGAAAAGGTATGTGGGTTCTCTTTCCTTAAACAGCAACTGGCTGACACAGCTGGAGCTTGGTGACTGCTGTTCGCTCCTCCAAGAACCCCTTCGAGAGGATGCGTGCCATCGACAGAATCCTCCACACCTCCTCTGCGTGTCACTCTTCTGGAAGCAGGTATCCTCCGAACATGCAAACTCTCACCGCCAGCGCCGGGAACGAGCATGCATCATCTTCACGAGCGGCTATGCTGCCGTCGACCCCACAGACAACCGGCCAGCTGGGCACCCCCACCCTCGGCAGAAGCGGCCTCAGCCCTTCCTTAGCGCCAACCACACCGTCGCCGACTTGCTCCAACCTCGTCACTGGGTACAACATCTTTGCTGAAGAGCTCTGCGCCAGGCTGCGCGCGTTGTCGAGTTTCTCCAGCCCCGAAGCCGTCCGGGCAGCCGCTGCAAAAGGGTGGGCACGTCTGAGCGAACAGGAGCGCCAACGCTTCCGAGCAAAGGCCGCCAGTCTGCAGCAGTCCTCGGGCACGGCGGTGCCTTCATCAACAGCCCCTGCTTCTGGAGCGCCATCAACACCAGCGTCCCTGCCCCTTGCTTTGGCGAGTGTTTCCTCGAGTGGACTCAACTCCCGGTCCGCCCCAGGGCGCCAACCCAGAGTTAAGACGGAAGCGGGTGTTACAGTCAAACCGGAAGCCGGGGTCAAGGTCAAGACGGAAGCTGGTGTCAAAGACAGGACGGAAGGTGTCCGGGTCAAGTCCGAAGCTATTGCCACTACCTCGTCCTCACGACGTGCCAGAAATAGGGTCGCGAAACTTATTGACCTTACCGGCGACAAGTGACATCCAAGATGTTGGGTACAGCTTTGGATCTCCCCCCGCAAATTGTATATGCTGTATACAACAGCGCTCTGAGAATCGGGCTGCTGTTTCCGATACTGGCCTTTGGATGTTTGTTGCGAAATGAACCCTGTTGTTTCACCTCAAGGCTGCCTTCCTTACACCGCATGGAGAACTAATAAACACAGGTGCTGTTGGTGCTACCTCTCACATTTGGCGCCTGTCCTGCAGGGGGCTGCTGCATGCCCCTCGTTGTGAGTCGGCCCCCTGACTCAAGCCTGGAGACTGGTGTGAGGTGAGTTGACCTCATGGCATTCCGCACACCGTTCGTTGCATCATATGTTCTGACGTTTTGACAGAGAATCCCATGTGTCCTCCTGTCGACCAGAGCAAGATCCGGTTGCCGTTGCTCGTCCAGAGACATTGATGGTCTGGAGTCTGGACAACGGTCAGCCGCCCACCTGTCTTGGTTGGGTGGGGCGGTGGCGCATCGCAGGGTGTGATCGCGGCCCGGGAAGTGGTTCGCCATGAGGACGTTGGCGCCAAGGCGGCCGCTTGAGACATGGGGTGGTGCGCGCCTCATGGTTCCCGTGCCGCGCGCCGCTGCCAACAGCATCCAGCTGATTAAATCATGGAGGCACCCCAATTCAGCTTCCCACGGCTCTTCTCCTCCTGGCCCATTCCGCTTGGGAGAGAAGTACGCCCAAAACACCACACGCTTGAACGCGCCATTTGCGAGAATAGCAACTTGACAGTCTCCCGCAGTCTGCATCTCAACCCCAAGCCCCTCAAGTTCAGCACCCCGGCCCCTGAGTAGGCCCTAGCAAACATGACGGTAGCCTCGCCAGCACCAGCACCCGCACCCGCACCCGCACCCTCACCCTCTCCTGCACCCGCACCCGCACCCGCACCCGCACCCACGCCGAGCCCGCACCCCGCGTCTGAGCCCACCGAGACGCCGAGCATGGCAACGGTCTCGCCCACCACCAGCACGCAGCCTATCGAGGCGTCCGACACTCCCACCCCCGGTCCGGTCCTGAGCCCGACCGCGAGGCCGTTCGAACGCCTCGCGGTGGAGTTCAACAGCGACCTCGAATGCGTCTCTGTTGATATGCAGGAAAAAGGGAAGCGAAGGTTGCTCACGTCAAAGAAGGACAAGAAGCCACACCTGCCGGGCCAACCCCGCGTCCGCCTGGACAAGCCGGCGCACAACGCGGACGGCAACCAGGACGCGCTCCTCGACTACTTCGACAAGAACCACAGCACCAAGGGGTTGGACGACCTCCTCCCCTACATGCGGTACATATTCGTACAGACGCCCTCGTTCCAACACATCATGCCCCTGCACCACCAAACCTCGCACGCCCGCGAGATCAAGGTCACCGAGTCCCCCGGGTTGCACCTGGTCTGGTACTACGAGCTCATCTTCATCAAGCCGATCCCGGCCTACTTCTACTCGCAGGCCTTCTGGGACTACATCCAAAACGCCGACCTCGACCTCTACCGCGCCTGCCTCGGCTTCATGCGCAGCTACTACATGTTGATCCAGTACAACATCGACTTCCGCCTGGCGTGCGAGAAGCGCCTGATCCCGGCCAAGGCCGACGGCGAGATGCCGAGCTACGAGGAGTGGTGCAACTTCATCGAGGCCTTCGCCCAGGTCGGCGACAACCACGTCAACCGGCGCTACCACTACGGCGAGCTGCGCCTGAGCCGCATCAACCGCGCCGCCCTGCTGTTCCGCGCCAACCTCGCCTACTTCCACATCTACCCGCAGTGGGGCTCGTTCCTGGAGCACACGCTCGCGCCCATCATCACCATCTTTGCCGTCTGCTCCGTCGTGCTCAACTCGATGCAGGTCACGCTGAATGCCATCCAGCTCGGCGACATGGACCTGGCCAACGCGTGGCCCAAGTTTGTCGACGCCTCGCTGTGGTTCCCGGTGCTTGTTATTATCGGCATCGCGCTGATGATGTTACTGGCGCTTGTCGGGATGACAATCATGGGCCTGAAGGACCTGTTCCGCGGGAACAGGGTGCGGCGGCGCAAGAAGAGGGGCGACCCGACTGCGGGGACGCGCACGCATGGCATGGTGTGGTAACTGGCGGCTGTTTGGTCTTGTGGTTTGATGCATGAATTGGGTTTATGATGTCTCAGTTTTTTTCTTTTGTTTTTGGATATTACTTGGCTTACATGTACTGCACTTGGATATACCCCCACCGCGCTGAGCGTTGGTACACCCGTCCCGTTGTTATTTGATGAAGAGTCAGTCCTATGTCAATACCCCCAACCCCTGGGGTCGAGCATCACTCTCTAAATGACCATCCCGATGTCTTCCCAAATGCCCGACTCGCAACCTTCACTTCCATAATAAGAAGCTCCAATTCTCTCAACATTCAGATCAAGCTCAGTGGGAGGGCTGCGGCGCATTTCCAAACCAACATCTCTCTGTCCCCTGGCCTGGCTCAGGTAGGACTGGCGTTGGATTCCGTTGATAGTGCAGTCACGGCGATCTGAATCCGAGCTGATTATAATTATGTAAGGAAGGCGGTGCCTGGTTACCTATTGGCTTTTTTTACTTCTCTTCCTTCATGTCTTTTCTGTTTGTTTTTGTTTCTTTTCCCCCGCCATTCGATCCTTTTCCCCTTGGCTGTTATGTATCTCTTTCGATTCAAAACTGGACACGCACTTGCGCTCCAATATCAACGAATTTTACTGTGTACATACCTACCTCTACATGTGCTGGTGTGATACAACATTGTCATCGATGAATTATACTACAGCCGAATGAGAAATGCAGGGATAATATGGCATGCACTCGCAGCTTTCACCGACTGATGCGCCAGCCCCAGACTGTTCCACGGGGGTGGGGTTATGGCAGGCCTAGTGCATCAAGGTCTGTTCGGGAGCGCGGGAAGGATTCGGGAGTGACTTGACTACCGACAGGCAGGGCTTCCGTTAATATGCTGGTTCTAGCGGGCTTGATAGCCAACGAGACACTTTTGTACGTGTAGGGTCTGAAGCAACAAGCAAAGACGTCGTTGGGCCTCCAAGTCCGCAGCAGCATCATTATCGAGAGAGACGGTGTATCTATCTTCAGGTCCAGCTCCTCCTGGTTCATGTATCATGCCCCGAGTGTATCTGAATCCTTCCGGCTCCAAGCCAGGCAACATACGAGGATTGCTTTCGTGGCGACAATGACGACTCACGAGACATTGTAACGATATCTGAGCAGGGCAAGATCATGCCACCCCAAAATGCTGGACGGGACAGACCATGCATCAAGCAAACTTACCAGGAACGGCATTTTCTCCTCTTTTAAGCCTTTTCGAGCGGCCGGGATACCGCGCGCGATGCCTCAGCAGAGCGGAATACGAGAGGGTGCGACCTAACCTTAGCCGACTAGCCCCCCAAATGCCGGGCTAACGCCTAGGTGCAGTTGACGAACGCGGGAAAGCAACCTGGAAATGGACATGGGCCGCCGACCGCTGACTCGGCGCCGTTGAGCCCAAACCTGTTTGTCCCAGAAAGGGTGGGATCAACGGCCGCCCTTGAGAAGGATAAAGAGTCAACGACAACCACCCGTCTCTCTCTCTATTTCCCAGCATCATCATTCATCCTTACCACACGGGCATATCTTTTCAAGAAGCAACATCAACCCCAACCACAAAACACAAAAATGCGCTCCCTCCTCCTGCCAACCCTCCTCCTCACCGCCTCCTCGGCGGTGGCAACAGCCAAACCCTGCCCACCCCAATCGACAGGCTTCCACCTCATCGCCTCGCTCGCCGACGCATCCAGCGACCTCTCGCCCTCGGTGCAGGGTTGGACGCTCACGACGGCGCACACGGGCGCGGGGCTCGGCGCGGCCGTCTTCTCGGCGCCCGGCGACAACTCGGCGCGGCTCTTCTACCAGAACGGCACGGCGGCGCAGGCGGCGCAGCGGCAGACCAAGATCCTCACCGACGGCGGCACGCCGCTGTTCCCGTCTAGCCTGCAGCTGCAGGCGCCCGGCGAGGACAGGCGGATCGCGGATATCAGTGTTGGGGACGGGTCGGCTGCGGCGGTGGATGAGGGTGGGCTGCTGGTGAACGGGCAGGATGACGGGAAGGATGGAAAGGGCACGTTCTTGGCGTGCAAGGCGGTGGTGCCGTATTATCAACGGGAGTTTGTCACGCTGCAGTATGCGTATGGCGGTGAGGAGGTCGGCGAGGGGTGTGTGGCGGTCAATCTGGTGGCGCAGTGTGCTGTGTTGAACGCGCTGCCCGAGGGGAGCATCTCGAGCCACGAGTTTGCGGGGCGGGTGCGGTGTGTTGTGTGATGGGGAAATCGCTGAGGTGGGGTGGCCCTGGTGATGGTGAGAGTGATGGTGTTGTTCCTGGGAGCGGAGGGAGGGTAATTATGCAGAAGTTAATGATAAATTGGTAATCACAATCACACAAAACGCCCAGAAACTCGCATCTTCTTCTCGAGCACTCCACAGTGTTCAAGACGCCGCCAACAAGCATGGAAATGATGAGATGACCGGGACAGTGACTGCCTGCCACGCCTGCCAAGTCCCCTGCCGTTTTCAGACCCCACCAGCCTGCCTGGGAGCTGGGCAATGACGGTCTGGCGCCATTGGCGGGTCGAAGGCTCCCAGACAGGCACCCCATCGCGTTGCTGATCGCATTGCCTGGAATAGGAAGCTGCAAATCTGCGGCCCCAAACCTTTTACCTTCCCCTTCAAGTTTTGCTGGGACTCGTGATATCCGGGACGCGCGGGAATAACCTGAATAAGGCGGTTGGTAAAGTTAGTTAACCCGGCTGCGGAGACGGAATAAGGAGGAGACTGGGGAGTCAATCAAAACAATTAACGTCAAAAGGGCGCCGCGTGTCCGGCGTGTGCTTTGAGGTGAGTGATTCCCCTTCTCTTTCTTTCGTCTCCATGTCATTTGGCAGGCATCGAAGCCTGTAACTGTAATTGTTGCTACAATGAAAATGGCGACGCTTCGGGGACTGGCCGTGGGCGCGGCCTGCCTCGTTCCTCTCGTCGCGGGAGCCGTGGGACTCGAAAATGTTGGATTCCGGACCTCCTTGTCGCTGCGGGACTTCAAGGAACAGGTGAGGATGGCCATTTGATTCTTTTCCACTGCCCTGGGGCTAGCTGTTAACCAATTCTATCCAGTTGGCCCGGCGAGAGGCAGAGGAGCGTGCCCTTGTGGCCCGGGACCTGGAGGACGTCTATCCGGCGCGCACCATCCAGGTTCCCGTCGACGTCAGTTCCACCCTCAAATCCTGATGGATGAACCCATCGACCCCAATGGCCGTTAAGCTGACTCGCAGCATGGGTGTAACCGCTCATTCAGCACTTCCACAATGACTCCATCTACGAGCCGCACTCGGACGGGACCTTTCCCCTGAGATACTGGTTTGACGCCAGCCACTACCGCAAGGGCGGGCCTGTCATCGTCCTCCAAGGCGGCGAGACCGATGGTGCCGGCCGTCTCGAGTTTCTGCAAAAGGGCATCGTCGCCCAGTTGGCCCAAGCGACACACGGCCTCGGCGTTATCCTCGAGCATCGCTACTACGGGAAGAGCTACCCGACGACCGACTTCAGCACCAAGAACCTGCGCTTCTTGACGACGGATCAAGCATTGGCAGACATGGCCTATTTTGCCCAGCATGTCAAATTCGAGGGTCTCGAGCACCTGGAGCTGACGGCGGCCAAGAACCCCTACATTGCCTACGGCGGCTCCTATGCCGGCGCCTTTGTTGCTTTTCTACGGAAGCTGTACCCGGACGTCTACTGGGGCGCCATCGCATCGTCAGGCGTCCCCGAGGCCATCTACGACTATTGGCAGTACTATGAAGCCGCTCGGATTTATGCTCCGCACGACTGCGTTGTGGCGACGCAGAAACTCACCCACGTGGTGGACAACATCCTCATCGGCAAGGCCGGCACCGAATACGTACAGCGGCTGAAGACGGCCTTCGGACTGGGCAACCTGACGCGCAGCGACGACTTTGCATACGCCATCTCGTCTGGCATCGCGGGTTTGCAGGGGTTGAACTGGGACCCGACTCTTAACAGCACCGACTTCGGTTACTACTGCAACAACATCAGCTCCACGGCCCAGGTGTACTCGGCCCCGGCAAGTCTCGAGTCTGAGGTCCGGGACCTGGTCAAAGCAGGCGGATACGGTGACGAGGTCGACACGCTCGCCAACCAGCTGCTCAACTACATTGGCTACGTCAACGCGACAGCCATCCAGTCATGCGGCAGCAAGACCCAGGACGCGTGCTTCACGAGCTACAACACGACCTTCTACCGTCAAGACGACCTCAAGCAAGACTGGCGTCTCTGGGCGTACCAGTACTGCTTCGAGTAAGATCCCTTCCAACTCCTCCGCCTCCCCTGCTGAAGCATACTAACCGCCCTTTCAGATGGGGCTACTTCCAGACCGGCTCAGGCGTCCCAGCCAACCAACTCCCCCTCATCTCGCGCCTCATCGATCTCAATTACACCTCAATCGTGTGCCGCGAGGCCTTCAACATCACGAGCCCGCCGCAGATCGAGCGCATCAATAAGCACGGCGGCGTCAACATCCGCTACCCGCGCCTGGCCAGCATCGACGGCGAGCGCGACCCCTGGCGGTATGCCTCGCCGCATCAGATCGGCCTGCCCGAGAGGAAGAGCACGCTTAGCGAGCCGTTTATCCTCATCGACGAGGGTGTTCACCACTGGGATGAGAACGGGCTGTTCCCGAACGAGACGCGGCCGGGTCTCCCGCCAAAGGCCGTGGCGGAGGCGCAGAGGGCCGAGGCCAAGTTCGTCAGGGCGTGGGTGAAGCAGTGGGAGGCGGAGAAGAATTGTAGGAAGAAGGGCAAGGGGGGGCGCGTGTGAAGTGGGTAGGTACTAACTTGCAGCAGATTCGAGCGACGAGGGGGATTTATGACGACGGGGATTTGTGAATCAGTATGGCAGGAGAAATGTGGAAAATCTTCGGGAGGTCAGGGTAATGGGCGTCGCAGGGATAGTAAACAGAACTCAAACATAATTGCAAAGGGGGGGTATCTAATCTACCATTCTAACCGATCATCGCAAACAAGACGCACGTCAAACCGCTCCTCTCCCTTCCAGGCCTTGGCGGCCGAGTTGTTCTTGGCCACGGCTGCCCTCAAGTCCACAATCATGCCCGGCGGACCGCTCGCAAAGACGCGCGTCCGGCCCTGTGCCACGCCGCCAACAAACTCGTCCACCACAGCGGTTACATCCGGCCGGTGGTCGTTGCCACTGCTCGAAAAAGGGGCGTCCTCCACCGACCCGGACTCGTCATCCGTCTCAGCCCGTCCCTTCTCACCAGAGACCTGAACCTCCTTCGAAACGACAGAGACCGGCGCGGCCGTGACAAAGGTCCGGATCTGCAGACGGTGTGCGGCGCCCAGCCTGCGCAGCTCCTCCAGCTCCGGCTCGACCCACTCCAGATCCTGCTTGCGCTTGACCGCCCACACCAGCTCCAGCCTGCGGTCCGGGTTCGGCTTCTCGCGAACAAGACGCAGCAGGACGGGCAGGACGTAGGTGATGCCGGTGCCGCCCGCGACACAAAGCACGTTGACGTCTCGCGTCAGGTCTTCGACCATGTCCACGCCGTACGGGCCCTGCAGGATGACGGGCGTCGTGGCCGGCAGCGCCTTCTCCTCGGCCACCTTCTTGGCCTGCAGCTCGGCCATCTTCTTTGTCTCGCCCTGCTTGGCTCGGAAGATATACGAATGTCTCACTTTTCCCACAGCATCCGTAACGGGCAGCGACAGCGGCGTGAACGGATGACTCTGCCAGATGCTCCCCTCGGCAAAGCACAGGTAAAAATGCTGCCCAACCTTCCACGGGCGTTGCACATGGGCAAAGTCCAGTCGGACAACATCCCCCAGCTCGTCATCCCTCCATAACTTCACACCCGCCTGCACCGCCCTGAACCCCCACCGCCTCCCACTACCATCCTCCCCTCCCCAATACCCATAATGCAACAACCCCGTCCTCACCACCCTCACCGCACGATCCACACCCCACAACACCAACCCCGGCACGAGAAAGCACTGCAACTGCTTCCAATGCCCGATCAACGCGCCAATATACACCATCCCCAGCACATAATGCACCTTCCTAAACACCTCATACCCCGTCACCCGCCGAACCACCACCCCCCAACTCAGCATCCACATCCCCACCAACAGCCCCAGCGCCACAAACCCCCAAATCGCATACCCCTGCGCGGCATACGCATTCCACACGGTCGGCTGCGGGCGGTACAGCCACGCCTCGACAAGCACCCACCCCAGCGTATGCAGCAGCGACTGCACCAAGATGATATACCCCGTCCACTTGTGCAGAAACAAAAAGCTGGTGTACGGCAGGCCGGTGAGCAAGCTGAGGATGGACTCGCGCGACGCGAGGAGGATGGACAAGGGCGTGAGGGCGTAGGCCAGCACGCCGACGCGGTCGGCCCAGGGGCCGAGCGAGGTGCGCGTGTTGTGGACGGTGGGGGGTTGGTTTTTGATGGGGGTCTTCCAGGTCGCGTAGGTGATGCCGATGAAGGACCAGAGGGTTAGGTAGGCGGTTAGGGTGGCTAGGAGGAGGAGTTGGAGGCGGGTTGTGCGGCCGAAGAGGGCGGGGAGGGGGGTTGTTGGGAGGAGGTGCTGGCGGGTGAGGGTTTTGAGGGCGTGGGTGAGGCGGGTGAGGGTGGGTTTCGGTTGTGGTTTTGGTGGTTGGGCGGGTTCCGGCGAGGAGGCGGCGATGGCAGCGCGGAGGAGGTCGTCGGCTGGGGTGCGGGAAGGGAAGATGCGGCGGGCGAGGACCACGGCGAAGAGGATGCCGCCGATGGTCAGCCAGAAGATGCCCGCGTAGACCATGCCGCGATCGTGGGCGGAGTAGACGGCGTCGAGGTAGGCGCACGACCCCGGGTCGTTGGTGCACGGCACGGCGCGGTCCGCGTAGCCCCAGTGCGGCTCGAGGGCAGCCGCCTCGGACATGTTTTGGATGTGGCGCGGTGTGAGCGCCATGGTGGTGGTTGTCGTCTGGTCGTTTGACTCTGACTATGCCCGGCTCGGGATCTCCAGGCTTGGACCAGAAACAGAGTGGTTCATCACCGGACGCGAACCGATGCCCGCAGCCGCCGTTGGTGTCAAGACGGGCAAAAGATTGGCGATGTCTCGAACCATGTGGCGTGTGGCAGGGCGTGGCAGGGTCCGGGACACGGTCTCTCTTATGGTGCTGGGTGCCCACATGGTTCGTCTGTTGCGACATCTCGACCTGGCCTGTCCCCGCGTGGATCTCGGGCGCTAGGCTCCGAGCGGGTTCTGGACGGCGATGGTGGATTCAATGGCATGGTCGTGTGCCAAGCAGTCGCCGTAGTGGAGTCGGAGACCATCGCATGGCGAGCAAGTTTGAGCGCAGGAAGCGACAGTTTCAAGTTCAGAAGAGGATTTCGTCTTTTCGGGGCGGGTAAGAAGCATGGTCTCCCTGGCAAAAAGTCCTCAAATCCAGCGCGGATGTCATCCTCGGCTGCTCTTCGTGTCTGCCGTTTCTTGGTCTTCGTGGCCAGCGACTCCAGCGTGGCATCATGTTTCGCCTCTGTCCAAACTCGATCCATCATCAACCATTTGAGCATCTTTGAGCATGTTTTTCTCGCATCAGAGCTGTGGACCCGATGGACCGGGCCCGGCTCTCGGTTTGCCCCAGCGGCCCAATCGCCGTGTTTACAGCGACTGAACCCCTGGTAGTTCGGGCGACGGTCGTCTTGGCGGGTGGCTCCAGCGCTGGACCCGGACGGGCTGGGCTGGCATGGGGAAGTTGTGATTCCGATTCGGGCGCATTCCTGCGCAACAACGTGCGCGTGGGATGTGTGGCACTCGAGGACCGGGACCAGGATTCGGTTGCGTGACTTGACTGAACTGGGCGGCTCGAGAGTGACACTGGAGCCAACAAAGCCGTGAAACAAAACCCCGCCGCCGCCGCCGTGTTCCGTGCCACCGTCACCTCGGATTCGGAGACGACGGGACAAGGACACATTTCCGGTTTTAAAGACTCCGCCATCCGCAGCGGCACTCCGCAGAGATTGTCACGTTCCGTGAGCAACAGATTCGGGTTCTTGCCCGACTTCGAGAGACAAGTCGACGTCCAATCCAAACCGGCAGGCACGACATTGAAATTCAGGTTGCCCCGCACCATCCCGCTGCAACCCTCAACAAACTGCCTTCCCTCCTTCCCGCTTTCCGCAGACAACAAGGGAGCTGCCAGGCAGCCAATTTAGGTTCTGATTGAACCTCTGTCCAACACTCCACTCCACCTGCAATCTACTTCCCGTCATCAACCGGCATCTCACCCACCCCATCCCGCTGCCGCACGCTCCCGTCCGCCTGAATCCTACCCCCATCAAACGCCATCAAACACATCACCGCCAAAATGGACCACGGCGGCAACACCAACATGACCGGCCCAGCCTGCAAGATCTCGGTATGCCAGCCCCACCCCCTTACCCATTTACCAAACCAACGACATACTAACCTCCCCCTTTTTTCCTCTGCAAAGATGCTCTGGAACTGGTACACGATCGACGCGTGCTTCCTCTCCTCGTCCTGGCACATCACCAGCCACGGCGCCTTCGCGGCGACCTGCATCGGCACGATCCTGCTCGTCGTGCTGCTCGAGGGGCTGCGCCGCCTCGGCAAGGAGTACGACGAGCACCTGCAGCGCGACTTTGCCGCGCGCGTCGCGCTCATCGCTAACGGCGGTGCGCTGCCCGTGGCGGGGTCGTCGTCTTCTTCCGCTGCTGCTGGTAGTGGGGGTGGGGGTGGTGTGGCGGTTGTTGGGGTTGTTGCTGGGGAGGCGTTGGCGCCGCAGACGGTCACGTTTCGTGCTTCGCCGCTGCAGCAGTTTGTGCGTGCTGTGATTCATGCTGCGACGTTTGGGCTGGCGTACTTGGTCATGTTGTTGGCCATGTACTATAATGGGTACATCATCATTTGCATCTTGATCGGGGCGCTGCTGGGCAAGTTCTTTTGCGACTGGATGACGCGGACGGTCGTGGTTGGGGGTGTGGAGAATGGCGTGGCTAAAGGGGGGAATGGGGATGTGATGGGCATCGAGGAGCCTTCTGTTTGCTGTGGATGATTTGGCCGGCGGGGGATCAGGTCCACGGTTTATTATGTTTCTTTCTTTCTGTCTCTCTCCTCCCTCTCACCCTCTCATGATTTTGATACCCGAATATGGAGAATTCGTTTGCTGCAGGGCCGCCGAACTTGCGTCAACGTCTTTGCTCAGCTCCCCGCCACCGACTGCACTGCCGCCGCCGCCTTGGCGATCGCGTCGGCGAGCGAGACGCTGGTCTGGTACGCCTTCCTCCTCCCCAAGCCCACCGCCCCCTTGTGGTCATGGTTCCACTCTACTACTTCCTGCACCATGCCCTCGAGCGTCGTCAGGACGCCCGTGTAACCGAGCCCTCCCATGCCGACTGGCTGGCTGGCCACGGCGTTGGACGCCACGAGATGGGTGCAGATACTGAAGAGGCCGGGCTTGAGGTGCTTCACCTCGCCGGAGAGCGCGGGCAAGACCTTTTGCAGGAAGGGGAACCGGGCGAGCGCGAGACAGTACCACTCGATCGGGTACGACAGGAGGACCATGACAACGGGCTGGAGGGGCATCGTGCGGAAAGGCGTGGCGGCCAGCGTCCGGACGAGCGTGTACAAGTCCCTATAGGCGATGGGCGGGTTCGGGTCCGTGACAACGAACGGACGCCCGGCTTGTGGGGACGAGAACGACTGCGGAGAAGCCAGGATGGCCTCGAAGTCGAGGTGGGCGATGGCGACGTTAATGCCGTGCACGAAGCTCTGGACAATGTGGGACGTCCACCTGTTGCGCGTTAGTTATGACATGGCTTGAACTAAGCCCAGCGGGGCTCTTACGTCGGGAGAAGAGCCGTGGACAGCGCCCCGCCGACTGTGTTGTCGGTGGGATTCCCATACACCCCGTTGGCCGGCCGGATACACCCGGTCCGGAGAGCCTTGGAGTTGACGTCACAGACAATGCGCTCCGCCGCCGCCTTGGACGCGGGATAGTTGGCGTAGAACTCCTCGTGTCGGCGCAGGGGCTGCGAGAAGTCCTTGTCGTCCAGTATCTGCCAGAAGTTCCGCGGCCACTCCCCGGACCACATCTTCCACGGCCGCATCCACAGTCCGACGGGTCTGATACTGATGCTGGCAGACGTGGTGGACACCAGGACATCGGCGCCCGCTCGCCGGGCGGCGTCGACGACGTTCTGCGTGCCGCGCACGTTGACGGCGTCGCAGAAGCCCGAGACTAGCTTGGACCGGTCCGAGGGCACGATGACGGCGGCGGTGTGGAACACGGTCAGGGGCAGGTCGGCGACGGACGGATGCCAGTGCTTGCTGAACGCCTTGGCCGTTGCGTCGGCTGAGGAAATATCGGTTTGGACAAAGTCAACCTCGGTCGCTTTGCCGTAGAGCATGTCGGCTCGGTTCGGGGGCCGGAAGTCGACAATGCGGATGCTCTCGGGGGGCTGGCCCCGCTCCAGGAGCTGCAGCACCATGTACCCTCCTACGAGGCCTGGATGCCCTCTTGTCAGAAGCGGTGGAGGAGGCAGCGGTGAGGTTTCGGCTTTAAGCGGCCATGCTATGAATGGCTGCCGGCTGCGAACAAGACAAACTCACCAGAGCCTCCCGTGACAATGTACCGCCGTTCGAGCTTTGGCGGGATGCGACTAGCATAACTTCTCGTTGTAATCGGAGTCGTCTCCAGCTGCCGATACGCCTCGCGGAGAACCTCCTTCGTCCATCTCGTCGGCGCCAACTTCCTGATCTCATCTGGGGTGCCCAGGAGCAGTTGATTGAGGCGCACCAGATAAGCCACGAGCAGCAGCAGCAGCAGCATCAGCATGAGACCGGCCATGGCCGCGGCCAGGAAAGGACTCTCAGCAACGTGGTCCGGCATTTTCCAGTTTCCACGGACTTTTCCCCCAAGCGGCGTTCAGTGGTGGGTTTGGTTTCAGCTCATCTCATCAAACTTGACGATTAACCTCGAAAACCACGCATGAGACGAGAATCCGAGCTCTTGGTGAGGGGCTCTTGTGGAGGGAGCGTTACACTCAGTCGTGTCTGTGCGCTTCCCGACGCTTCCGGGCTGGTTAGGGCCAGGACATTTACTTGACAGACTTAGGCAAAAGACAGTAGTCCCCTGGCCGGGCATAACGCGGATGGGCTACGGTGTGAGACCATGTTGTGAGAAGAAACATGGATGATGCCTTTTGCGTTATTTGGAAAATCGAAAAAGTTTATTTAGTTCACCTCACACTTCTCACCGAGCATTATCGGCGTTGAGTATTTCCCCTGAACGACTTGAACTCGGTCCTTGGCCCCTTTCGCTCTGCACGATAATTCCCATCCGCTGATCGTCTCCATCAGATATATGTACAGTTCCGCTTCCCGGTCAAGTCCCAGAACCATCCCCTTTATTTCGACTTTTTACTGCACATCTTGCCGGTGATGCTCTCGACCGTGGGATTGTGCTCGGTAAACGACTTGCCCATATTCTTCTTCATGTCGGGCGTCATGTCCTTCTTGGCCTTGCCCACCTTCCGGTAGGTGGCGCCGCTCGGGGTGCCCAGGCCGCCGAGGATCATGCCCAAGATCGCGACAGGAGCCATAGACGGGTCCTCGACGATGGAGTAGATGGACAGCCCGCCGCTGCCGGCGACGTCGAGGGCGGTCAGGAACCTCGCGAGCGCCGCGCCCGTCCGGCCCAGCGCGCCCACCGTCTGGCCCACAAAAGGGATCAGGAAGAGGACGGCCTCGACGATCTTGAGGATCAGGTTCTTCTTGTTCTCCTCGTTGATGTGCTCAGCGATCTTCTTGACCTCGTTCATCGAGTCGATGGCGTCCTTGAGCATAAACACGGGCACCGCCAGCACCTCGACGGCGTCTTGGATAGACCCGTCGAAGGTGCCCAGGCCGATGTCGGCCCACATGATGTCGTACTCGTCGTTGATCGCGGTCAGGTTGCCCCGGGCCGCGTCAATGACCTCTCTGGGGTTGGGGATGTCGATATTGGCCTTCCTCCGCGGGTAGTTGTAGAACTTGGTGTTGGTGGTGATGCAGCCCAGGTCCGGGTTAGGGCAGTCGTCGATGCCGTCCGTGTCTTCAAAGTCCTGGCCCTCGACCCATTCCGGATCGAACCCGGCAGCGCTGAGCGACTTTTTGTAGCCGTCCTTGTCCTTGACTTCGAACCAGTAGCTGTAGTCGTCGCCATTCTTGCCGGGCAGGTTGTCGCAGGCGACTTCTTTAGCGTCTTCGCGATGCGCAAAGATGGTCCCGGGCGCAGCGAAGCATTTGTAGTATTTATACCCCGGGTCCTTGTCATCCACGCCGGTCCAGAGCCAACTCGCGAGCCGCTGGTTCATCGTGTCCTTGATCCACTTCTCGTATGTCGGAAACAGGTCGTCGTAGCCCTTTGCCGCCTCGTCGTAGCCGTCAAACGAGCTGGACAGCATCTTTTGGAGGACATTGACGGCGTGCATGGCGACGCATGGAGGGTGCATGCTGCCGGCATCCTTGTCGAGATCATCGAGGGTGTTGTAGGTCTTGTCCATGTCGCAGCTAACGCTCAGATCCAAGGCGTCAATGTCATCGTCGCTGTCGTCGCCGAGCCCATAGTCGGCCTGCAGGTCGACAGCCCAGTCGCTGGTGCCTGCAAAGTTCAGGCTCTTGTACAGATCGATCCGGCGGGCCTTTGTCGGCTTGTCCATCCAGGCCACCCACTCGTCCTTGTTGTAGATGAAGATGTCCGAGTCGGAAGCCTCGTCGTAGGTGGCCAGGTAGGTCTCGTCAGAGTAGCCCATGTCGATGATGTTCTGGATCTGGCGAATCTCGGCGTCGGCAATGTATCCCGATGTATTTGTGCACTCCCCGGCCCTTGCAGGGGACTTGTTCCTCTCGCCGAGGAACGTGCAGGTCGGGCCGCGGCAGCTGGCGCTGGCCATCTTGAAGCTCCGGCCGTAGCTGCTGACGCCAATGAAGACCTTGTTGGCCGGCACGCCCGCCTTGGTGACCATGGCCAGGGAATACAAGGTTTCGGTCTTGTTGACATGGGACCGGAGGCAGTTGCCTGCCTCGCACGAGTCACTATCCACCGGGTTAGCAACGAATGGATAATAGGGATCGGAAAGGCCAAAGGGGCCGAGAGGGGAAATCTTACATGGCCCATTTGTTGCCCACATCCCATTGCCCTAGAACGTCGAAGACAACGATTAGCTTTACTATCCCTCCCCAACTTTGTACATGATACCAAGTAAGTACTTACCATGCAGGTCATAGGTCATGTAGACGATGTAGTCGACCACCTCGGCCATCTGCTTGACAGGAAAGTTCTTGAGATACCAATACGAAGCAGGGGCAGCAAACGACACGGTCTTGCCCGAGCCCAGCGACTTCTTGACGAGAGTCAGAAACTGGAGGTAGTTCGGGCCATCGTCAGGGGTTCCGGGGTCGGAGCCCTCAATATCGGTCGCGCCGGGGTATTCCCAGTCGAAGTCGACGCCGTCCAGGTTGTTGTTCTTGACGAACTGGACAATGTTGGCGGCAAACTTGGCCTGGTTGGTTGGCCTCACGCCGTTGCGGATGATGTGGTTGGTGCCGGGCTCGTTGGAGAACGCCCAGCCGCCGAAGGCGACGATGCGCTTGACGCCCTGGAGTTTGACGAACTTGTCCCACTGTTCCTGGACGCCGCTGACCGAGACCTGGAAGTCCTCGGTGAGATTGGCAAAGGCAAAGTGGATGTGTGTGTAGCCGCCGTCCGTCTTGGATATGCTGGTCACGTCCATGTTCAGGCAGGGTCTCGTGTAGGGGTTCCAGCTCTCAAAGTAAGCAATCTTGCCAAAGCTCGAGGGCGGGGTCTTGTTGTTGACGATGTCCAGGCCGCAGTTTGAGATGCACCCGTTGGTGCCATTCTTGGCTGTGCCTGGCGTCTTGGCCACGGTGGTGTCGACGCAGAACTCGGGCGTCGTGCCGCAGAACCCCCAAGTGTTGCAGCACACGTTGAGCGGGCACGGGTTCAGCTTCGCGATGTCTGCGCTCTTGTCCGATGGAGCCTTCGTTCCGGGTTTCTGGGGCCCGCATTGGGCATCGGGGACTGGGAGGGGAAAGGGAGGAGTGCCGTCGCTGAGACAGAGGCGCTGGTTCCGCTTGAGCACGCCCGGGGCACAACCGGCGAAGCCCCAGGTCTTGCCGACGTTGAACTTCTCGATATCTCCGTCCTTGAGGAAGTTGGCACCAGCAATGGTGCCGCAGCCCTCGCCGTCGCCTACCGTGTGGGCGAAACACGAGCCGTCGGCATTTTTCTTGGGCCGGAGATCAGGCAGGGTGCCCTTGGTGCAACACAGGGGCTGCTTCTCGACCAGCGTGCCGCAGAAGGTGTCCTTGCCGCCGCCGTTGAACTTGTACAGCTGCGCTGGCTCGATTTTACAGCGGTTCTTGGCGATGCTCCAGCAGTCGTCGCCCTTGTTCACCTGGATGTACTTGCAGGTGCCATCAGCGTTGCCTGGGGGGTCCATGTCAGGCATGGTGCCCGCGGTGCAGCACACATAGGTCCCAACCTGCAAATTAGCACATCAAAGACTGAGACATGCCCATTGTTCATTCCAAACGTACCTGCAAGTTGGTACACTTGTCCTTCAGCCCTGAATTGTATTTGTATAGATCGTCCAGCTTGATGTTGCCACACCGCGTTGATGCAATCACGGAGCAGCTGTCGCCCGACGCAATCTTATAGGGCTTGCATTCAGCCCGAGCATCCAGGGGGCCGTTGGGAAGCGCCGAAACAGGCGCATATTGCGAGAGTGTAAGTGCGGCGATGGCCACAACATGGTGAGGCCGCCGCATGGTTGCGCAAACCTAGTGTTGTGTTGTGAAGAGAGAACAAACGAAGGTGAGGTGACAAGTGTGAGGGATCTAAGTGGAGAAGGAAAGGGGACTCGGGGAGGAGGACCGGTATGGGCACGAGGCAGTAAGTAACAAAGCGTCCACGACTCCATGGTCTGGTCGAGTTGTTTAAGAGTCTTTTGAAGATTCTCAGGTCGACTGGGCGGGACTGGAGCTTCAATGCCACGGCCATTGGTCTGATGCTCTCATCCAGGGTCGCTCTCCCCATTCATACCAAGTAGGCAACGACGGACCCCTATTCTGAGCAAGAACAAGGATAAACGAGGGTACTAGACCGCAGCTCGTTCCCCAGTGTGACGTTAGTTAAATTGATGCTCCTATGATCATTGGTCAATGGGTTCCAAGACTTGATGCCTAGTATGCCGTTTTCCCGCCTGACCCTAGCAGGCTTACATTTTTAAAGTCCGAGCCTCCACTCTGAAGATCCGAGCCTCTGAAAAAAACAAACCCGGAAGGATTTGGTCCGGGCGAGATCCTCATTGTCTTTTCTATTTTCTTTTCTATTTTTTAGCCTAAACGCTCCAGCTGACAGACAGCCTTGCTCTTCGCTGCTCCACGACCAATAACAGTCATGAGTCCAGCATCAAAGGGGGATCGACCTCATTTCCAGCCTCGACTTCAACAGCTCTGGTTACCACCATGGCTTGGCCTATTCCTTTGATGTCTGCCTGGGCACGATGTGACATCTGGGCAACATCCCTCATCTTAATACCTCGGACTCTTCCCTGTTGACCCATCTCGGAAAGATACCCCTTGGTGAGGGCTTCCCAGAGGTTACCAGACTTCAGAGCTCATTAAGGGGATACAGTCGCCTGCTTCCGTCGTCATTGCCTCCTAGTTCTTGGCCACCCTTTCGGCGACACTCTTGGCCGTGATCCTCTTCCTAAAGACACTCTTTTCGAAATCTGGCACTCTTGTTTTTGGAACCCTCTCGACTGCTTTCACTGCCTTCAGAAACCTCCCCTTTGGGACCCTTCGTTTTGGACCACTCTCACGGCAAGATTCAAAATGAAGCACGACATTGTGCTGCTGCTCTTATTTGGCCTCTGGCCCGCGCTTGTGAGCGCGGGTGCCCTCGTGCGAGGGGCCGAAATCCTCCTCTACTACATGGCGTATCGCATCGACGTCGAAGTCAGCTCTCAGCTCGCCATTGAGGATGGCAGAGACCCCGACAGGAGTTGGAAGATGGCAAATAAGGCCTTCAACTTCGCGTCCGACTTTCCGGGCGGCGTCGTGGACACGAGCAGGCCCGGTGCCAACTTCCACGGCTTTGTATCGCAAACGGCAAGCAATGGATACGCAAAAGCAACGGGACTGACCAGGATCGCCGATCCCTGGAACCCAACATTTGCCGAGGTCAGGGACATTGTGCACTGGGATCCCATACCCAAGGGGTTCCAGTACAGCTATGCAGGATTCAACGTCAAAAGCATGCTGGGTGAGCTCGCAGGGGGCGAGCCCAGCATGGTGCCGGGGAACCCGAAGCCGGTCAAGAATCACTTTTTCGACTTTGACAACATGTTAGCCATTGTCGGAAAGCGGGCGGCCGACCTCTACGACAAGAAACCCGACATTGCGCGGCCGTACATGGAACGGATCTCAGAGCTGGCCAAAATCTCGGCCGAGGGACGGGCCAAGGAGTCGGCACAGTACACCATCGACAACTACAAGAAGGCACTGACGGAGAAGAACAAGAAGTTCGACAAGAAGAACCCCGAGTCCATCACGGGCGCGGTCCAGACCGAGAACCACCCCTCGCAGCGCTTCGGCGACTACCAGGTGGTGGACCTGCGCGCAACCCAAAAGGAGATAAAAAAGCAGGCTGGCAAGAACGCCGACGAGTTCAAGCAGGTGGCAAAGGACCTCGCCAAGTTGTACAAGAAGGCCGAGACGGCCAAGACCGTGGACGACATCAAGAAGATAACGGGGCTCGATTCAGGTACCAAGGACCACCTCCGCGTCCACCTTCAGGAGATCAAACTGGGACAGGCTATTGACCTTCACCTCACGGGCACGGCCAGCAGTGCCTGCGACTACCCTGCGGCGCAGGACCCCAGGCCCTAGGTGACAGCGCCTGGGCCTTTTGTTTCGGGGGTGGGATTGGGATGGGTATTTTTGGACATACAGGGTCTCACTGAGACTTGTTTTGCAAATAGTGGTCAAATATGGGATCCAACGCGCATGTACTTATTCGTCTTGTTAACCAATTCCGTTCCACGCTGGGAGTTGCTTGTTTTCATGTTGGCTTATTGGTCTTTACCTACCTCCCTAATCAAGTGTGTCAAACCCGGAGCTACCATGGGTTACTCACTAATTATTCAGAGCCGTGGACCGCCCATGCCGCTGAAAAGGACATGGGAATTATGGTGACCGCGGGTATTTTGTGGTGGATTTGGAGATTTAGATAGCGGAACTGTGATGCCCCTGAGTTGGCCCCCCTGACCAACCACAAGAAGATGGGGCGGGGAACAGGAATACATGCCCCGAGCCTGTAACTGCGTGGAACAGGCATCCATCCCCCCATAATAATGAGCTGGGCGCTGTTTCCCCAAGTTATTATTATTCCGCTCCGCACATTCTGACCATCAGGGAACCTTTCGCGACCACCTTCCTCTCCCCATCTTCCATTCCAACATTTCATACACCAGACCCTGTTTTTGGACAACGTTGGCCCAGGTTGTACCTTTTCACCGCTCACCTTGATATAGTGCACTTGTCGTATCCTGATCCTTCAGGACACGTCCCTAATTAACTCGAACTTGGAATTTGAACCTCCTGCCGACAGGCTGCACGAGAACGATTTGGGTTGCTAGTAAGTACCATTTGCGCAAGCGTTGAGGGTCAAGAGGACCTCGATTAATCATTGCAACAGATCCATCACGACGGCTTTGCAACCGGAAACCTGGCTGAGGCTGAACGCCAGGCAAGCGAGACGATGGGCCATCTTGCACCGAACGCCAACCGAGGGCCGAGTGTCCTCGACCTCCCAGCAGAGGTTCTTCGCGATATATTTGACTACTTCCACAGCGAACATGTCTACCTCGATACCCACGGCATCAACTATTACTGCACGTTTAGCAGCGAGCCAGACGACAACCTCCGGACGGTCCAAAATGCGCGCCTGGTCTGCCGTGGCTTCTGTCAACTTGCGTCACCGCTCCTCCTCCCTGTTGTTCGCGCCCACATCAGCTCTGACTCGCTCCGTCGCATCAACAAACTCACGAGCAACCCCCAGATTGCTGCCGGCGTGCGCTTGGTCCAGGTAGTTCTTGCCTACCGTCCGAGGGAGATCGCCCAGAGCGTGCCTTGGTACCGAGAGATGCAATATCAGCGGCTCAATGAAGTCCGCGATCGATGTGAATACCGCCTGGGCGACTGTGACAATACCGACAACGAGGTTCAGGTTTTTGAGGCAATCTCTACATACGAGATGATGATGTCCGCATGGTCCACCTGCTCCGATGAGGACCGAGAGAAGGGGGAGGGTAATCCTTCCCCTGTCGTCGACGATGACGACTACGAGTGGTCCAGATACAAAACCATCCTCTACCAAGGCTACGAAGAATACCGCCGCAAGCATGAAGACCAGCACCGACTCCTCACGGACGGCTCCTTCGTCAAGGACCTCGCCGCCTCCATCAGCCGGATGACATCGCTGCGGGCCATCTCCTTCTTTGACCATGTGATCCGCTCTCTCGACGCCTTCTTCAACAATTCATCCTTTACCGTCCTTGCCAGCCGGACCAAAAAGCTGCTCCAATTCCTGGACATGCCGCAAGACTGGATTGAAATCAGCAACCTGAACCAGAACGGCGTCATGAATCTCGCTCAGCCCATCGACCTCCTCCCCACCAAACTCCTCTGGCAACTTCCCATCGCCCTCCACGAACACAGCAACCCCGCCCTCCACGAAATCGCAATCTCCGCCCTCCCCCTCCAAAACAACTTCTCCCACCTCCACCCCCCCAACGCCGCCCTCCTAGCAGCTTCCTTCCAAAACCTCCAAAAACTCCAAATCGGCGCCCGCGGCATCATGTCCACCCACCCGATCCGCCGCTCCCACCTCGCCCGAGAAGACCAAGCCCACCTCGACGCCTACCTCGCTGCACTCCTGTCGCCGTCCCTCGAGTCGGTCGACATTAACCTCCGCTCGCTGGGCCTCAACGTGGACCGGCGCCAGGAGGAGGCCAGGTCCAAGGACGGGCTGTACCGCGTCGGGGCGGTTCTGAACGGGGCGGTGGCGGCGGCCGGCTGGCCGAAGCTGAGGAGTTTGGAGCTTAGTTATGTTTCGTTCAGCCGGGAGGAGCTGGTTGGGTTTTTGGAAGGGGCGTTGGAGGGTGGGAGGTTGGAGGCTGTTGTTTTTTATGATGTGAGTGTCAGAGGGAGTGGTGGGTGGGCGGGTGCGTTGGATGTGTTGCGGGAGAAGGTGCTGCTTTCGAAGCGGTTGGGTGGGACGGGTTGTGAGATTAGGTTTAGGGGCCTAAGGGGAGGGGGGTTTGGTAGTTGGGCTGGTGATGATGATGATAGTAGTGACGAGGACGAGGACGAGGACGATAGTGACTCGGATAATGGCGGTGACATCCGTCTGAGGATCGAACTTCGTCGCCACGTGGAGGAGTATGTCCGGGGGAGGGAGGGCGTGGAGAATCCCCTAGCTGCTGCGGAGGCTCGGCTGGGATTTTCTTGATTTGCGGCGAGATATGCCGTTGTTTGAGGGTTTGTATTTTCTACCAATGTATGAAGGCTTCTCAAGGCCACAGCAGGTAATTTGAATTTCTGGGTTTAGCGAATGTCACAAGAGCCCCTCTCTTTCCCCGTTTCCCTCCTTACACGTCCGAGTCATGATACTTGCCGAGTCTAAACAACTTCTTAGCATTCTCTCGTCCGACATCCAGATACCGCTGGCGTCCTCCCAGTGCCTCGCTCAACGCTGCCTCGTCATCGTCGTACCACTTCGCACCCTCCTCGATGCGTTCGTAGGGCGAGTCCACACTAAACAGAAGGCGATCAACTCCGACATAGTCAGCCACAAACTTGACTGCCTCGGTGCAGAAATGGCCGCTGGTGGTCAGGTAGATGTTGTTCTTGAAGTAATGCAGCAGCGGCTTCTCGCTCATGGTGTCGCCGCGGGACTGGGCCAACGGTCGCTCGACGTCCTCCAGCCAGTGGTTGGTGCGCCAAAAGTCCTGCGGCATGCGCTCGCCCAGGTGGCCGACGATCAGTTTCGCCTTGGGATGGCGGTCAAACACACCGTTTGTGATGAGGCCCATGACGTGGATGGAGACGTCGACGGCAAAGCTGATGGGCGGGCCGACCAGATAGGGTCGTTTCGCGTAGACCTGCTTGAAGTGGTGCCCGGCTGGTGCCGAGGGGTGCAGATAGACAGGCACGTCCAGCTCGACGCATTTCTTCCAGAAGACGTCGTACTCTGGCTGGTCGTAGAAGAGCCAAGTCTCACCGTCGGATCCGGCGTGCTGGAAGTTGTTCAGTAGCGCGCCATGGAAGCCGTACTGCTTTACTGTGCGTTCGAGTTCCTGCGCCGCCTCGGCCGGATTGTGCATGGAGAGACAAGCGAAGGCGCCCATTCGGTCGCGGTAATCCTTGATCTCAATGGCGATCCAGTCGTTCACCTCGCGCGCGTGCTTCTCGGCCTTGGCCGGGTCCGTAATGCCTTGGATGCCCGGCACAGTCAGGGAGTAGATGGTGTAGCCGATTCCGTGGTCGTTGGACAACTGTAACCGTTCACCCGTGGGGTCTTTGACCTGACTAAGGTAGCGGTTGAGGTCGTTGGGGGCAATGTACAACGCAGCCTGCTCACGACTCGACTCGGCCAGTACCGGGATCTCGAAGGCCTCTTCAAAGGACACTTTTCCGCGCATGGTGAAGGATTTGAGTCGCGGATGCGGCTATAGCTAGGAGATCAGACTTGCATTCGGGTAGTAGGATGCGCAAATTGGTTTTCCAGCACGGTCTTGGGAAGTTCTTCGGTCTTAGTGGTGATTAGCTGGAGTACCTGACCTTCATTCACACAATGACTACGTCAATGACATGACGTATTATCGACCCCCTCCCCCCCAAACCCAATCCGTTTCGTCCAAACTTTTCCTACTCGTAGGTCAAAGGTCATATCCGATTTCGTCTCATAACCCCGAGCACTCGTTCACAGTTTCAGAGATGACAATTATAATTATAATTCATGCGAGACTCGTCCTTGCTGCTCAGGTCCTCGCCACCTCGATCAACTCTCCGGTTGCCATATATGGGACTACCACACCAGTACCCTAATATGGTAGCTGGATACGACAGACTCAGGTACCTCACCTCGCTCCGCTCTACTTTTAGTAATTCCTGCGATACTCTGACAGTTAACACTGGCCTTTTGAACCCTCGTGAGGCTATCTGCAAGAACTTATTTGCACCTTCGGAATAGAGCCTGTCGCTTCCAAAATTCGAGTTGTTTATGTTCATGTTGATAACCGAGCTTGGTGTGCTGGAACTTTGATTCATCACCCATTCAGGTAGTTGCGTTGCAAACCTGACAGTCGTGAAATTCAAGGAGAGCCTCACGGTCCTCACAGTCCTTACTGATCCCAACTCGCCAGCGTATTGCCGAGCTACGACGGAGTTATGGCGCCATTTGAAATGAACGGTCGGCACTAGACGGATGGGAGGATGAGGAGTCTTGACTTTGTAATTCACATTACCAGCCCCCCAAAGATGAGATTGTGAACCCAAGGACAGTCAGTCATTATCGTGGGCCAAGCACATGCAAAGGACGAAGGAGCGAGCGGGTGGAGGATGCCCATGTTACCAGGTAGTCTTATCGTCCGACATGAAGAAGGCCTTCTTGTGGCCCCAGTATGCGCCCCAGTTCACGATCTTCCCTTATCTCCCTTACCCACCAACGTCTGAGCCCCTGCACTGCACCCCACGACGACAAGGGTTTCGAGACCTGTCGGGTCGTCGCCCCACAAAGCACCCCACAAGGGTATTCCTTCAAGGATTCGCGTGAACCTTGCAGCATGTGTCCACGCGATAAGTGCCTGCTGGACCAATGGCTGTCGACAACATGATGAACGCCGAGGGCCGGAGCCGGCGCCAAAGCCATGGATCTGGGAACCAGCCCAAACCACCGATAAGCCATCTAGTTGCTATCATTGAAGGTCGAAATCTCCCAGAAGATCGGCAAGATGAAGATGGTGTTATATCGCAGAGTAATCAAACCGGCAGCCACTTCGGCATCCGGGAATCCTGCACGACAACCTGCCCATCGGAGGGGCTGAGGTGAGATGGACAACCAAGACCTTCCCGATTTGGACTGTCAGACCCCTATTGTAAGTAGGTATATAATTCAGAGTCAAGACTGATCTCGAGTTCGTTGATCTTGAAGTTCTGCACCGCTCTTTCTTCATCATGGCTTCATCAAAGCAGAAACGAACTCGCTCCTCGCTCTCCCTTCTGGCTCTGCTCGCGAACTTCTCGGTTGCGTCGGCCAAGCTCGCATCCACTGGTCTATCAGTGACCCTCAACGATGTCTACTACTTCGTTTCTCCCTTCTCCTCGGGCAAGGTCGACGTCCCGAAACCGACTCTTTCGAAAGTCCCAGACGTTCTGGGCTTCAAGCCCGTGACTGTGATCCAAGACCGCGTGTCTCACGCAGACGTCACGGCGCTGCTGTCCAACTGGACCGCCATCGACGACGTTTTCCAGCCTGCTTTTGCCGAGGCCATCTTCCTGGCCGACTCCAAGGGAGGGAATGGGCCCAGGCGCCCGTCCGTCGCTAAGCGACATGTCTTTCCCGGGTCGTCGTCGTCTTCCATCATCTCGATGCGAAACCCCAAGATCCCGTCCGGGCCCTACTTCCTCGAGGTCGCCACGGGCTCGCTGTACCCGGTGTACCGTCTGTACGAGGACTTTGCCGGTGCCTTCACCGAGCCCCTGATTCCGACCCCGGACGGCAAGTTCCAGCCCATGTCGGCCAAAATCCCCGGCGCCGCGTCGCTCAGCGTCGGCGTTCCGTCCCGGCTGTACTTCACCAAGACGCCGCAGAAGCCCCTGGCCGGTGTCCGCCTGGGCGTCAAGGACATCTACCGCCTCGCTGGCGTCAAGGGCTCCAACGGGAACCGGGCCTGGTATGAGTTCTACCCTGCCAGCACCTCCACAGGGCCGGCCATCCAGAGGCTCATCGATGCCGGCGCCCAGATCGTCGGCCTCCAGAAAACGTCCCAGTTTGCCAACGGTGAGGGTGCCACGGCCGATTGGGTCGACTTCCATGCCCCCTTCAACCCGCGCGGTGATGGATACCAGGACCCCTCGTCCTCGTCTTCCGGTGCGGGTGCGTCAGTCGCCTCGTACGAGTGGCTCGACATCGCCATCGGCAGCGACACAGGTGGCAGCATCCGCGGGCCTGCTGGCGTCCAGGGGCTGTTTGGCAACCGCCCCTCCCACGGTCTCGTCTCCCTGGACAACGTCATGCCGCTCTCCCCGACCCTCGACACACCCGGCTTCCTGGTGCGCGACCCCAAGCTGTGGGACGCCGCGCAGGCCGCCCTCTACGGCAAGAACTACACGTCGCTTGCCAAGACAAAGCCCAAATACCCCAAGAAGATCTACACCATGAACTTCCCGACGAAGGCGTCGACCCCAGCCAACAAGATGCTCATCGACTTCGTCGACGCCCTCGCCAAGTTTGTCGACGGCAACGTCACGGCGCTGAACATCAACACCGAGTGGGCGGCCTCCAAGCCAGCCGAGGCGGGCGACGTGACCCTCAGTGCGCTCCTCAACACGACGTATGCGACTCTCATTACCAAGGAGCAGACCCCGCTGGTCCGTGATCCGTTTTACCGTGACTACGCTGGTAAGATTCCGTCCCTTTTTCGATCTCTCCCCCCCTCCCTCCATTCACCCTTTTCTTCAGTCTTTCCCCCCTATTCCTTGACTCCTCCCAACTAACACCACCCCAGCCGCCCACGCGAACCGGAAACCCTTCATCAACCCGGTCCCCCTCAAACGCTGGGCCTACGGCGACTCTCTCCCCGCCTCCGCCCTCGACGCCGCCCGCGCCGCCAAAACCACCTTCATGACATGGTTCAACACCCACATCCTGCCCCCGTCTTCTGCCGCAGCCGACGAACCGACCTGCTCCAGCAACCTCCTCCTTTACGTCGGCTCCTCGGCCAACCAGAACCCGCGTAACCTCTACGGGAGCGGGCCGGGCGTGCCGTTTGGCTTCGGCACGAGCCGTATTAGTGTGTTTGCTGAGGTGCCGGACGTGGTGTTTCCGCTGGGCGAGGCCAGCAGTGGCGTGAGTGCCATTACGGGGGTTGAGGAGATGCTGCCTGTTGCCGTGGATGTGATGGCGGCAAAGGGTTGTGATGGGTTGTTGGCTCGGTTGGCCGGGGAGTTGGTGGAGAGGGGTTTGGTGGCGGTGCCCAAGGTTGGGGCAAGTGTTGTGGAGGGTGGGGAGGTGTTGATGCGGAGGGGTGGGTTTTGATGATGGGCTGGTTGAGTGAGGGGACTAGTGTGGTGTTGTGATGTCTGGTTCAGTTTGACTCTGAGTTTGATGCTGTTGTATTAATCCCTAATATTAGAAGTAATTACTCTAGTTAGAACGGTGGTAATGTTTTCACAGAGCAAATGATTGAGAAGGACTTAGTGAGGCATAGCTTGAAGTAATTAAGGTATGGTTACGTGACGTATCGCTCTTACTGCATCTATCAGGGTTAATTAATGTCTCTCTGTTTCCCTATTCACTCTTATCCATATCTTGCCAAGCACATGCAAACAAAAACAGGCAGAACTTGACTCTGGCCATGTAGACCTAACTAATCAGAAGTGAGATAAGCGACCCCTTTCCTTGATGGCATCATCCTTTCGTCATGCCGATAGCTGCTCAACCAAACTGGACGCATGAAACGACTCCACGACCACACAATGGACTGGCCTGCTGAAGTATAACTTCATTCTCGTCTTCAATGCTCTATCCGATAGTAAACGCCCAGCCAAATTGTCTTCTTACACATTTCGAAATACCCATCATCAAGTACTCAAATTGCGTACCGAGCACCAGACCCGAGCATGTGCCACAAAACAAGCTGCAAAACCTGCCGTACGTCCATATCAAGCAACAGATCCCCTGGTTACAATTACAATTTGACCATTCACCCCTTCCCCAAACTGCCTTGCCTTACCTACCTTGCCTTTCCTCCAGACGCCGACGAAAGAGAAAGAAAAAGTGAACAAGTGATGAGAACCAAGTCCTAGTCCAAACCTGAACTTGTATCCCAGACCCAACTAACCAACTGTCTTCAACATCCAGACAAGGCTACATGGATGGGCTGCGGACACCACGTCCCTAGTGTCATGGACGGTATCCCAAAGGACGAATGGTGCACCTGCAAGCCCAAGGTGACAAGGGACGGGAAGCAGTACCCGCCTGCCGGGTCTGTCTTGTCGGCTTGTGTGGTGTCGTAATGTTTCCCACACGGGCAGAGTTGGTGGTTCGCTGGGTGTGGTTGGTTTGGGCTGTTATATGTACCTAGGGGGCTGGCGTGAGCGGAGCGTGGTCAGGCTGGTATGAGAAGTACATGAACGGGGAGGGGGTTCTCGTAGCGGATGACGGGAGTAGATGACTGAGGCTACATCAAAAAACAAAGTAATTTTCAAATTCTTGAAAGGAAATGTGTCAACCCAGATACACATACTTTGACGTGCCATGACCCGAACTAGGTGCTTAGGGGAAGAGCTGTGCCAACTTGACAAAACACATCAAACCCTTTTCCTTCATCACAATAACTAGGCCTAATTACATGGAGGGTGCAGGTGAACTGAACCCTCCCCCCTGACCTGAGCTGACCTAGGCTCAGTTCACCTGCACCCTCCATGTGGGCCTGGTTATTGTGATGAAGGAAAATGAAAAGAGAGGGGGTTGGGTGGGGGGAGAGAAGCGAGGAAAAAAGAATTCTGTCCTTATGGAAATTGAGATTTATTACCAGGAAAGGCAAGGCGCGCTGCTGCCTAACGTTACTAACCTGTAACCTGACTGCGAAAAAGTCAATTAATACCTCACCAAACCGTTCCCCGACCTTCTTATCTTCCCCCCTCTTTCTTCATCCAATTTCTCGTCGCCGACAAGCATAGGCATGACATGATGGCGATGGTGGCGCCAACTTTAGTGAACCTCCCGGCCGAACTGCTGTTGCAGATTTGCGAGCATCTCGACCAAGTGTATGCGCCTAGCGTGCTCTCTTTGGCGCGGACCAGCAAGCGTTTGCACTCCATCGCCAATGCCATCTTGCTTCGGAGGCTGACCTTCGACTTCACCACCCGGCAGAGCCTTCGCGCCTGCACGCGTCATTACACCAAGGTCCTAAGGCGCAATGACGCGTTCGGCCATGTCCGCCATCTTGTCCTCGTTGGGTGTAATTCTGCCACGGCTGGGATATTCATGCAACCCAGCGACGACGTCCATGACGAAATGGAGGGGGACAATGGATCTGAAGAGGATTCAGACGAGACCTTGGGGGACGGCTCGGGCAAACCTCCACCCTGGGTTATTCGTCTTGCCACTGTTGTTGGCTGGGAGACTCTGCACAATCGGATGTTCGGTGTCCGGTGCCCCTCTGACTTGACTTCGTACCACTGGCGCAACAACTGGGGCTGGCGCGGCTGGGCACACCACGGCAGGCAATTCAACGCTACAAAAGAAATGCAAAAGACATACCACATGGACACGGCATGGACACCGCTGGCCAAGCTGATCGGCCTCTTACCAGGGCTGACGGATGTCATCTATCGATGCCCCGCACAGTTTCCGCCTTGTCTATTACAGGCTCTCCACGACAGGCTACCTAGCTACATCGTCCGACTGCACCTCCGCACCTTTGAGCTCCGAATGTTTGGCCGGAGGACCCTACCTACGGTTGTCACTATTGACCCTCACGAGCTCTCCCTCATGAAATCGCCCTGTCTTCATAGTGTCTGGCTCCGGGATCATAGCAACATCATGGCCGGCCGGACCAGCCATACCCGCTCAGGACCCCAGATTGAGGTGGTCGAACACATGCTCACGACCGAGGGTCTAGCCCCCAACTTGCGCGAGGTTCGTGTGCTGCAATTCCACCAGACCCCTCAACACCGCGAACCCTCCCAACCCGATCAACCTCATATGTCCACCTGGCTTCCGGACGAACTTCGAGCCAAGCCGGGAAAGCAGCGGCGGGCGGCCCTCCAACATCTCGAACTAGGGGTTTGCAATGGACGTATAATGACAAGGGTCATCACATATGAACATTTGCAGCATTGGAATGAAGTTGCCGACCTGAGCGCCTTACAATCCCTCGAGCTCTCAGCACCTGCTGACGAGGGAGCGCTAGATGCGCTTCTTTCTTTACACTTTCCTGCGCTGGCCAACCTCAAGTTTGAATGCACCACTGGTCGACCGAGTGCGGGCTACTTGAGAAAGGTAAAGCAATGGATCCGGGCGTTGCCGCGGCTCAACAGCCTACATATCGACGGATGGGACTGGTCTATCGCCTCCTTTGCCGACGTGGACAGCGGCGACCCGCCAGTTGAAACTCTCCGAACCCTTTGGCTGAAGGATGGCCTATGGTTACTCCCGGAGGACCGGCACTTGTCTTGCTCAACGGTATCTTGCATGAGCTCTGTGTCAGAAATAACAAGCCTCGGGGCTATGTATCCGCGCATCGAGACCCTGTCGATTGTCTTATCCCGCTCGTGGGGTGACAGAGACGAAGCAGCACGGTACAGGGCGCTCGGGACCAGCTTCCCTCGACTGAAACGACTGGAGTTGACTCTGCAACCTCCGCTTGATTTCGTCGACCCGCCTAGCGGTGGGAGCGCAAAGGGATACTGCAGCGACCGGATCTTGAGTATCATGGCCAACATCGCCAGCGACGCCAAGCTCGCGCGTCGGATTTTCGAGGCGATTGCGTCTCCCACCCTGGAGACCATGATGCTCAGGATATCGCTGGGCCATTGCTACGGCCAACGGACCACGACTGCTCAATTCCTCTATCCCATTAGAACGTCGTTAAGTTGGCTACGCAGAGAGTGGATCGTCGAGACAGTCAACCCAGGGAGGAAGGTGACGGTCAACGAGATTGGACGAATCGCAGCGATCCGAGAGGGCAGAGAGGAGGAGTTTATGACAAAACCCAAGGGCGAATACTGGTCGTATTTCAGGAAGCTGTGGCCCGAGACCAAGGAGGGGAGTAGAGGATGGTTCGACGACTGGGAGAGTCTGCCTCTGGCAAGTTGTGAAGCAAGCCCCGACATATGACAAACGCCAGGCTTCTTCCCAGTACATTCTGGTTGAGATTAACATAATGCATGCATTTCAGCACTTGCAACCTACCTACAGGCGGGCCACGAAAAGACTTGATAAACCCCGTTCTAGTACCCTCCCCAACTTCCCCAGCGACAGCAGTCTCATCCCTTTGGTGCCTTTTGATCACCACTAAATCTTGTCAACGTTGTCGACCTGCCTGTCTGGTCGACATCTACAGCCGTTCCGCCAGCTTTACTTCACACTCTCGGGCCTTATTAGCCCATTTCATCAACATAATGGAAGGGTTGTCGAGAGCCGTGTGACCAGAAGTGTTGAGGATGTGCAATTAACAAGCCGGTCTTCACACTGAACCGCCTTTAATAACATACTGTTGACAGAAACATGTTCTTTCAAGAGAGGTATGTCAAGGGCAGACACACTAAAATAACTTCACTAATCAGAACCGACACATGACAAATTCCGAGCGATGTGCGACATACCCTGCATGTTGTGATCTCGAAGACATTGGCGCTTCAACAGCGACTGAAGAAGCCGAGTTTGGATAAGTCGGAAACCCCCCCCCCCCCTTTCGGCCGCCCCAAAACCACACTGCTTTTTCACACCTACCAACTTCAACTTACTACAACTCAATCAATCTTTGGCCAAACAACCTCTCGTTTTTGACCACAATATACCCTATTCAACATGCCATATGTGGAGCAAGATATCGTTGACGTAATCAAAAAGTTCGACTAGTTAAGGAAAGCAGTCGTTACAGAGCCTAGCCCGGGAATTCGGTATACCTAGGTCAACCCTCGGGGAGAGCGGACGGGATCCCGTATTTTCTTGTGGATATGGTCGTATGTGATAGACTGGAGGGCGCCGTGCAGCGTAAATCCCAGACAACAGCATAACCCACCTCCGCCTGTCCTCACAAAACCAACGCCAACGGCTCAACAAAACACTCATCCCACCTCCCCCCTCCCCTCGCCCAAAACCGCTCCAACACGCCCCTCGCCACCAGCGGCGGCGCCGACCCCTGCGCCCGGCCCATCTCCCCCAGCCGCTCGGCCACATACCTCTGCACGCCGCGCCCGGCCCTCGCCGCCTCCACGCCGGCCACCACCAGCGGCCACGTCATGCGCTTCCTGACCCGCGGCGGCGCGTCCTTTCCTAGCGCCTGCTCCAGTGCCGCAAACAGCCTCCTCGCGTGCCGAGCGCGCGCGAGCGCCAGCTCGGCCGACGGGGCTGGCAGTGTTGTTAGTGCGCCTGAGGATTCGAGGCTGGGGATTGCGTAGAGGGCGACGGCGGCGTGGAAGGCGGTGGCGATTAGCTGCCAGTCGGGTTGTAGGGCTGGGGGTTCGGTGGTGGATGACCAGGTCTCGGGGGAGAAGGACTCGATGTCGGCAAGGAGGAGGGTGGCGGCGCGGGTTGTTTCTGGGGAGGGGGGTTGGGCGCGGAGGTCGTTGATGAGGATGAGAGATGTGAAGAGTTGTGGGGGGAGTGGGATGGAGGGGTAGTAGTATGCCGTGTAGTAGGTTGAGGCGAGGTGGAGGATTTCGGACGTGGACGCGACTGGGAACTGGTCGTTGCGGGGGCTGGTCGTGTTGGCGAGGACGCTGATGCTGTAAGGGTGGTGGAGTTAGTACCGTTTGTCTTGGACGAGAGGAGGGGCGGGGGAACTGACATGCAGATGGCCATCAGGCTCAGCTCCATTGCCGGGGTCTCCTGAATCACGTTGGTGATGGTGCCCCGGAGATGCACCAGACTCATGAAGGCGTGGATGTGTGTCCGCCAGCATGGGGTTTGGGATTGTTGGAGCTGTGTCGAATGTTGATTCAAGATAGTTTGAGTGTCAACCTTGTTCGGGCTCCATCCAGATATATTAACATGGCTTACCGTAGCAATGAGAAGCGTGTAGACGGAGACGATTGTTGTAAGCTTTGTCCGGGTTGCCTCGTTCCCCACCAGCCCGGCTATGGCTCGGATGGCAACGTCGCGGTGGCGGTAGAGACGAGTCCACATGGGCTTCACAAGCTGGCTGGAGGCGGGGTCCGCGGCGACTTGTATAATGCGGTGGCTGATGACGACGGACACCAGAGTATGGACAATGGAGGGCGGGATGTTCTGCACGATAGTCATGGGAAACACATAGCGGCTAGGCCCAAGCTGGTTCTGGATGAGATCGGGGTAAATGTGGGTGTTGTCTGGGGAGGAACATGAGATGATGAGATTGCGGCCACCAACTACTGAGCTAATACGGGCCAGACAGCCAAGTCTGACAGCCAACGGGCCAGACAGCCTAGTCGAGGGATGAGGACACAGACGTACAGTAGATAAGGGCCTCAAACACATCACAAACCTCAGCCCGCAGCTCCACGGGACGCCCGATCATCAGCTCATCCGGTTGGCTGTCGTCGTGCTCGTCCGAGGTGGAGTCGCCGGGGGATGGTGCAGGTGCAGGTTCGGGCTGCTGTCTGTTGGTCTTGGTGCTGCTGCATGCCTGCCGAGTCCCTCGAGGGGCTTTCCCTCTCTTCCTCCCCGCTCGGGACATAACCTGACCAGGGGCGAGCCAAGTCAGGGGCTTCTTGTCGGCATAACCGGGGCACACGATGCGGGCAGCACGGCACTTTGCGCAGACGGGTTGGGTGCCGTCGCAGACCAGGCGGCGGCGGCGACATTCCCAGCACTGCTCGAGTGGCGGCGTGGGTTGCTTTGCCAGCGCCGAGTCCGCCGACGGGACGGGGACAGGGGGCGATAATTTTGATGTTTCAGTCGGCATTGTCGTCTATTTCCCGTTTCGTCGCGAACACATGGATTCCATGCTGCTCTGGGAGTTGCGGGGTTTGAGGGGTTTGACGGTAAGTCGTAAGAACGTGGAACGTGATGAACGACCAGTCAGAAAATGGAAGCGAATGACGGCGAATGGCCCAACAAAAAAGGTCTTGGCCATTGGATTTTCCTACTCGGGAAAGAGCTGTGAAGTTGTCAACTGTCAACCTGGAACGCGTCATCAGGGCAACTGCCATCCCGGCTGAGTAATCAGGCATACTGCCAGGCAGTTTTCCAACGAAATCGAAAGGAAAGACCGCACTCGGCGGCTAAGAATGCGCCCTGCAAGCAACCTGGAAGTCATTGTGTGGGGTGGGACACAACCTGAGGTCGTGGGATGCCTGCCCCAAACTGATGACTGCACAGATTGGATGAACCGCCATCTCGTCCCAATTTTTGATCGTCAGCACAAGGATTCGGGGCTGATTCCAGGCTGATTCCGGGCTGATTCGGAGCCAAACGAAACCGGCGATCGGACGATCCAGCCGATCGCCGTCTGCACACGTTGCTCTCCCGGGGTCGCAGCGACTGCGGCTCTGGGGAAAGCGCTATTTAATCTGAAACGCACATTCTCAATGCGTTTGTCGCTGTCGTTCGCGAGCACGCTAACAGGTTCGGTATGTGTCCCACAGCACCGTCGTGTTAGCGCATGGCAACGACTCCACGCTGTTTCAGAGTTTGACCACGCTTCAGACGAACCACTCGCCACAGCTGACGTTTGGCCATGAACGGTATCCTTGGAAAGGCCGTTTCAGGAGCTCAAAAAAAGACGAACGGGCGACGGGAAGGGAGTACAAGAATGGCACGAAAAGCACACCGTCCGCAGCGGTCCTTGGATGCTGTTTTCAGAAGCTCAAACTTCCAAGCCATGTGTTGACGTCGCTCTTTTCTCGTCCGTCTTCTATTTCCTTCCTTTCGTCTAAGTTCTCTCCCTGGCTGGAAGAGTCTTTTTTCACCGACTTGTCGACGACATGAAGTCCTCAATACATTTCATTCTCTTCTTCCTGCTCGGCCTGGTCGCCAGCATGGCACTGCCTGGGAGCAAGCGCCAGTCGCAGAAAGCATACACAGTCGTGGATTTCACCAGGAGAGGGGTGCGTGATGATTGTTTCGCGTTATCCCCGGCATGTAATAACCAAAACTGACGGGCGACAATAGGCGTGCCACTCGATCTTGACAGCCTGCCGAGTCGATGCCGACTGTTGTTCAGGCCTGCGATGCGGCTCCTTCGACGACGATTCGCTGTGTGTCCCGGCAGGTTGAATCTTTCGCTGGGCTTATCTTGTCTCAGCCGAAATACGCACGGTCAAGATGAAAGCTGCGAAAGATGTCAATATCGAGGCGTGTATCCTCCATGAAGCCGCATTGGATTGAGGGCTCAGCGTCCCAAACGGATACTTCTCCACATGGACTCCATGTATGGAGACATAGGACGCTAAAAGGAATGAGCGAACAGAGGCGAGGAAACGATAGGACAGGGGCACGAGAGGCGTGGCATCTGGCCCGTTGGTGTATAAGCTCACCACACGCTGACGCACCCATGTACAGGGCCAATAAATGCTCTACACTACCTAGACAGACCATTAAGTGACTGAACCGATGACCAGCGAAAGCATTGTCGCCTTGACTCCTTGAGTACCACTTCCAATCTATGTCCTTGATCACCCGCCCACCACTTCCCTCACTCTCCTCCATCCTCCGCTCACATGCTTCATTCTCCTTCCTCAACTGCAAGGCTTCTTGCGGGTAGTCTAGCGAAGTAACACAGTGGAAACCTAGACGGCATTTCGGCCGCTCCCAGATGTCCCTGTACACTCTGTGGTGGGTGGCGACCTCGGGATCAAAACGCTTCAAGTTCTTGTCCGAGGCTGACAGCGGAAACGGGCAATCCCCGGCTGGGGAGGACACGAGGAAATTGATCAGGGCATGTTGCTGCTCATCCAGCGTCTGCCAGACCCTAAACGTAACTAGGTCTCGGTCCGAGTCAAGGTAGACAATCGGCCCGGGACGGCCCTCGGCGTCGTCCCACGAGTGTGATCGGTCAAACAAGATTACTTACCCCGCCAAAAGGGATATTCTCGGCCCAGTGGCCGACCATATCGGCTTCTTTGTTGGGATATTGGTTTCTCGTATTATACCAGGCGTGGCGAAGCAAGGTCGGGCCTGGGCGTCGTCTGTGGGGATACTCGCTCCGACTCTGACTCCCATGCGGTTGCTTGATTAACGGTATAGGCAGGGTCCTTGGTACTCCAGACAACGTCGTGAACACGGTGGTCCTGCTTCAAGAGGAGCACGGCCATCTTGTGCACCGTGACAGCAACAAGCTCAATGAGACGGCAATAGAAACTGCGATGGTCAGGCTGGGTGGACTGGTACGCCTCCAGTAGCTATACGTCGTCTGGAGAGATAATTAAGTCTAATTACAAATAACAACCTATCCATATCCGGTGTCCTGACGTACCTCGGCATCGAAGTTCAGTTTACTGACATCAGTAAGCTACTCGAACAAGAAGTCCTGCGCAGTCTCTCGAGCACCTGGGCAAAGAGACGTATGCCGGACAACAGGGTGATCCATTGAAGGCCTCCATGCGTAGTGATCACGGGCGACACTTGCGAGCGGCAGGCCTTCGGCGACCTGGCCATATACGTCCAGTGCCAGCTCTGTGCCGAGGACATTACGGATTGCGCGATCCAGGGAGTCGCGGTGCTGCTTATCGAGGACGTGAATCACATCGAGGCTGGACATGGCTGGGGCAAATGGCAACGGATTACTCGAAGAGGCCTGGAAGATCAAGTTGTTTGTGAACTGGCAGGGACTGGAGATGGAATCAGGAGAATGGGGAAACGGCAAGACATGCAATGCTGTCCATTACCCCGCCCGTCTCCTGCAGCAGCCGTGGAGGTTGATTGCAATTGGTTGGTGAAGTATGGAATACAAACAACCGACCTGTGCTGTGCCGCTCATCCCTTGTCACCAGGCACTGCCCGTGTTTGCGGCGTGGTCGAGCTCCAACCGACTCAGAGGATCCGGCTAACGCTTTACTTACCTTAGTAGTTTCAGGTTGGGACGCCACTGCGCTGTCCTTTAGGCCACCAGAAGGGCACCGGGCAGCCGGGACACTGGCTGACGACCACCGTGTTCTCCATCAATCCTCCTGAACTGAACCTGAACAAGTCGAGCCCTGTCACACGTACGTTAATATACCCTGCGACAGATTAGTTAATCCCAGTCCGGGCCACTGCCTGTCCGGTCGGTTGGAATCGTCCGACATGTCTGTCGCCGCGGTCAGAAGCCCGGGCGGGTTGGACCTGTATGGGATGTGGTCCGGAGCCCGTCCAGTGTCATCATCCATGTCGCCATGGGGCCCCGCGCCTGTGTAATGGGCACTCGGCCCTCCGATCCGATCAAGTGAAGCCTTCCCGGGGGGCAGATATAAACCCTTGATCGATGCTTGTGTTACATAAACTCTCTCAAACGCTATCCACGTTAATAGCTCGCCCACACGCACATCCTCTCTCAAGTTCTCATCACAGAGACGGCTGTGCTGGCACAGTCAAATCTTCTCCTCACCTTTGACGCTTGGCTCTCACAGCAAAACCATACCGGTACATTGTCCTTTATCAGAGCTCAACCCTCGCCAGCGAGCAGTCACGACTCGCCCAGCTCACTTGCCTCAATACCTCCAGAGTCTGGTCGCAATGCCCAAGGACAGCTCCAACCGCGGTTCCATGGGCGACACCAATCGTGGGTCCAGGGATGACTCCACTACGCCGTACTCTACTACGAGGTACGCTGATTCCAGTACTTACCCTACATCGGCGTACTCTATTGTGGTGCCCCCTCTCCCGCCCGGCGGCGTCGGGCAATATCTAGTTCAGGACTCACCGTCGCCCGAGCCTGAGGAGAAATTCATATTCGATTCCAGCTATCCGGTCACGTCGTACAACGAGAACGGGCCGCGGGACATGCCCCGGATGTCGATTCGCATGAAAGAGGGCAACTCTGACACCAATCCGCCAGCCGACCGCTTGCAAGCCGTCTATAGCATCCTCAGCCTCGCCCTCGGCATCTTGGGCAATGAAAAGTCGACCTCTTTTATATCGATGGTCAACGTTGGAGCTAACTGTGTCAAACATTGGAGGCAGTCGGACCCGCACAAAACAATCCCTCCCCCCCCCCCCCCCCCCAAGCCTCCAACGCGAAGCCAGGAAATCACTTGAAGGGCCTACTCGGGGTGAGACTCGAGGCACTAGTCAAGCGTCTTAATGGAAAGTCTTGGATTATGGGGGGGCCTAGAGTGAAATCGCACATTGCAATAAAATCCTGTGTCGACTGTACCGCATGGTGGTAACCATCGCTAATTAGCTTCTGCCCTTGTCGCACTCGCTGGCCCGGAACGATCTGTTCCAGGTCACCATCCACACTCACCATACCCTCCTCCTCCACACCCATCACCTCCCCGGCCGCACCAACTGGGGTAGGATCAAAGAGGCTCAAGGAAACGGGAAAGGGAAGCAAGAGCTCGCGGCCCCATGCATGGATACCTGTTTCTATAGGGGCAGGATACGTAGATTTTTCAAGAGAAGGGAGTTGGCCTAGATGAAGATCTTGTCGGCAAGTTGCTTCGGGCTAAGGTGGGAGACCCTAGTCGGGGCCATCGTCAAGCACTGTTGTACTTGGAGATGCGGGATTCAGTGCCGGAAGCCTCCATGATGTTCGGGCCAGCAGTGCGGCTCCTTCGGTGATGATCCGTCGTGCGTGTTGGCAAAAATCCTGCACTAGCTTGTCTCGGCCGAAGTATTCAGAGGCAAGATGAAAGCTGGGAGAGATGTCAATAATATAATACGGAATAGAGATGCAGATCCTCTATGATGCCACTGGGGCCCACCGCCCCATACATACTGGTACTTCTCCACGTGGACTTCAGGGATCTGTGATCTGAGAAGAGGTCCAGATCTGGCCGGGCGGCTGGCCAGGGGGCGAGAACATAATGGTTGCGGGTCTGTCAAGGCCGCTAGCGTGCGGCTGGACGATAGCCCCCCAATAGTCAGTGTCCAGATCAGGGGAATGGAGCAAACTCACTGGTATTGATGTTGGCTGGGTGCTGTCGATCCCGTGTTCTTTTAAAGATGAGAACCCACCTTACTTTGGCGCAGCCCGTCTTGGCCTGGCAGTACACACTCAAACGTTCATTACCATCAAACAACCCCGACACTCGTTATCACAACCCCCACGCTCGTTAATATACCGGTAACTGGAAACAAGAGAAACATGCGTTTCCTTGCCAGCATCGTCGGGCTTGTTGCCCTCAGCCCCATCGCCTCGGTACTGGCAGACTCGGACTGCCGCGCAGCCCGGAGCGCCTTCAGCGACATAAAGGCCCTCGGCCCGGCTGCCACCCAGTTCTGCGCCTCGTATCTCGACATTCCTGAGACGACCACCTCTTATGTCACCGAGACACCCACGAGGTGCGTTTGTTTGAGAGCGGAGAAGCTTCATTCAGCCAACTGACTCGCCCCTTCATTAGCATCCTGACCCTGACCATCCCCACCACCGTCGTCGTCACCGACTCAACCTGCCCTAAGACGTTCCTGAAGCGGGACGTGGCCGTGCCCACCGGCCTGGCTCAGTACAACACACGCATCCTCTCCTCAGCCTGCAGTCGCCTCAGCATCGTGCCCACAGCCAGCACCACGGTGACGGGCATCGCGTCGACCGTGTCGGTGGTATGTTTGGTCCCGAGTTTGGACTTGAGTCCGCGTGTCAATGTCCATTTGGACGGCATAGTAGCAAGGTACTTTGACTGACCACGGCTTGATGCCAAAATCTGAATAGGTCTCGACTGTGTCTGTCCCCGCCGCTACAGCCACTCTCTGCACTGGCTGCGCCGCCGACAACCAGGCCTGCGATATCTACCACCCTGAGCGGTGCTGTGGCGGGGGGTGCATGTGCCCGAGGGGCGAGACCTGTCATTGTGTCACGTTCTAGGTTGCAGTCGAAGGCCTCCTGTTTCTGTCATCCATGCCTCTATACCGGGGCAATCTCACGGAAAAGAGTTGAAATAAGTACATCTCTTTAGAACATGACTTTGGGATTGGGCCGTTTACCTGCGTAGTGCTCGTCTTTCTGGCAAGATTCAGCCAGAGTCCCGCTACTTGATCTGTTCTAAGCTTGAGTTGGGAACTGCTAAGTACCTAACCACTGAACCAGGGCAGAAACCACAACAAACCACACTGGTTTCATGCTCATAACCTGCATACCTACCGCACCAGAAAAACATCCCCCATCCCCTACCATCTCCTTCCCATAGGTGCCTACCTACCACCCAGCCAGCCAGAGCAGGGCCATCACCCCCCAGTCCCCGAGTCCTAACCAAAGGCAAAACCCTCACCTGACGCCGCAAGCGGTCTGGGATGGGAATCTCCTGGCTGCTACGCTACTACTACTACCATCACTGCTATTAGTAGTAGACCCAGCCAACCCCTGACCGTGACCGTGACCGTGACCGTGACCGTGACCGTGACTGTTACCATGACCGATATTTCTACTCCTTACAGTATCGTTGCTGGATATATGTGTACTATCAGTCAAGGTGTCCCTTCCTACCCCAGCGGTAGTGGCGAACTGCGCCCGGCCGTCGACTACTTGTGCTTGTGGCGGCGGGTGCATGCCAGTGTGCCCGGGTTGTGTTGGTACTGATACCGGGGGTCTGTGGATCCTGACGTTGGGGGGAATGTGAAGCTTCTTTGCAAGTGGCATTTGCGTGGGGTGGTGGTGGTGCTGCTGCTTTGGGTGACGCTGCGGCTGCGTTGAGATTTGTGGTGGTGGGGTGTAGGGATTGGGAGTTGTGGTAGGCGCCCCCGGGTGATCTCTTTGCTGCTGCCGCTGCTGGTGGTGTCGGAGGGAAAGTTGTGACGAGGTGGTGGCTGTAGGCGCCCCGGGATGATCTACTCGATGCTGCCACTGCCGGTGTCGAAAGAAAGGAGGTTGAGACGAGGGTGGCGCGGGAGTTGGGGAGGAGGGGACTGAGAGGAGGGTTGGAAAAGGGGTTGCCTGTGATAGGGGAGATGGGGATTGGGGAGAATCAGGAGAAGAAGACTAAGGGGACAAACAGCCAGGACGGCATCAACATGGGACTGAAGAAGGTGCCAGAGCCAGAGCAGAAAGGGGGGCGAGGAGATAATCGAGCGATGCACACGGCGCCAAAACGGTTAATTTGGAAGACAACTTAACAATAACAAGACCAAACCATTCTCAAGACCCGACCAGTGTAAAGACCAGATTCATGTTGACAAATGAGTACGGCTACTAGCTACCTAGATAAAGAGATTGCCAGTCTGTTCGTGCTAAGTTAGACTTTAGCGTTCTTTGTTGCTTTTGTTCTAGTCACAAAAGCAGGAAAAGGCAGACAATAAATTGGACGGTTCCGTGCAACCACATTGTCAGGACAAAGCCCCAATCTGCGGAACAAGTCATTGTGCTGCGCTCAACTATGCCACAGAAACACAAATCTTCAGTCTAGAGCATTCTAGTTATAAAACGTCAGTTCTCGACGCAGCAATTCGGGATGAGAGGCGAATTCTGGCCAAGGGCACCGAGGAAGTGCTTGTTGTTTCAGCGGTTCAAACCCCTGAGACCTAACTAACTCTACTAGAGCATATTCTCCCAGTCGCCGCAGTAATACTTCACCACAGGTAAGCATCATGGACGCCCAATTTACACCCTCGGCGGGCGAGGAACGCTACGCGTACATGTTCACATCCGGCACCAACCCGTTCCTCTTCATCCGCAACTTCGGGTCAGGGGTCGACTCGGTCGCCCAGCTCGTCCACGACCTCAACTCCGGCGTCAACCTCATCCGCAAGGTAAGCCCCAGCCGCCCCGTCCAAAAGCTCACTGACGGCAACAACAACACCAACCGCCAACTCAAACCACCCCCCGAAATAATCATCCTCGACACAATCCGCGACACCTTCCCCCCCACCACCTCCTCCCCCTTTCCTTGCCACCTCGTCTCCTACCACAGCCACGAATACATCCCCTCCCCCTCCACCGACCGCGCGGGAAACCCCAAACTCCACTCCATCTCCTACTGGACCCTCTGCAACGGCGGCGCCGTCCGCACGCGCTGGCTAACAGGCGCCGTGCACCCCCCGACCCCCGCCGTGGCCCGCATGGTCCGCCACGTCCTCGGCACGCTGCACCACCTGTACACGGCCGGCCCGCAGCCCGTCTACCACGAGGACCTGCACCTCGGCAATGTTTGGATGTACTGGAGGAGTAGTGGTGAAGAGGGGGTGACGCTGCCAGATTTCTACATCGGTGATTTTGCCGACGCGAGTCTTGCGGATGAGAAATTCACCGCGCTGACGCTCGAGGAGAAGGTGCTGCTTGGCAGGCCGGTGAATGACCTGCATAAGTTTTGGTTGGGGCTGACGGTGCTGGTGGACATGCTTGGTGCGCGGCGGGGATATCTCGAGCCTGGCGTGGTGGCGCTGAAGAGGTTGGTGGGTAAGATCGGGGAGGTGGTGGAGCGGTGGAAGAAGAATGCTGATACGGACAAGCCGCCGGATTTGGTGCCGCTCGTGCGCTGGGCGGAGGATGTAGAGGGGGACTTTGGGGAGGGGGGCGTGGCGGATGAGACGGGGACCGAGGATTATGTGAGGTTTGTGACAAAGCAGAGGGAGCTGGCGCTCCAGGTGGAGAGAGAGGGGCCGTTGGTGGTGAGGGGCAGGATGGAGGATGCTTTGAAGCCGGTGCGGAAGTTGCGGGAGTCGGGCGAGGCGCCGATGCCGATTCATGGCCCCTGGCAGCTTGTGAAGTTGGCAAAGGACGGAACCTGGGTGCCGGCTGAGGCTGAGGGTGTGACGCACCATCGGCCGAACAGGGTCCAGGTTGGCGAGGATGAGCTGTCGGATACAAAGAGGGAGCCGGGGACCCTCATTCCGCCGTTTGTTGAGATGGACAGCGAGGATAGGAATCCGGACCGGAAAGAGGAAGCAACTTCCTCGTGGGAGGCGGGTGATGACCAACAGTTCCACGGCACTCAGCCCTCCCCTGCCTTCTTCCCGGCCGTGGGTGACGACCATTGTTCTCAGGCTACGGGGTTCAATTTCTCAAGGACCGTGGAGGAAAATGTGTCAGATCTAGACTGGCAGTTGTACTACGACCAGTGTGCGACCCGCGTTGCTATGGCTCACCGAGCCTTGACTCGGTCGACGGAAACGCCACCCTCGGCCGAGAAGACTGAAAGTCACTCGCACGCGGCGCCGGGACAGATTGAGGAGAAACTCAGGCTTTGGCACGCTCTGGTGCACGGCACGGACTGCAGGTGCAGAGCAGAGATCTGGGCGGGTGACATCGAGGCTTTGTTGAGGGCCGAGAGACTGAAGAGGCTCATGGGACGGACGAAGAAGGCTGCCTTGTACTTCCATGATCCTGAGTTTTGAGGGGTGAAGAATGAAAGAGAGAGAGAGAGTACAGGCGAGGCAGTCAGGTGAGTATTCTCCGTATTTGTGTAGTTGTAAAACAAGAAAGCCTGTCTCTCTAAATCGAGCAATCTGCCCACCCATGAGTGACAATCTCGAGACACGTGCATTGAACGGGCACTTCATAACGGCACATGCGGACTAGAAAATCTGAGTATGTTAACTCATCCAATTCCCCCTTTCCACAGTCCTACCACGCAGTATGCCCGCCATCCAACACCAAGTTCCCCCCAGTCATAAAACTGCTCGCCCCGCTCAACAAAAACAACACGGCACCCTTAAACTCGCTCGTCTCAGCCAACCGCCCCATCATATTCTCCCCCTCCCACGTCTCCCTCAGCCCAGGCACCTCCTCAAAGTTCTTCCTCACCATCGGCGTCAAGATATGCCCAGGGCTAATACAATTCACCCTTATCCCACCACTCCCATCCTCCCTAACAGGACTCCACTCCATCGCCAGATTCCTCGCCAACTGAATCACCGCGGCTTTACTCGAATTATACACGGGCGACAAGAGCCCCTTGTTCGCCACCAGCCCGGACATGCTCGCAATCAAGCAAATACTCCCCCGCGTCTTGTACTGGAACATCTGTCGCGCGGCTGCCTGCGCCGTCATGAACACGCCCGTGTAGTTGACGTCGAGCATGCGCGCCACGTCGTCTGGCCCGTATTCTAGTGCGGGTGTGACTTGTTGAATTCCTGCCGCCGCGACTACGCCGTCCAGACGGGAGTTCTCGGCCGCGATGGATGCGACGAGCTCGTTTAGGTGTTTTGTGTCGGAGACGTCTTGTTGGCGGTAGTGGAGTGACCCGCCGCAGGAGGGGACGATGCGGGAAAGGGCTTCGGCCCATTGGGCATCGTCTGGCTCGGGGGAGCGGTCGAGGGCGTAGACTGCGGAGTTTGGTCCAGTCAGTACTGCACTAACTGTACCTGACTGATATTACCCTGGGGCTGGCTGATTCAAAGGAGAAATGATTGGAAGGGCGAAGGATTGGTGGTATTGACGTACCCTTTCCGCCGGCTTCAACAAGGGCCTCGGCCATGGTCAGGCCCAGGCCCTGAGCACCTCCTGTGACGATAAAGACCTTGCCTGCGACGTTGAAGTCGCCAAAGTTTCTGGCACCAATGTTTTCCTCCGGCTTTGGTTTGTGCGCCGTGTTGGGGTGTTCTCGGGGCTCCGGGTTCCGGGGCTTGGTTTTTTGGTTTGTGGGAGAGGCGTGGAATGCCCTCACCGATGCGATTCTGGCTAGATGCTGTGCTGTTGTTGTTGCCGACGGGGGGCGTCCGCAGATGCGGTAGCGCGTCGCGAGGCGCAGGGCTCTTGTCGCGGTGTTCATTTTTGTGACCGGAGGGAGTGGATGAAAAAGGGATGCTTCCGAGAGTTTGACGACGAGTTGATACTGCGTTTCGCGCGCAGAAGGTCCCAAGGCGACCATATATCAAGGTAACCATACATGAATGCCAAGGATTTCCCCTACCCTTGGACGTGTCGCATCAGTGACGATGGTGTTGCGCTGGAACAACTGCTCCGGGCGCGTCGCAAATCGATCCTGCCAGCGATGATCCTTTCGTCATCCAAGTTTGACTGGCAGCCAATTAAGGCTTCGGGTCCCGTGGTTGCCGTCGTTGAACGGTGGTAATCCCGGACCAGGCCCGGTCTTCGGGTGCGCCGATCGGCCCCACTTCCGGCACAGCGGAGCCGGGTTCATGACGTATAAGCGGAGATCCACCCGGCGCCACGGCAAGACACACGCACAGAAATACGATAAGGCGAGGTCGATCAGATCGATTGGGCCCATGCATGACAGACCAACTCTAGTGTACACGTGCACTTCTACCTTGCTTTACCTTACACTTTGCACGTCTCGAGCACGTGTAGGTCATCTGGTCCTTGTTCTCGACCGCCCCAAGGCCGCCTTCCCTGATAAAGGGCCCCGAACACTACCTAACCTTGTATGTACACATTATGGGGTTCTGCCACGTCTCATCATGATGAGACATCGTCCTCGCCTGTTGAATTGGGGAATATGGGTTCGATGGGAGGCTACTTCTGGCGGCGGCAGCCGCAACCCCCCGCATCCCCCAAATTTATTCAGAAAGTCGCCGTGATCATCGGCTGGGCGGCCCCCCTTGTTTTTTTGTTTATTATATTTGGGGGCCATTTTCTCATCGTTAGCGAGATATTTTGTAATTGATTCAACTATGTGTCTTGGTTAATAATACTCATTACATGCTATATGTGCTCTCTACAGCTCCTTCGGATACAGGGCACGCCCAAATCTGAACGGTTAGGTATGTACACATCCATTCAAAGTACCCTGTTGGCAATGTCAAGGAAAGGGATGCCCGAGGTGCGGAGGAAGGGGATAAGCCCGAGGTCATAATTAATACCGTAGGGGGGTAGCTGGACACCACATGGCACGGAATTGACTCGCCCCAATCATATTCACTATTAGTGTTTACCCAAAAAAAGAACATAAAAAGCAATACCTGTAATCAACGGCCTGTGCCCAACCAACCTGTGCATGTATCTCAATGTCTGCCGTACAAGCGATTCTCAGAGGCCGCCCTCTCTGGTCAAGTGCTCGCTCTCATCATCGCCTCGGATACCAGGTGTGCCAGCTTCCTCATCCTCGGGCTCCTCATCACCGCCTCCGATACGAGGCGTGCCAGCTTGCTCATCCTCATCCTCATCCTCATCCTCATCCTCGTCCTCGTCCTCGTCCTGCTCCTCTGGCGTAACGCTCTCCTTCAATACCTTCACCACGTCCACGGCTCTCTTCTCCCCCTCAAAAATGACCGGCTCGTCGACGAAGGAAACCTCGGCTTTCCGCTTTATCCGTCTCCACTCGTCCATGCTGACGTCGCAGATGGTCACTTTCGCAATCTCGTTGCCTTCGAGGTCGACCTGGATTGTCTCCACGGCCTGTGGCACCGACTCCATTTCCGCCAGTTCCTGGAGCTGGGTGGGAGACGAAATAGGGCCTTCAGGGGTCAGGAGGATCAAGTGGCGGATGGGGGGTGCAGACTTCCAGGTACCGTTGCGAATGTCGTCTACCGCCTGTTGCCATGCTGCGGCAGACCAGGGGTAGGGTTTGTTCTCCACCCGTTTCTTGTATTCTTGGAATTCCCTGTCTCTGACTGAGGCTTCGGCGAGTTTGCGCTGAAGATTTGACATGGCGACGACTGGGCGGACTCCAGACGCAGAAGGAGCGCGTAGGGGAAATGAGATTTGCCTGATGACGCTGCGCGTGCGGGGTAATAATAGTCATGCAACGTTAAACCAGGCGTTAAAGAGAGGACGCATCTGGCTCGCAGCAAACTTGAGGAATTGGCGTTGATGGCCGGTAAGTGCAAATCAACCGCTATGGCGGTGAGAGCTGAGACTGGAAGAAGGAGTGAAAGGGCCTGTGAAGAGAATGGAAGGTGGGACAACGCAGAGAAGCCGGAATCATTGATTGCTGGTGTGGCAGCTGGATGTGTTGGTTGTGAAAGGCGTTGGTTTTGTCTGAAACGGGCTGGGGCCGGGACGGGAAGCCGGTTCCCAGCTTCGGGCCGAGCTGTGCCGCCGTCCCATGTCACGCCCCGGCACCCTGCAGTATCAGATAAACTACTTCTGTCCATAAAGTACCTATGCACACAGATGCGGCCGAGACTGTGCCACCCCTGAGCCCCCTCTCACCCTCGGCCCAGCCCTTCGACCTGCCCGACAGTGGCAAATTGCGATTCAGTGAAGCTACCTCAGGTTGCCTGCTGTCGGAGTTGGTTCCAACAAACAATGTTCACTGCACGACCAACGCCGCCCCCGCTCCCACCCTCCCCTGTGCTCCCTGCCGCATCTGGGCTCGATTACCTGCAGAGCTGCCCTCCTTTTGGGCCCAGGAGGTTTCAAGCCTTCTTCAAAAGGAAGATAAATTTAGCAGAATACCTGGGTACATACCTCGAGGCGTGTCCATTATGCAGTTTCGGCTTCGGGTTTCGACTTTCAGCGACACTTGGGCTCATGGTACTCCCCAACAACGAGAAGTAGAACAGCAGGCACTGCAACAATGAGGCTCGGTACCATGGCCAACTGTGACGGCGAAGCCCAAGAACACGGCCTGATCCGCGGCACATAAAATTCAGACCAGAGCACGAAGGCCAGGTGCGAGGTTTCCATTCGGGACCTTCACGCAAGGTGGGTATGTATAAGTCAGTTCACGAATATTAGGATTCCCCATCGTCTCTGAGCACCTTCACTCACACCTTCAAGTTGAGGCTTGAATATCCGTACGATCATTATCCCTATCGACCACTGCTGCCGCCTTTCTCCCCTTGACCTTGTCGTTACCGTTCCCTCCTGCTGGTTGCCTGGGCCCTCAGACACCTCGTCCTCCGCGCCTGGCTCCCCCTCCCACAGCGGCCATTCATCGTCCGTTCTTCAATGGAGACCTCCTCTTCGCTCTTTACCTTTGGCGTCGAGATCGAGATCTATGTCAAGCCTAGAAAGAGCGCCTCTTCTCGGTTGGCTCGGAATGGTTATAGAGAGCCCGAAACCGCCATCGAAGCTGTGAAGTTCATGAATCTCAACCGCATTCCCGTCCTCAATACCATCGCCGAGATCCTGGGTCTACGCAAGGTTGCAGTGATCGTGGACCCTGGGGTTGAGGACTCAAATCAATACAGCATCTGGCAGGTCAAAGGCGACTCAAGCCTCACCGAGTTGCCTGGGGGAAACTTTTGTCAGTCTTTAGCACCGTGGACACATCCCCAGTCCAGTCGACACCGTGACAGACACGTCCAGTCCAGGCGATACCCATTATCCGCGATGGACATCAGTGGACGAATAACTGACAGTATGTCTCTGATTAGGGGGCATCGAACTGGTCTCCCCCATTTTGGGCGATCAAGTGTGGACATGGTACGACGTTCTGGAGACCATCTTTAAGGCGATCAATCACTATTTCGAGATCCACGCTGCCCTGCCCCGATGCTCGACGCATGTTCACGTCAGGCCCGTACGGAACGAGGAGAACTGGAACGTTGCCAACGCGCGGTGTCTTGCAAAAGCCGCCGCTGTCTTTGACGATGCCCTCACCAAGATCATGCCGCCATCTCGCAAGTCGACCCCCTGGGCCCGGTCCAACTTCCACCGCATCACACACGATGACCCAAAAGAGAGAAAGGAGATGGAACTTTGGCCCTTGACTACAAAAGAACAGGCCCTAGTTGACGTCTTCGCCAGGGTCTCAACCAAACAAGAGACTTGGAGGTTCTTGTTCAAATACCTTGACGAAAAGACCCAGAACCCGCAAAACATCCCCGAGACCCTAGGTGACACGCGACACGTGGCGCTAAACTTTCTTCCCACCCACGAGAGCTCTCCCTGCAAAACCGTCGAGTTTCGACGCCCTCCGGGAGTCGGCTCGGCCGTGGAGGCGCAGAGGTGGGTTGCCTTCACGCTGGCGTTTATGTCTGCCTCTCTGTCACCCGCCTGGACCATCACCGAAATCGCCCAGTGGTCGAAGCAGAAACACAGTGCCAGCGTCACGGACCTCCAAAAGTGGCTCCAACGCGGGCTCACCCACCTCGCAGAGGTCACAGGCGAGCAACGATGGAAGCGTGTGATCCGCCCCGCCACGTTCAAGGAAGACACACGACAGCCCTTGGCCCCAAGCCAGTATGGACCTGGTGTCACGCAGGCCAAGCTGAAGAAGGCTGCTGAACTAAGCTCGTTTGAGTTAAAGGTCTGTCCAGAATATCGTTCGTTCGTTCTTTCTTTCTCTCTTTCTTTCTTTCTTTCTTTCTCTCTTTCTCTCTTTCTTTCTTTCACATTTCTCATAAACCTGCTAACCCCCTTGTAGGTCGCCAGCTCCCGCTCAAACAGTTCGTGTTCCAGCGCTAGCAGCAGTCGGTGCAACAGTCCGAGCGGATCAAGGCCACATTCAACAGGAATCATCACACAATTCCCGACCGTTACTCGTCCGGCTAGTCCGAGCACCGCCACCAAGCTGAAGGTTGCCACAAAGTCAAGCGCTCAAGAAGGGTTTGGCACCATCAAGAAGCTGGGCCCTGCCAGCATTATTTCCATGCCGTTGCCCACTCGCGTCAAGAAGCAATCACAGGAAACGGGTTGAAAGTGTCATGGTGTGTTGCTGTAATCATACCGGGCCTAGTCCTTGGGATCCGGTATCTACCAGACCTTACCTACCTACATGACCTATCTTGGATAAGCAAGACGCGGAGTGTATTTGTATTAGGGGAGCCAAGCAGTGATGTTCATGCTCATTTTTCTCTTTTTCTCTTTTTCTCTTTGTCTCTTTTTGTTGTCTCATTCCCTCCCTTCGTTTGGACCTCCCTCCACAGGTGCTTGTCAATAACTCTTCTTCTTCGTCTTCTCCTTATGTCTCTTCACGTCGTTAGAACCCCTTGGAGGTGTGGGGTTGTTTCAATTATTTCTGTGCTGTTCTGAGCTAATAATTGCACGCCCCGTTGATATTCATAACGTTGACTGAATGGGTATTAACGTGATTCCTTCGGGCCACATCCGGGGGTGCACAGGCTGTGCCGCATTCGGACTGATCACCACCGACATGGGTGACACAGCCGTAGCGAGGTTGAGACAGCACTAGCTCCCGTCTAGTCAGAACCCTAGTGGATTTTGGCGTCTCATCGTGGGGCTCCTCTGGACCCCTGGACCCCTGGATGGGCCTTCGCGCGGGGGGGGGGGGGGTCCAGTTCTTGGGAGAGGAGGGGAGGGGAATGGGGAGGTTCGCACCACGTAAAAGCGACTCCTGGGATGCCGTCTTCTCTGGTCTCGTCACTTATCTGTCTTTGGCTCTGTTGCTTGAGAAACACCTATCCAGCTGTCCAGCCGAAGAAGAAGAAAGAAACACAAAACAAACAAAACAGCATGTCGTTCCCCACCCCTCCCCCCGGTGTCAGGGGCGCCCTCGACTCGGCCGATGCGCTCCCGGTGATTGTCGAAGAGGTCACGCCGGCGTGGTTCACCAAGATCCTGGGCCGCCCCGTGCAGGAGGCAGAGTTGGTCGAGCCAATCCACGGCACCGCCAGCAAGCTCCTGTACAAGCTCACGTACGAGGACGCCAGCGACGCGGCCACGTTGCCCACGCACGTTTGCGTCAAGGGCGGCTTCAACCCGGAGCTCGTCAAGCTGCACCCGGCGCTGAACGCCGTGTACCGGCGCGAGGCCGAGTTCTTCTACCACATCGCACCGACCGTGTCGATGCGGCTGCCGCCCGTGTGGTTCACGGGCAGCGACACGGCCACGGGCCAGGGCATTGTGGTGTTTGACGACCTCCAGGCCAAGGGCTACCAATTCGGCAACCCGCTCGAGGCGTGGCCCGTTGACCGCGTGCGCGTCGGCGTCGAAGAGCTGGCCACGCTGCACGCGCGGACGTGGGGCGCCAAGCAGGACGACTTCCCCTGGCTCAAGGAGGGCCTCTCGCTGCGCGAGGTTATTCTGTCGTTGATGATCGAGACCGAGTGGGCCAAGCGCTTCTTCGACGAGGAGGCCAGGCCGCCCATGCCGGACCACATGACGGACCGCGCGCGCATGATCCGGGCCTTTAAGACGCTGTGGGCGACGACGAACCAGGACCACCTCTGCGTGGCCCACGGCGACGCACACATCGGCAACACCTTCATCACCACCACCGGCGAGCCGGGCTTCCTCGACTGGCAGGGCCTGCACTTCAACTCATTCCTGCACGACGTGACCTACTTCATCGTCGGCACCCTGACCATCGAGGACCGCCGCGCCCACGAGATCGAGCTGTTTGACCACTACCTCGCCATGCTGCACAAGGCGGGCGGTCCCAAGCTTGAGAGGGAGGCCATCTGGGACGACTACCGCAAGCACCACCTCCACGGGTTTGCATGGGCTCTCACACCGCCCATGATGCAGCCCAAGGACAGGGTCGACACCATGACGGCGAGGCACTGCGCGGCCATTGTGGACCACAAGAGCCTGGAGCTCCTGGAGGGTCTTCCTGGGTACGTTACGGAGATTTAGGGTAAAGGGGCGAGAGGAGTCCGGCAGTGAGACCGAGATTGGGAGCGGCAACCTGCTGTCGTACTGTAGCTACGAAGGAGTTTAAACTAGTGGAGATGGAATGCAAAGACGTTGAGACGCCGGATGTGTGAACAGGAACACGTCGCTCACCTCGGGGCTCGGTTGCGGGATCGTCAGTCACGACTTTTCCTCCCCTGCGGCATGGCCAGGCGATGTGACACCACATTGCCTGATGCCTGCAGAGACGACAACGGTAACCTGGCGCTTGGGTGCCAGTTAGCCCCTTTTTGGCTCCCCACCCCCACACTGCTGCCGCAGCGGCCCAACTCTGCCGAGCACTTCGTCTCCCGACCGGGAGAAATCCTCCCTCCACCTGCATGCCTTCATCTCCTTGGCCGCCGTCAGGGATACAACACGGCTCGATGCTCGGCTGCAGGACCGCTTCCCTTTCCTTTTTCATACTTGTCTCCCCTCAAAGAGTCCAGACCTCTCTTGGTCCGTCCAGTCCCTTGACGAGCTGAGTTGGTTGTATTATTATTCCGTACTTATTGCACGAACTAACGTCACTAACTTAGCCTGGTGCGGTCCGCCCCGCGAGCCCAACTTATTGATTTCTCTGGGCCAAGGCCAGCTTGTGTCAGCTAGCGCAGCACCTCAACAGCCACCTCCCCCCGGGGAACGTTGGCCTCCTCTGCCGGGTGGAACCGCTCCTCCGGGTCCACCCCCTGGCCAGCAAAGGAAACGGTCTCATGCTTCTGGCAAGGATGTCGCTCCTCCGCGTGCTCCTCATGCCGATCCCTGGCTATTGCTTGCGAGGATGGCCCGTTTCTTCACCTTTTTTTTCTTTCTTTTTTTCTTGGGAGCCTGGGCCTCCTCCAACAGAGGAGCCAGTCGGAATGAAGTGCACTCATTCTCTGCTCCGGAGTGTAACCTTCAAGGATGTAAGGATATGTAAAAAAACAATCCCCCGCGTTCTCGCAGGGAGGGTGTCGGCGGAAAACATGTCGATCTTCGGCAGGTGAACCAGCTGTTTGGTTCCCCATGTCTCTCCTTTTCTTCAACTTCAAGCAATCCGTACAATAAGAATCTGCCCTTCCTTTGGTTTCTCGTCGTTCAATTTTCCAGCGCCAACCCGCCGCCTCTGAGAACAAGCCGACAGCGACAAATGGCATCCGCGGACCCAGCGGCCGTCGGCCTCATGCCGGCCCCGCCCGGCGTGGTGCCCGATTTTCATCACACAACGTCTGTCCAGGTCAGCTTCATGGCCGTCTTTGGCGTAACCTTTGCGCTGGCCTCCATCGCCCTCTCGCTGCGGGTATATACTCGGGCCTTTGTAGTGAAATCACTGGGGCTTGACGAACGTATGTTGCAAAGGATATCTTGCATCCAGTGTCATGATTGAACATCAGCAGTCTAACCTCGTTTTCAGCACTGCTTATTGGGGCATGGGCGGTAACGCTGGCCTTCTTTCTCGAGTCCCTGAAAGGTAATGTCTGCTCTCGGACTCTGACATGGACCCCGCTGTCCAGCGATGATGGCTCTCCTGACACGTCTCTCAATTCACAGCCATGCCTGCCGGGTTTGGGAGACACATGTACGAAGTGACACAGACACAACTCGGCGGCTATCTCGAGGTACGTTCTCCATATGCCACCCACCTTCCATGCCATAAAACATACCTACATGTCAAGTCAACAAACAAGTACTGACTTACCCCTGAACCCCTGACAGCGCCTCCTCGTGCTCGCCCTGACCTACATCTGGCCGCCCACGCTGACCAAGCTATCGATCCTGGTGCTCTACTGGCGCATCAGCCCCAATAAGACGCTGCGCGTCTGCGTCGTGGCCACGGCCGTCGTGCTGGTCGGCTACACCGTCACCTTCCACGTGCTCTTCTCGCGGCCGTGCAACCCGCTGCTGGGTACGCCCGCGAGCGCAACGTGCCTCAACAACATCGCCGTCGCCCAGGCCGTGCTCAACATTGTCACCGACGCCGTCATTATCGTGCTCCCGATTCCGACCATCCATGCCCTGCACATGCCCCTGAAGCAGCGCATCACCGTGGGCGGCATCCTGGGTCTCGGGTCTGCGTGAGTAATCTTCCTCATTGGTTTTATCGTCCTCGCCAGCTCTCCTCCCTCCTCCCCTCAACCCCTTCGAGGCAGCCCCCCTTTTCTCCCACCAGTCTTCCGCCCTCGGGCTCAGACACATCTCCCCCCAAAACAAATGAAACAGAAGAAGAAGGAGAAAAAAACCAAGTAACTGACCCCCTCTTGTCCCAAACAGCGCCTGCATCGCCTCGATCGTACGCATCGCCTACGTCCGCGCCATGGTCAGCAACCCAGACGTCACCTTCACGCAGTGCTCGGCCGCCGTGTGGTCGCTGCTCGAGATGAACCTGGGCATCCTGTGCAACTCACTCGCCGCGCTCAAGCCCTTTTGCCGCCGCCACCTGCCCGGCCTGTTCTCGTCTACCGCGCCGTCGTACCCTGCACGGACGGGGTCCAGTTCTGGGTTTGGCGGTGGTGGGAAGAGTGGTGGTGGTGGGAAATCTGGCAGTGGTCAGCATCATCGTCGGCCGCGGGGATGGGGGCATAGTTACCAGCTGCATAGCGTGGGCAAGGGCGGAGTGGAGGAGCCAGCGCCGGTGAAGGTTGAAGGAGGGGCCACGCAGGAGGTCAAGAAGGAGATTGTGAGGGTTGACCAGTTCTCGGTCGAGTATGATGACTCGAGGAGCGCGACTTGTGGGCGCACCGACGGGACCGTCACGCCCGGAAAGGGGGACAGTACCGAGAATATTGTGCCGGGGCCACGGTATCCCGCCCATCGGCCCGTGTGAGTCAGTAGGCGCTGGCGGCACTGGCGGCACTGGCGGCACTGGCGGCACTGGCGGCACTGGCGGCACTGGCGGCACTGGCGGCACTGGCGGCACTGGTGTGTCTGACTTCTTGTCATTAGGGAATTTGGGGGGGCATTATTGCTGTGGAAGAAAATTGCATGTGGCCACAGGTGGCGTTTTGGGTTTCTGATTGCTCTTTTGAGTTGGGTTGGGTCTCTTTCAGCGGGTGTTCAATATTATAGACGTACAATTTTAACTATGGGTGCCTCGGATCATTGTAGGACAAACAAAAGAGAGGGAACATTGGCTGAGGATTCAGAAATATATAACTTAAGGCAGTATCTGGTTCATAAGTATATTCCCATTTTCATAAAGAGCCTCGAGTTCCAGGGACGATGCCCGAGAACATTTTATTATCAGAGTTCATCAGGTAGTTTTGACCCCTCTTAATTCTCAGACAGTAAGCAAGCTGGACATAGAACCAGACTCCATTCTCTTTTCAGCTGAACAGTTGTCCAAGTCTCCTCGAAGCTCGCATGGGAAGTCGGAGCTAACCAGCACACCGGTAACACACCATCTGCGATGGCATCAGCGAGACGTGATTGTGATTGGGAGGATAAATTCAACTTCCCCGCTTCATGCACTCCACCAACGTGCCTCTGGGTTCTCAGCTTGTGCATACATACATGTACATATGCACGCACGTATGTGTCGGGCGATAGATAACTCCGGCGACCGGAGCATCCAACAAGAATATTAACTTGAACAGGCTCAACATCAATCCAGCTTGACCATTTTACTCCCGTCATGCGAGCAAAGAAACAACCAGAGCTCAACTTCCACTTGACCCACCCCTCTCAAAATAAACAAAAATTTATAAAAAAAAAAAAGAGTTCAACTCTCAACTCCCCCGCCCTCAACAACGCCAGACGAAATCCCGGGCAGCCATGTCTCAGCTGTGGACCTCTTCGACAGCCACAAACCCCGCCGCGCCCGTCACACCCGCCAGCGAGGCCGGCACGGCATCGCAGCAAGAGTCAAGGACGCGGAACCCGGGCCGCCGCTTCGGGCAGATCATCAGGCTCAAGCCTGAGTGCGTGGCCAAGTACAAGGAGGTGCACGCGGCGGCCTGGCCCGAGGTGCTGAAGCAGATCAAGGACTGCAACATCCAGGACTGTACGTGGTCCCGTAGCATAATGCCTGTCAACGCACTGAGCCCCAGACATCACGGGTTATTAGTCAGGGACAAAATTAAGGTCAAACTGACATGTCCTCTGGTGAATAGACAGCATCTTCCACGACCCGGCCACCAACCTCCTCTTTGCCAGCTTCAAGTACGTCGGTTACGACTACGCCGGCGACATGGAGCGCATGCGGGAAAACCCAAAGGTGCGCGAGTGGTGGAAGATGACGGACGGCATGCAGGAGTCGCTGGTGCCGGGGGCCACGAGCAGCGAGTCGGGCGAGCCGTCGTGGTGGAAGCCGGTTGAGGAGGTGTTTTACGCGGCATGAGAAGGGGCGCCGTGAAACGGAGTGTAGTTAGTGTGAGCTCGTTTAGGAAAACGATTCACGCCGCGGACTTGTCCTCCCTCTTTGCTTTCAGACCCCGACACTCTCCCCTCCTCATTTATGAGAAAACCACCCCCTGAGCCTTGTCTTGACCCACAGCCCTGCCTGTATAAACACCAAATACGTCCCGACAGCCAACCACACAACCGAGGTAGCCAGCATGGCTCCCATAACCCTGACATCCACCACCGCACCCCTCATCCCATCCAAAACCGACGCCCTCCTCCCCCTCATCAACGGCGTCCTCTCCCCCAAACCCCCCTCCCCTCCCTCCCCATCCCTCTCCCCCTCCCTCTCCCGAATAACTTCCACCATCCTCCGCACAACCCCATCCCCAACCCCCTCCCAAGTCTCACCCTCCGCCAACCTCCTCCCCTCCCTCCCAAACCTTCCCCTCAACCCCCCATCCCCAGCCAGCACCAAAACCCTCTCAACAAACGCCTCCACCTCCCCAGGCGGCGTGAGGAACCCGCTCGCGCCGTGCCGAACAACATCGCTCGGCCCACCCTCGTCGCGCGCCACGACGGGCAGCCCCGACGCCATGGCCTCCAGCACGACCAGCCCAAAGGTTTCGGTCACGGAGCAGTGCAGGAAGATGTCTGCTGAGGCGTAGGCTGTTGCGAGGGCAGGGCCGGTGAGGAGGCCTGTGAATACTATGTTGGCTTTTCCTTTCGGGGTTGGGTGCAGTTTTCCGTCTTCTTCTGCTTGTTGTTCTTCTTGGGATGGTGGTGATGCGGAAAAGAGGGCCTTGATGTCTGCTTCGACGGCCGGGTTGCGGTTGCCGCCTACGATGAGGAGGGTGAAGTTGAGTCCGCGGGCGGTGAGAGCCTGGGTCACGGCTGCGAGGAAGGGGAAGCCTTTCTCTGGGGCTAGGCGGGAGACGCTTAGGAGGATGAGGTGCTGTTCCTGCTCTTGCTCTGGCGCGATGGGGGTGGCGGTTTTGTCTATTTTCTTGTTGGTGTTGTTGTCGGGGGGTGGTAGTGGCGGTGGTGGCAAGGAAAGGGAGCGGCGCAAGTCGGGGCTGCGGCGGGAGGGGTGGAAGAGGGTCGTGTCGACGCCGCGCTGGAGGAGGGAGAGTTTGGCAGCGGGGAGGCAAAGGTCGGTTTCGAGGTAGCGGCGGACGAAGCGGCTGGGGTAGAAGATGGTTTTGATACTGGGGTGGAGGAAGAGAAAGGTCTGCACACGGGCAAAAGCGGCGACGGCGAGGTGGTTGAATGGCGGGGGGAAGAGAATGGCGCAGTAGCCAGCGAGGTCAGTCTGGAAGTTGCAAAGGATGGGTATCTGACGGTCGGAAGGCTGTTGGCGCAGCTGGAGCATGACTTGAAAGCCGAGCGACGCCGGCGAGGCGAGGTAGATCAGATCGGGGATGGCGTCGCCAAAGGATTTCCTGTACAGCGTGGAGAGGCGGACAGGGTAGACGACGGAGAGCTCAGGGTTGTAGGGCAACGGATAGCCGCGGATCCGTATCTCCAAATTCTGCGGCCCGGGTGCCTCGGGGTCGTGAGGGCCCGCTGTTTTTGTGCTCGGGACGAAGGTAGTCTCGCGGGTATGCGGCGCAACGACGACGACATGGGCACCACGGGCGCGGAGGTGACTGACGAGCATCAGAGTCGTCCGGGATACGCCATTAACGGGCCCGAAGGACTCGGTGCAAAGCAAGATGCGCTTGCCGCGGAGTGCATTTGGGGCTGTCGAGAGAGATGTTGTCGTCGGCATTGTCAGCGGCTCCATGGAGTCCATGGTGATCAGCGACGCAGATTGTCTCGTCTCGAAGACAAGACTCGGAATAAAATGCGGGTGGGCCCCCGCGGGTTTGCAATCCTCGCAATGCCATTTTTGACGTCAATGGCCCGGGGGTTTCCCAAAATGATGATAATAAATGGTGTTGAGATGGAGGTTCGGTTCGTCGGCAGCAGGCCTAATCGGACAGGTCGAGAGGGTGTGTCGGTGCCCAGGTGTGTAAGTGAGGGGTTTCACAAACTGTCCAATGGAAAGCCGTGATTCTTCCACATGAGTCTCAAAGCAGCGACAAGTTTGTCATGCGGCCAAGAATGGGGAACGTGTGCTGGCTGCCGGGTCTGCTTGGCCCGGGTGGCCAGTGGGAGGGTTGCGACGGGTTGGGGTCAGGTCGACGTTAACGAACCCCGGATCTGAGCAAGAGATAAGAAAAAGTCGATTTGCACTGCTCCTTCCAGCTTCGCACGCGAATCCGCTGCCGCCTCTTCGGCAACGTGCGCGATACACTGGGCCACGGGGGCGCTCCATTTGAGCTCCTTCCGTCACTTGACTCGCTTCAACTTTTTATCCTTGACTGACCTTCCATCCATCCATCCATTTTGCAGCCAAGCTGTTTCGTGGCCCGTCGCGCATCGCGCATCGCGCATCCCGGATCGCGCAACGCATCCCCGCACCAACATCGTGGCTGGATTCCGCAAGTCTGGTGAAATCCCATGGCCCCTTCAAAGGCTTAAATTTAGGATCCTCGGTGCGAGGAGGGGTGGGCGCATGTGGCCGGCCCGGACAAGTGACACAGACTTGAGCGGCAGGGGAAGGGGAAATAATGGCTTCCAAGTTCCAGGGGGGTTGACCCCAGGTGGTTGGTAGAGCAGCCATCTCTTGTGCTTGAAACATAACATCGGCCAATCTCGGAGAATGTCCACCTGTCGAGCGTTGTGGTCGTCTTCGGTTCATTGGAGCAGCTTCCGAGCCCATCACGGGCTGCCCTTCCTACTTCCTACCTACCTTACTCTCATATACCTACCTCGAGGACAGTGTGCTCAGGAAACCTGGCGCACTACTTGAACTGCATTTTCTGCCTCGGGGTCACCTCTCTCACGGCACCTACCAACGCACATCAAACAACACCGCCATGTTTCCACTGCCGTCACCCGTTGTCGATGACATGGAGCTCGCCGTCCTGGACGATTCCACCGCGCCCACCACCCCAGAAGGCAGCTTGTCCTTTAGTCCCGAACTGCGTCCACTGGATGATGCACTCTACCATGACACGGAACTGCGAAACAACAGTTTGCCCTTGTCCTTAAGCTCTGCGCTGTCCAACATCACGGGACCGGCCCCTCGTGTGCGCAATATCTGCTGTGTTGGCGCCGGTTTCGTTGGTGAACTCTCCCATTTTCTCATGCAACCAGTACAGGGAGCTGATAAATGCTGACGCTCTGTACAGGAGGTCCAACTGCCGCCGTCATCGCCCTTCATAACCCCCATATCCGGGTCACCGTCGTCGACAGAGATGAGAACCGTATCCGCAGATGGAACTCTAAGCACCCGCCCATCCACGAACCCGGTCTCAACGACATCTTGCGCATTACTCGAGACGGCTTGATGGAGTACGAAATGCACAGTGGCACTGTGCTTCATAATGCTTCTCGAGAGCCAAACCTGATTTTTACAACCGATGTAGCCAAGTGCATCACCGAGGCTGATGTCATCCTCATCGCCGTCAACACGCCAACCAAGAGTAGGGGAGCCGGCGCCGGGTCAGCTACGGACATGGCCGCTTTCGAGTCCGTGACGGCCGTCGTCGCTCAGCATGCCCAACCAGGCGCCATCATCGTTGAGAAGTCTACCGTCCCTTGCCGGACAGCCGAGCTCGTAGAGGACACGGTAGGTCATGACAGTCACATAACCCTCATTCTAAACGAAAAGAAGCCATCCCCTGACTCAACGCAACCAGCTCGCGCTCTACCGGCCGGGAGTTCAATTTGACGTTCTCAGCAATCCAGAGTTTCTGGCAGCGGGCACCGCTGTCAAGGACCTTCTACACGCTGACCGCATCCTGATCGGTTCTCGCAACACCCCGTCAGGCCGCCGCGCCGCGGCCGCCCTGGCATCCATCTACGCCAGCTGGATCCCGCAATCACGCATCATCCCCACCAACATCTTCAGCTCCGAACTCGCCAAGCTCGTGGCCAACGCCATGCTTGCTCAGCGTATCAGCAGCATCAACTCCGTCGCGGCCGTTTGCGACGCAACAGGTGCCGACGTCGACGAGGTCGCCGCCGCCATCGGCGCAGACTCCCGCATCGGCAGCAAGTTCCTCCACGCCGGCATTGGCTTTGGTGGAAGCTGTTTCAAGAAGGACGTTCTGAGCCTGGTGTATCTTGCCGACACCCTGGTGCTCCCCGAAGTGGCCAACTACTGGCGCGCCGTCATCGACATGAACGAGTTTGCCCGAAACCGCTTCGTCTCACGCGTCACCAAGCGCCTGAACAACACGCTAACCGGGAAAAAGCTGACGGTGCTCGGCTTCTCCTTTAAAAAAGACACCAACGACACACGCGAGTCCCCGGCGCTAGACATCATCCGGGCGCTGGAGCGAGAAGGGCCGAGAGAGATCGCCGTCTTCGACCCGGTCTGCATCCCAGCACAAATGAGAGACGAGATCAGCCGCTTCTCAGGACCGGGTGTCCTGAACAGCAACGGCGGCTGCGTTGCCGTCTATGCGGACGTGTATGCCGCCTGCCAGGGCTCTGACGCCGTGCTCATCACCACTGAATTTGACGAGTTCAGAAATACACCCATCCCAACAAAACCAAAACACAACAATCCCAAGGACATCATCCCTATTTTTCCTAGAGCCAATCCATCTGGCCCTGGATCCTCTGACAGCCTCGCTCCTCACAAGGGCGATCTGCTCTCTCTTCAAACCCGCCTCGGACAATCCCACCCCGCCTCAACACCATCAACAACATCCCCGACAGCAGCACCACCACCATCAGCAGAAAAAAAAGATGGGCCAAACAACCCCCTGAACCTAAACCAGCTCAACCCCCCGCCTCATTGCGCAGCAAACTGTCCCGATTGCGCCTTGGAGCGCAGCAGCAGGGGCACGACAAGCAGGGAAGACGTCCCGATCACGAAGACCCAGCAGCTGGACTGGAGAAAAGTCTACTATCATATGAACCGGCCGTGCTGGGTGTTTGACGGACGGGGGATTCTCGATATCAAGGGGATGGAGGAGATTGGGTTTCGTGTGGAGGGTGTTGGTCGTCAGGCTCGGAGGGGGCCGGAATGGAGCTGAGATCATGGTTCTAATGTGATCAAGGATGTTATCTGATCGATATGTTAACAATGTGGGAATGAAGATAGGTGTTTGGTTTGATATACCGTATCAATAATTCAGATACCTTACAGCACGACTAGACGGTCCAATTAAGGAGGTTGTGTGCCGTTAATACTCATGAAGTATTAATAAATAATTCGTGCGGTGCGACAGAACAAGTATCAGGTGCGTACTTGACCAAGGGTGAGGCTAACACACAACGTTTTCTTGGGTCAGACGTACGTAATTAAGGTAGATTAAACTGGCGTCTTTCAGAGAAAGCAAACAGCACGGCGATAATATATTGGGCTTGATTTGGGGCTCGGAGCAACTATATCATCCCTGGTCTTAATATTATTGAAACATGAAGATAACTAGGTAGTTTACACATCTTAACTCCTCGGTCAAGAAGACCCTAATCCTTAATCACGCAACCGTGTTAACAGTTAACCAGAGAAAAGGAAAACACATCCACAGACGCATTTGTATGCTTCAGGTCTTGATTCATTTCACAAACATGAATGTTGAGGAAAAGAGAACAACACCTAGAGTATTGGAGTTAATCGAAAAAGTAGGCAGTGATCATACAGGCCTGTATCACGGTCATCCTTATACAGAAGCCAAGAAGGGAAGAAGAAGAAAGCAATATGATTATGAATAGGGGGTGGAAGCTGTGGCCCCTATCTCAGGGGTGAATTGTCAGGGTTCAACAGTGGCCACTGTTAAAAATCGAAAGTATCAATAATACTATCAATCCGTGGCTCATAGGTAATCCTAGGTGGCCATGTTCTGAGTTTTCTCTCTCAGAGAGCCTCCTCAACGGCGGCCTGCTCATCCTGACACCCTCGGAGAAGACATAATTGCCATTCTCTTACCCTTTCATGTCCCATCCCAGATACCTGCCCAGCAGCAGTAACCCTCGCTAATTACCAGCTGAGCACGGCCAGAACAGATCATCAGTTGTATAAGTGACAGCGCGTAGTCAGACCAAGAACAGCTTTGTCTTTACTTGTTCGGCCTCGTCGGACAACACTGCGCAAGCTAGGTCCCGAGACGGGCTGGAATCCATCAATACCTTAATCTTACCAGGTGATCAAGCACCACGCTCAAACCTAGAATCTACAAACATAAACCGCAGCAATAATAACACCTGCTCTCTGTCCCAACATGTCCCAAACAGATGATTCATTCCAACACCGACAACTCCTCGTCCCAAATATCATTCCGCAACGCAACGCATTCGTGAGTATCCTGTCGCCTCAGACGGGGCCGAAGATCCTGCAAACGATTTAATTAGCACTCAAGCAAAACATTCAAAGACTCGATGCAACATACGTCTCCATGATGATACCCGTGATCTGGTACGGGTCGGCGTTGGACGCCGGGCGGCGGTCCTCGAAGTAGCCGTAGCCCTTAGCCGCGCACTCCCGAGGAATACGGATCGACGCGCCGCGGTTGGCGACGCCGTACGTGAACTGGTCGATGGAGCCCGTCTCGTGCCGACCGGTGAGCCGCTTCTCGTTGTCCTCGCCGTACACGGCAATGTGTTCTTGGTGCCGGGTGCCGAGCTTCTCGATGGCCGCCTCGATGTGCTTCATGCCGCCCTGAACTAGGGTTAGGACCGAGAGGAATGTGATGAGCTTGATGCGGGAGGGTGTATTACCTCTTCGCGCATCTCCTTGGTGGAGAAGTTGGAGTGCAGACCAGCGCCGTTCCAGTCGCCAGGGATGGGCTTGGGGTGGACCGAAACCTTGACGCCGAAATCTTCGGCGATGCGGTGCAGCAGGAAGCGAGCCAGCCAGAGTTGGTCACCCACTGGAGAGGGTCAGTCAAACGGTTCGAATTGGGGATACCGCACAGTGACTTACTCTCGATGCCGACGCAGGGTCCGACCTGGAACTCCCATTGGGCCGCTGCAATGATGTTAGCATGAACAAACAAGCAAGGTTCGCAAGCCCAGCTACGTACGCATCACCTAGAGCAGAGTCAAGTCAGCCGTTGTTCAACAAATAAAAACGATCCCGTGGAAATGAGAGCCTACCTCTGCGTTGGTGCCCGAGATCTTGATGCCAGCGTACAGGCACGCGCGGTAGTGCGCCTCGACAATGTCGCGCTGCACAACCTTGCCGGCACCGACGCCGCAGTAGTACGGGCCTTGGGGCGCCGGGTAGCCGTTCTGGGGCCTATTCACCCATCGTCAACACCTCTTGCTCAGCAAACACCCGACAAAAATTCAACCACCTACCAGCCATACGGCCGATCATTCAGATCCAGCAGCGTATACTCCTGCTCAAGTCCAAACCAGGGAATGTGCTCGGCATGCGCCTCCATCAGCTTGGCCGTCTCATGGCGGTAGTTGTACTTGTTGGGGGTGCCATCCGAGTCCCAGCATTCCGAGAGCACCAAGATGTTCTTGCCGAGGCGGATCGGGTCCGGGTAGATGGCTACGGGCTTGAGGTAGACGTCTGAGTTGTCGCCGGGGGCTTGGCCCGTGGACGAGCCGTCGAAGTTCCAGATGGGGAGATCATCGGGCTTGTAGTCCTGCTCTGGGAGAGTCTGCGAGAGGTCTGTGTTAGATGCGTGCCGAAGTCCATGGTCGCATGTCAGGTGCTTACCCTCGACTTGGACCGTGTGCCGCCCTCCGAGTCGATCCTGGGCAGAGTGTTAGCGCATGCTCGTGCTCTCATCCGTGCAAATGACCTGCGACTGGAACTCACCAGATGTACTCGGCGATGATGGTGCCCTTCTGGTCGAGCGAAAAGTATTTTGAGAGCTGCGCCATGCATGAGCCAACCGCTGCTGGAAATCACTGTTCGAGTATGGATTTCTCACATTCGCGGCTTGGGAGACGAAGGTTGCCTGTTCAGATTCCTCGTCAGTCGCATGCACTTGCCATTGGCGTCGTCATGGACGCGCGACTTACCATGGTTGCGACCGAAGCTGTGATAGTCACAAACGACTGAGGGCGATAAGCGAGGTGGAAACTTGAAATTCCAAAGAATCTCTGGCGGATCGAGGTACCCTTTCAGGTTCACGTTAAAGTCGAGATGTTTTGAAGCTGCCACTGGATTGAAGAAACGAGGGAACCGTGTGGCATTTAAAGCTGCGGAGCGATAAGGGGACTGCACCTGCGTTCTGCAGGCAGATCTATGATAAAAGGTTGAGTCAAGCGCTTATCTTTCCCGAGGCTGGATGACCATCCCGCCATCTCCAACTCCAACCAAAAAAACGCGCCACCACACACACCCAACACGCGCCCAGAAAGACCGATGCGGTGAAGAAAAGGGTTGCTTTGCCGATGTACAGTGTACGTACCTTCCAGAACTTACCCGGTTGGATGGGTTCTGGAGGGGCCATCGAGATAAGACAAACAGCTTCAGCCTTTCAGGCCCGCCAGGATCCTTGCCTTCCCGCACTGCCCCTCCGCGGGGGAAGAGGCATGTTATCGCCATCCACCGATTGGCTGGCCCGTGTTCTTACGACCCCCACACAGTCATTGGTCACCTGTGCATCGGGGCATCTTGGGCTGCATGGGCGCTGGGATCTGGACCCACGGCCCACGGGCAGAGATCCCAAATCCCAACCCCATCTTTTGTGGCTCTTTCCCACCCAGAGATCTGGAACAGGCAGGCACTGCAAGGGACACAGAGTGGGGTGAGAGACTTACTGGCGCGCTTGTCGCAAGAATGTTTGGGGTGACAACAGGGGCTGGCGCGGGTTGCTCGTTGCTGCGTCACTTTCTTTGTTGTTGAGTCTCTTGATCAGCGGTTCTTGGGGTTGGGGGAACAGTGCGCCACCTCGAATCCTTTGGGTTTTTTATTCTCGCATTTGAAAGTCTCGCAGCCAGATGCTTTGAGACACTCAAGTATCAGGTCATTTCTCGACATAATTTTATTGGAAATACGGAGTCTCACAGTCAAATCGATTACGCCATGTGCTCCCCGAATCCTGGCTTCCAATGCTGATCGTGTTCTTTCTCACGGGCACAGCCTCGGTGTAATGGTGCAGCGTGGCCGAGGCATTCCTGGCATTGGCAAGTGACCTGCAGAGTCGACCCTGAAATGCGGGACCGTTGGTTCTTCAAGCAACGCAATTCGCAGAACCTCTTAGTTAAACTGTTTGATAATTATTCGCTGACCATCTAATGAGTGAAGACAAAGAAAACGCGCCCTCCCGCCCGCGCGCAACTGCAGAATAATCCCCCATCCCATCCATCTAATTCCCCCCTCGATGCCACCCTGGCATGATGACCCATGCGCTGGAAAGTCTCTACGCTCTCAGCAATCGTCGACTCAAACGGCTTCCAACCCCCGCCCTTGCTCCATCGCTCCAGAATCCACGACACCCGGGAAAATCTGGTGTACAGCTGGCCTCGCTTGACGCCATCATGGCCGATGAAAAAGGGCTGCGTCACATCGGGGTTCCCGGGCTCCAAATTTCGCATGACCGCAATCGCGTCGTTCCAGTCCCGGTAGCAACCCCAGGCTTGGAGACGGTCGTTGTGAATCTCGGGGTCGAAAATCGCCGCGATGTGCAGCAGCGCCACGTCCGCGACGTCCACGTACCAATCTACCCCACGAGTCAGCGGTTACGAGGTGTCCAGAGGGTCATGTGAGCCGGGAAACTTACGAGCTTGGGTAGGACCAGCTCCGGGAATCACCTCCCGAGCTCGGCCGTGTTGGTACAGGTCGAATATCCAGTTCTTCCAGTCCGAAGTCTTCTCAGCTGCACAATTCTGGCCGATGAGGTTCGACGGGCAGATCACATTGACCTTGAAGGCCGGGCCGTACTTGTCCGTCCACTGCCACAGCGCCTGCTCAGCATAGGTCAAGCTCGAGCTGCGAAGAAGGTTCTCGTCGTGCTGGCCGCTCAACGCCAGGATGGCGTCCTTTGCGTTCCATGAGGCCTCAGTAATCAGACGCTCGCCCTCCGTGTCGAGCGATGTCACCGCCTCAATGGAGCTGGTGTAGACGAAGGCATGCACCGACGGCTCAGCGCTGGCGGCATCCAGCATGCCGAGCACACTGTCGGCGGCCAGTGCCCAGACTTCCTTCAGGGGCAAATTAGTGAAGTCGGGGAGGGTGGCCGAGTGGACAATGGCGGACACGCCTTTGACGGCGTCCAGATAGACGGACCTGCCTCGTCGGTTGTTGGGGGGCAGTTTGATGTGTTCGAATTTGCCAGAGTGTTTCTCCATCGAGAACTGGTTGTCCAACCAATATCCGGCTTCTTTGGAGTCAGTCGTGGCCCGGACCCGGCAGCCGCGCTCGAGAAGCTGCTTGATGACTTGCAGGGGGATCGGTTGCGTTGCGTTGGTCACCAAGACCAAGGCGCCGGCAGGAATGATTGGGGCCGCCATGGTGCAGATTTAATATTGAAGACTAAACGGACGGAGAAACAGTGACCAAATGGACGTGCTGATGGCGGCGGCGGTGCAATAATCAAGTGCTGGGTGCGGGTATCGATGTGGATGGAGAAGACAGTGTTTGGTGTCGAGAGGTCAAAGACTCAGCAAAACAAAGATGGATGGGAAACTGAGCAAAATGGAATTGGCCGTCACACTTCAGTCTGGGCTGGGCAACTTGGCCTGGAATGAGCTTCCGTCCCTTGGTCAATGTCAAGTTTCGCCTTCCATTCGGTTCTCAAATCTCTGGTCAGAATGCATACAAGATTGGGCAGGCGCGATACTCCGCTGGCGGAACGCGCGCTCGGCTTATTGGAATCCAGAATCTGGAAAGAACACTGCTGCCTTGCGGGACAAATTGCAGATTTCAAGCGCACCTCAGTCAAGAACGGCACGCATCACTGCCAGTGGATGCCTCCCATCTCGGCTTTGGGCGCATTCAGAGGAAAGACTCTTGCTGACGGGAGTCCTGACGTGTTCCCGCCCCAAGCGTCTATGATGCCCGTCTTCTGAATCCCTCTTACCACCCACTTGTTTTGTGGAATGGCTTTCCTCGGGTTCCAAGACAGCTGCACCTCGGAACACGCGATGGAAGCTCTCGAGGAGTCGAGCCCAGTTGCATCCGCGGCTGTTCTGCCTGGGGGCCAAGGGCACCCAAATCGTTTAGCCAGCCCCGTGGACTACCTCGATCCGGACTTTGCAGTTTAGAATGTCCATTCCATTGGTTTTGGAAGTGGTCCTCTTCAGCTGCTCCTTGCTCCATTCATCCATCTGTTGGCAACTCGGTTCCCTCGGTGATCGCCGTCGGACCTAAGAGAGGTCAATCAGAAGTCCAGCTTCCCGTCCCGTCTATCTCGTGCTTCACGCTGGCTTATTGTCGTCTCTGCATTTGAGCGCCGTGGTGCTGGACGGCACAACCTGCTGCAGTCGAGTGAGTTGGCTCTTTCCAAAACTCCGAGACGGTTTTCCCATTTCTCCTTGCCAAGAGCGAGTGTGAGCGAGACCGAAGATCGCCGACTGTGCCGAGTTGAAATTCCATAAAAAACTCCAAACGGACGGCAACGCACAGTGATCAGCTGAAACGCATCGGGGAAACTAGGAGTGCAGCCTGCAGCTTTTAAGAGTCTCGAGTCACGATGGGAATCCAGAGTCGAGAACGGGCAAAGCCGGTTGCAAGGATCGCCGGGTTTGCGTCTGGCTCGTATGTTTTCTTCTTTCCCGATGCGGTAGCAACGGAAGATGTGGCCAATCAGGGGGCCGAGAAAGCCAAGGGACGGCTGTGGTTCGATGTTTCTCTTGGATCAGACCACCACGGCTCGTGTGTCATGCTCACACCACTGCCGCGAACTTTCAGGCACGACGCCATTTTCATCTGAACAGAGCTTCAAAAGCTCACGGTCCCTTCCTCCTCTTGCAAAGCAATACCATGCCAGATTTAACCTCTATCAAAGAGTTTCCTGTCGGTTCGCCCTGTGTCGTTGTCCAAAGTCTCCCGCGCGTCGCGTCCCGCCCAGATAGGCTGCCGCTCCACCACACTTATACCCCTGAACCTGCCCCAGAAACACCCCCAAAACTGCCAGGCAGCTACCCCACCAAACCACCAACCCGCCCACCATGTCGACAGCAAGGACACGGCCGGTACAGCACGTCGACCGCAAGGCGCTTTACACGGACCTCGAAGCACGAATCCGCTATCTTCACTCGTTCCTCGACTTTGGTGCCAGTCAGTTTTCCCTGGTCGTTTTTCTTCTTTCTTTTTTCTTCTTTCCCCCTTGCTCTTACTAACGTGCAACATCCGCCAGGCGACATCGAAGCCCTCCGATCAGGCTCCAAATACATCCAAGCCCTCATCCCCGCAGTCGTCAACATTGTCTACCGCAAGCTTCTTCAATATGATATTACGGCCCGCGCGTTCCACACGAGGAGTACCGCCTTTGAGGGGCCGATGGACGCAGAGCCGGACGAGATGTCCCCCCAGATCCTGCACCGCAAGTCCTTCCTCCGGGCCTACCTGAAGAAGCTCTGCTCCGACCCGACCCAGATGGAATTTTGGGAGTACCTCGACAAAGTCGGGTATGTGGCTCTTCCCTCTTTACAAACCAGCCGGAGCATCTGTCTAATTACATCGCACAAAACAGCATGATGCACACAGGCATAGGCCGCAGCGAGCCCCTCCACATCGAGTACATCCACATCGGTGCCGGTCTGGCCGTGATCCAGGACATCCTGTCCGAGGCCATCCTGTCGCACCCGCGGCTGCACATTGCGCGCAAGATCGCCATCGTCAAGGCCCTCGGCAAGGTCATCTGGATCCAGAACGACCTCTTCACCAAGTGGTATGTCCACGACGGCGAAGAGTTCACCGACGGCATCGACTATGCCCCCGTCATCGAGAAGGAGGGCTGGTTGAACGGCAAGAAGGTGCTCAGCCCCGAGGACGAGTCGGATGGCAGCGACGAGACTGCCTGCCCCGCTGGCGGCGGCCTGCGCGGAGACGTGCCCTCCGCTGCCGCCGCGGGCGTGTGTCCGTTTACGGGGATAGTGGCGGGCATGGACGGGTTGAAGGTCAAGAAGGAGGAGAAGGTTAAGCCCAGAGTGGAGGGGGAGACGTTGAAGGTTGCTGAGATACAGTAAAAAGAAGAAGAGGGAGAAAGGGATAGACTTGACTTTGCATCATGGATGGGATGGTATGTGGGCTTCAAATTGTTTCTGCTTTTGTCTGTTTTGGTAAGAATTTGGTCACTTAGGGTCCATCGGCGGGGAGTTGGGTGGTTGGGAATCACGCATGCATGTCAGTATGGGATGGTCTGGCTTAGTTCAATCAGGGAGGTCAAAGGGGGATCTAAAGAAGGAAGCTCGGTTTCTCTTCTCTCACATATTTCAGTATGGTATGCCAAAATAAGACACAATCTCATCGTTCTTCTCCCCCCTTCAATGTTCAGCCGCTGAAATCTGATGCCTTGCCCTCCATGTGTGTGTTTGACAGACGGTGGTAAATGATCTTGTCTACCTTGATAGAGTCGAGGTCACGACATCCATTTCAATACCTTCCAGTACGAACCGGAAAACGGCTTGTTCAAACCTTAGTGTACACTAGCGAAGCTCAGGTAGTCATCTGGTCGTGGTCTTTGGGCAACACGATTGAGTTAAGTATCTACCTACGTTTATTCGCGTGTGCCGTTTGCAGGATTACACCTTGGACTTAGAGCTCTTACCTTCACTGATATTATTTGAAAAAGAGAATTAATGTGGAGTTGAGCTCTGCCCAGACTCTGATGCATTGCTATGGAGGGTTGCCCACAGGAACATGTCAAGCGACCTGGACGCCACCCGTTTTGTTTGATTTCTTTGCTCTCAATGCGTGGGCAGCTGGATTGACATGTACAGCCTCGAATCCTTTCTCTCCCCGTTCTCTCTCTCCCCCTTTTGGGGTGATCCGCACCTGTCCCCTTGATTATTCGGCATCACTGGAATCCCTCAAGCGCGAAGAACACTCCTCACCCCCGGCTCCAACCACACGACCCTCTCCATCACTCCCTCCCTCTCCAACGCCGCCGCTAGGGGCTTCCTGCCCTCCGCAAAATGGCCCCACGACGCAAAGTGCATAGGCACCACCACATCCGCGCCAATCTCCTTGGCCAGCCGTGCCGCCTGCGCCCCGTCCATGGTGATCTGCATCGGCTCTGTGCTGCCCGGGAGCGTGACACTGGCTTTGCCGATGTTGAGGAGCGCGAGAGAGATATCTGGCGATGGTACAGTGATAAATAAGTTTCCAGGCATTACTTCATCCATCTTTGGCAGCAATCAAACAAACAACAGCAGGCAAAGATTAGGGGGTGGGCGGGGCAAAAAACAGAGGGAAGGAGAGAAAGTCACGTACGAAACTGATCCCGCATCTTGGCCAGCTCAGGCAGATAAACCGTGTCTCCGGAGAAGTAGATGGCGTTGGGCTTGCCGCCAGTGGCGCCGAACGAGGGCGCGGTGACGATGAAGCCTGTCACTTCGCCGCCGGGGAGGTGCTCACAGGGCGTACCGGTTATCCAGAACTGCTTGTTGCCAATTTCGAGGGGGAGGGTCTCCCTGGGAGTGGGAAAGGGGAGACACACAAAGGTTAGTTTCTGATTACTGCCATTGATTGGAGGGGTATGCTGTGTTATTTGGGGGGGGGGGAGGGGGGGGGACTGTTCGTCACTCGAAAGGAAAGAAAGAAAACGTACCAAGGACGAATGGCCCGCACGCCCGGCCTCGGAGCAAGATTCTTCGCGCCATCGGGGGTTGTGAAGACATGCCTGCCGTCGAGGGTTCTACGCCCCGGCTCGTCGAGGTTGTCGGGGTGGTCCTCGTGGCTGAGGAGAACGGCGTCAATGGGAGGGAGATCGGCGAGGCTCAGGGCGGGAGTATCGGTGTTTTTGAGGACGAGGATTCCCATGTCCCACTCGGTGCCTGCGGGGGAGAAGAAGGGGTCTGTGAGGATGTTGACGCCGTCGACGTGGATGATGGCGGTGGCTGTGCCGATGTGGGTGACGGCGAGGGGGGCGTCGATGCTGATTGCGGGAGCCATGGTGAGATGTCAAGCGTTGGGTTTAGCTGGGATTGGAGCTCAAGGCCTTGATTTCGATGGTGAAGGAGTGCCAAACAGATGACTGAGGAACATGAGGAAATTAGACCCTATTATACGGGTTAACGGCGTCGGGTACGGAGTCTTATGTGACAAATTACGCTCTCCCGATCTCCCTCCTTTTTGTAAGCGATGCCATGATTACGTCAACCAATTTCGGTTTCCTTCGTCTTTCTGAGCGTTTCTACGAGTCCGTCAGGAGCGCTGGGTCACTGAGATCCCGCAGAAGCAGCAAGTATGCTTTTCAAAATGTTTGATGTTCACAGATATTGACAGGGCTCTCATCGAACGCCCAATCCGCTTGCGTTCCAGAACTCTATGGGGCAAGTCTTGGCGGGTTTTGATGCCGCATACAGTTAGCCCGATCGGGAGCGACATCAGACGAGCGGAGGCAGCACGTCGTTGACCGTCCGGAGTATAAGACTCTTCCGCGTCCAGTTGTGTTTTGAGTCGAGACCCCATCTGTACGACATGGCCATTCCCTTAGCGGAAGCAAAACCCGCCAAGCCGCAGCAAGTCGTGCTCCGAGACGCATGAACCCCAACAAAGGTGATTCTGGTTCAATGGGATTATGTGAGGCCGGGCCAGTCGGGACTTGCCGCCATGAAGGTCAAGCAGAGGGCGATTTGTCAAACCTGCAGGAAGGGCAAGATCAGCGTGAGTCGTCTGTCTATACCCGTCTGTCCGGCTGACGACCTAACTCTCTGCAGTGTGATGGGAGGAGCCCGGCATGCTCTCAGTGTCTCCGCCGCGGCCTTGATTGCCCTGGATATCCTGTCCATTGGGTTTTCGTCCCCCAGACTACTTGTCACCGCCGCAGGGCAAAGAAGAGTTGCAATGCTGCCGCACGACGACTTGATGATCGTCCCCAACTCCAGGATAATGAGGCCCGGACCGACCGGAGTGTCGCGCAGGTCGGCCCTGCGGCGGTGATACCACTTCACGACCTGATCCTGGCCATCATCGACAACTACGTACCTGACGGCGATGCCCAGCTACCGCACAACACGGTCGAACCATCTCCCCGCATCTGCGGATCGTGGGTCGAAGTACTGCCGGAGCTGGTCGGCAATGACGGCGACACAGCCCTTGCCTCCGCGGTAAAAGCCTTCGCCATCTCCATTCTGAGCCAGGGCCCAAAGCGTAGCTCCCCCGTCTCGGAGGGTCTTGAGGCATACAATCAGGCCCTCATCTCCGTGAACAACGCTCTCCGGACTCCATACAGTGATTTTCCTGTCGCGGTTGCGGCAGCAGTGATGTGCCTCCTCTTGGCAGAACTCTACCACGTAACATCTCTCACCAGCTGGACAGCACACCTTCAGGGACTTGCGCAGCTGATGCAGCTGGCTCGGCCCGAGGTGTATGTGTCTGGGATTCCGCACAGGCTGTTTGTTGGGGCACGGCCGGTGCTGGTAAGATGACCCTTTCTAGAGGATGAAACACTTCCAAGAAACTTGAGCTAATGGGTGGGTTGAATGACAGGTCGTACTGGCCTTCTTTTTGAGGAAATCGTCGTTCCTCGCCATGGAGGAGTGGAAAACCGTACCCTTCCGCGAAACCCCCCCTTCACCGGTGCAAGCACTCATGAGCGAGGCTGCAGGGATCCCAGCAATACTGGAGCGGATTGACGCAGACGGCGCAGGTGCTCTCGCAGAGCCTGCTCTGCGAGATTTTGAGACTGTTCTTGGCCGGTTGGACGCATGGGCCGAGGGGTTCCAGTCTTCAGGCTCGGCGTCCTCTCCACTCTTTTGGTTTCAACAATCAGGCGACGGCGGGGAGCAACACATTTGGTTCCAGAACATCACCGTTGCGAGTGCCATGACGCACCTCTGGGCATTTCGAGTGATATGCCTGAACAACATCGACCGACTCAGGGCATGCTGCACTCCTGAAGTCGACGGTCACACACCCACGGCATCGCACTCTGACGAAGCAAAACGGCTCTCCGTGATGATCTGCCAAAGCATCGAGTATCTGATGCAGGACAGGATGAAGCTGTTTGGGCCGACGTCGATGTTCCTCCCTCTCCGCACAGCGTACGAGACGTTCGAGGCAGGTGGTGGACGGAGCGCCGAGGAGCTGCAATGGTACAAGGAGAAGCTCGCGGATATTTGCAACCGGGGTTACTGGTTTGTGTCCCGCTTTCTTGGGTTCTGAATGACCGAGTTTCAGGGGGGTGATTGAGCCTTGAGGCCGTCAACACAAAAAGAAAAAAGAAAAAAAAAACTATAAGTGTTCCAGTCCAGCGCTGTTTCCAGTAATTCTTTTGTCGCAATGTCTCCGATGTCCATTATCCGTGATAGGTAAAAAGGGTGGATCTGGAAGTGTTAGTCGTGCACCTCCATAATAATTATGCGAACTTCAGGTTCTTTTCGTGGTTGAGAGGTAAAGAAAGGCGCAGTGATGAGCCATGGATGGGATGTGAGAGTGAGGTTGCTGACAAGGTCTGTGCTAAGTGTGCACTGTTAACCCCACTTGAGTTTCCTGCCGGAAATCCAAGGCGTCCACATTCTGCGCCCAGCACGCCAAGCCCAAGGAGACACAGACGCACAGGACCCACCCTGGCAAGGCAACAGAAGCTTGGGTAAGCTCAATCGCCCTGCACCGTCACTTGGAGCCAGCCAACCAGCCAAACCAAACCAGCCGCAACTCAAACCAACAACGGCGAACACCTCTGCGACGAGTCTTTCATCGACCACAACCACGCCCCCACGAGATATTTCCCAATATACCCGCCGAATCCCACAGCAGCGCATTCGATTGCCAACCCCCCTAAAAACATACCGCAGCTGCCAACCATGGCGTCAGACCAGGAGCGCGAGCACGCCCTCGCTTCGTTCAAGCAGAAGCTGATCGAGTCGCGGGAGTGGGAAACGAAGCTGAAGAACCTGCGCCTGGAGATCAAGGACCTGAAAAAAGAGTTTGAGAAGACAGAAGACAACATTAAGGCATTACAAAGCGTCGGGCAGATTATCGGCGAAGTGCTCAAGCAGCTGGATGATGAGCGATGTGTGTTGCGCCCTCGCCCCTCCACCGATACCCGGCAGCGGCGCTCGAGATTACTGACTCTTGTTTTCCCGCCTCAGTTATCGTCAAGGCCTCGTCAGGCCCTCGCTACGTCGTCGGGTGCCGGTCCAAGGTCGACAAGGCCAAGATGAAGCAGGGGACACGTGTGGCGCTCGATATGACGACGCTCACCATCATGCGCATGCTTCCGCGCGAGGTCGACCCGCTAGTCTACAACATGTCGCTCGAGGACCCCGGTCAGGTCAGCTTTGGAGGAATCGGCGGGCTCAACGACCAGATCCGCGAGCTCAGGGAGGTGATTGAGCTGCCGCTCAAGAACCCAGAGCTGTTCCTTCGGGTTGGCATCAAGCCGCCCAAGGGTGTACTCCTTTACGGCCCACCGGGAACGGGAAAGACGTTGCTTGCGAGAGCGGTGGCCAGCAGTTTGGAGACGAACTTTCTCAAGGGTGCGTTGGCGCATCACACCCCATCCCTTTTGCCTTCCTAGCCAAAAACACCACTCCCCACCCGCCCAACAAAAAGCGCTAACAGACCACAACAGTTGTTTCTTCGGCGATCGTCGACAAGTATATCGGCGAGTCGGCCCGCCTCATCCGCGAGATGTTCGGGTATGCCAAGGAGCACGAGCCGTGCATCATCTTCATGGACGAGATCGACGCCATCGGCGGGCGACGGTTCAGCGAAGGCACCAGCGCGGACCGCGAGATCCAGCGCACGCTCATGGAGCTGCTCAACCAGCTCGACGGTTTCGACTACCTCGGCAAGACCAAGATCATCATGGCCACCAACCGGCCCGACACGCTCGACCCGGCGCTGCTGCGCGCGGGCCGGCTAGACCGCAAGATCGAGATCCCGCTTCCCAACGAGGTCGGCCGTCTCGAGATTCTCAAGATCCACGCCGCGGGTGTCTCCAAGGATGGCGAGATCGATTTCGAGAGCGTGGTCAAGATGAGCGATGGGTTGAACGGCGCGGATCTGCGAAACGTGGTGACCGAGGCGTAAGTTTTTGGAACGTCCATTTTGATCCAGCATCTCGGCTAACAGCTTTTTTCCGTAGGGGCTTGTTCGCGATCAAGGCCGATCGAGACGCTATCAACCAAGACGACTTCAACAAGGCCGTGCGCAAGCTCGTCGAGGCGAAGAAGCTGGAGGGCAAGCTTGAATACCAGAAGTTGTAATCTAAGAGGAGGGGCTCAGGGCTCAGGGCTCAGGGGAGGAGAAATTGTCTGCATGGCGTGGCGTCACACATGAGATAGAGGACACCGCCCATCGAGTAACTACCTACCTACACACCTGATCATGATCGAAGCGTGTAATGTTGTAACAGTATCGGATACGATGGACGAGCAAAGAGCGAACCTCGATTTGGATCTTGGTGGTCAGTACCGTGTCCCGCAAAAACAGGTCACAATGTCGAGATCTGGATCGTCAAAAAGATGTGGTCTGTGCTTTCTTGCTTGATCGAGGCAGCAGAACACGATGCATGTGAACATGCGAAGTCGATGGTTTGGAATCCCTCCGGAATTCGGCTATCATGATCTCGGGAACGGGCACTCGAGCGTTCTTCCCGACCTTCCTCTCGAAGCGGCCTCGACTGGATGCAATGCGAACGAGGCTCCGCGGGAGCGGCAGCGGCTGTGCTCGGGAAGGACGCCTAAGCGTGCCAGGAGTGGAGTGCGTCCCATTTCAACCAGCTCGCACTCTTTCTTCGCACTTCTCTTCGCCGTTCGCGCTTCCATTCAGAGTTTGTGAGTGATGCTTGCAATGGTCTGAACAAGCCTGCGTCGCATCCAGGAATGGATCCTACGCCCGCCATCGGGGCGTTTCCATGGCCTTTTTCGGCTTGCTGGCATGATTTTCCCGACGAACCACACTATTGATGGCGATGCTTCTCTCCAATGCATCACAAGACATTGGCAATCACCACACTGGATCCCGCCGGTGACCCCGGTGGCCGGTGGTGTTCACGTTATCTCTCTCCAACAAAACCCACTTTGGGGCTCTGGCTCGTGTTGAAGAAGGTTGCGTCCGGCATTGCCCTGGCCTCGTGGGGCGGCGCGCGGGCAATTTTCTAAGAATAAACCTGAGCTTGGGGACGCCAAGGCCAATGTAGCAAGGCGAAGGGCGGGAAGGCGACCAACCACTTTTCCCTGCCCTGGCTGTGGCTGGATGGGGATTGCTTCACAGCCGCAAAAAGTGGGCTTTTCGCTTTTTCAGACGACTCCAGACAGACGGATCAGAACTCTCCAAGGCCGGTCCTCGGCTCGTCGCCTTCTGTGCTGAGTCGGACTCGGTCCCAGCAGACGGGCTCTGGCGGGGGGAAGATCTCCGTCGAAAATAGGGTTGCATTGGCTTGGACGTCGGTCGTGTTTTTGGCTGGCCGGTCCTTGTCCTGGGAATTGATACTCCATAACGTTAATGTACATACCTCATGCATTGCACACTACCTACTGCACTCACGCCACCAGGACTTTGCGCAAAGTCTATTCCGTCCACTGCACTCTCCGAGTCGACGATGCCCTGCTTAGTCGGATGGACGGAAACGTCATTGCCCGGGGACCGTGGGGCTGTGGTGTCAAGATGGGGGGGGGCGAGAACATTGCCCGTTGCCGGTGGAGATGTTGGGTTTGTTTTGATGGACAGGAGGGTTGCTGGTGTAACCAGCCCGAGATGTCCCAGAGCATGGAAGAAAGTGTGCTGCGGACAGAGTCCATCTCGATAACTGGGCTCGAGCTGGGCTCCAGAAGACGGACTTGGAAGGGCGCGGTGCAGATCCACCTTGATACGAAGCTCTCCACCAAGCAATTGGCGTTGCTGAGTGAACCCCCCGGCCCGTAACGTTATGCCAAGATTGGTCAGTCGCTGTCAGTTGTTGAGCAGCAGCCTGAATCCATCAGCAAAAATTATTGGTAATGATGGAAGAGGCGAGATGGCCTGATGGCGGTGAAGGTATTGCAGATGCACAGCAGGAGCTTGGCGCGCACAAGGCAGGCAGCGGAATTTGAGGCCTGTTGATCGTTTGCCAGTTGTTGTTGGGCCAGTTGGGGTCAGCGACAGGAAGTGCCGAGACGCCGCCAATGAGAGACGCAGGATCCACCATGAACCACCAGAAAGGCGTGAGACGATCGGATCTGGTCAGGAAAGCCTGCATGCTGCTGCCGCTGCCGCTGCTGCTGGCAACGCCATGCGCTGACAAGGCAGAATGCCAGCCAGCTTTGGCTCTGTTATCTGGAACCCCACGACGGAGAAGGAAGCACCATGGAAGAAAGGAATGAAGACTCTCGGATCGGCTTGAGACATGTAGCCGCAACCATCGCATCCGGGATGCAGGTCTCGAGCATTGTGCATTGCGGTGGGTAACATTCGCATTTGACGTAAACAAACCAAACCACCGAGCAACAGGAGAGAGGGAGAGAAAAAGACAGCGATGGAACACACACTGCAATTCTTTCAGACAGTGCACATACACAGTAAGATGCACCTCGACAAAAATTGCCCAGGATAAAAGGATGAAGGAGGGTGAGGGGCGTTGTCCCGAAACATGTCCAACTCGTGGGTCCCCTGCTGTGAGCAAGTCGCCTCATGTTGGAGATTCAGGAACAAGAAGGGCGAGAACAATTGGCGGCGGTGCGGGTGTGGCCCAACCATCTTTGCTTCTAAAAAGAAAAGAACCAAACATGGAGAACCTGGAAGGCCTGAAGGCTGAAGGGGCCATCGGGCTGCTCGCCGTCCTGGAGAGAAGGCGCTTCCTTCTTGTTCAAGCGCAGGTTGCGGGAACCATGAACCAAAGCACCCCCTGCCACTGCCACTCAGGGCAATGACGACTTTGTCCCTGGCTCCGGCCTGACCCCTGTCGTGTCTGGCTAACGGGGCTCCACATAGCGCCTGCGCCTGCAGCAGCATTCCTCCCCTCCCCCCGCCAGAATCGGCCATAAAGTCAAGCTCCCCAGCGACCGCAAGCAACCCGATCCTGCCCATCCATCCTGCTCTTCGCCAACGCTGTGCAAAATCTCATCCGCCCTCTGGCACCTCGGGCATTGCTACGCCGTCTTCTGTGATACCCCCAGCACCGCGCGCCCGTCTTTTGCAATCTTTCCGTGTTTTTTTCCCTTCTTTCTTCCCGTCACTCGCTGGTTGGTTCGTCAAGATGTGGTACGAACATCCCCCCCAAGTCCCGACCCCGCCTTCGCTCTGTTTTGCTTCCTCCTTGCTGCGCGGGGAGAGAGGGGAAGCAGGGCGAGACGACGGGCAATCCTAGAGCCTCGAAGACGAATCCGAGCGAAAAGAGACAACAAACGACAAGCATGCTGACACGGTGGCTTTCTTTTCAGTGGCATTTTCGGTTACATCAACTACCTGGTGGAAAAGGACCGGAAGTTCATCGTTGACACTCTCATCAATGGTACGTTCGTCAACGAAAAACGGCGACTCCGAGCTCGCTCGCAACCCTGGCCGTGCAGGAACGGGGACTCTGCCCCGCCATTTTCATCTGCGCAAACAAGGCCATTGTCACAAGCCCAATTCGCAAGTTCTGGCTGCTGACGTATCCCCTTGCCGGGTAATTAGGCCTCTCCCGTCTCGAGTACCGCGGTTACGACTCTGCCGGCTTCGCCATCGATGGCGACAAGAAGAACGAGGTGTTTGCCTTCAAGGAAGTCGGCAAGGTGGCCAAGCTGAAGCAGCTCGTCGACGAGTCCGACCTGGATCTGACCAAGGTGTTCGATTCACACTGCGGCATTGCCCACACCCGCTGGGCTACCCACGGTCCCCCGTCCCGTCTCAACTGCCACCCCCACAGGTACGTCTGATGCAACGCGGGAGAGCTGGATTTCTGTCCCAGTCTCGTTGAAACGCCGCTAACGAGCACGCTGCCAGGTCCGACCCCAACTGGGAGTTCTCCATCGTCCACAATGGCATCATCACCAACTACAAGGAGCTCAAGACGCTGCTCGAGAGCAAGGGCTTCAGGTTCGAGACCGAGACAGACACCGAGTGCATTGCCAAGCTGGCCAAGTACATCTACGACCAGCACCCGAACGTGGGCTTCACCGACCTGGCCAAGGCCGTTATTAGCGAGCTGGAGGGCGCCTACGGTCTGCTGATCAAGAGCGTGCACTACCCCCACGAGGTGATTGCCGCCCGCAAGGGTTCCCCGCTGGTCATTGGCGTCAAGACGGAGCGGCGCATGAAGGTCGACTTCGTCGATGTCGAGTATGCCGACGAGAACAGCCCGCTGCCCGCCGAGACAGCAGCACAGAACGTGGCGCTGAAGAAGTCGACGGCCGGCAGCCTGCTCTCGCCCAACGGCCTGCTGGCCGCTGCCGACAAGTCCCTCCTGCACCGCTCGCAGTCGCGCGCCTTCATGACGGACGACGGCCTGCCGATGCCCACCGAGTTCTTCCTCTCGTCGGATCCCTCGGCCATTGTCGAGCACACCAAGAAGGTCATGTACCTCGAAGACGACGATATCGCCCACATCCACGAAGGCTCGCTCAATATCCACCGCCTCAAGAAGGCTGACGGCAGCAGCAATGTGCGAACGATCCAGACGCTCGAGCTCGAGCTGCAGGAGATCATGAAGGGCAAGTTCGACCACTTCATGCAGAAGGAGATCTTCGAGCAGCCCGAATCGGTCATCAACACGATGCGTGGGCGGCTTGACATCGCCAACAAGACGGTGACGCTGGGCGGCCTTCGCAACTACATCAGCACCATCCGCCGGTGCCGCCGCATCATCTTCATCGCCTGCGGCACCTCGTACCACAGCTGCATGGCTGTCCGTGGCGTCTTTGAAGAGCTCGCCGAGATCCCCATTGCGGTGGAACTCGCGTCTGACTTCCTCGACCGGCAGGCTCCGGTCTTCCGGGATGACACATGCGTGTTTGTGTCGCAGTCTGGCGAGACGGCCGACTCGCTGATGGCGCTGAGGTACTGCTTGGAGCGCGGTGCTCTGACCGTCGGTATAGTGAACGTGGTCGGTTCGAGCATTTCCCTCCTAACCCACTGCGGTGTCCACGTCAACGCTGGCCCCGAAATCGGTGTCGCGTCCACCAAGGCCTACACGTCGCAGTTCATCGCCATGGTCATGTTTGCGCTGTCGCTGAGCGAGGACCGGGCGTCGAAGCACCAGCGGCGTGAGGAGATCATGACGGGTCTCAGCAAGATCAGCGAGCAGATCAAGTCGATCCTTGAGCAGGACCAGAAGATCAAGCAGCTGTGCGAGAAGACGTTCAAGAACCAGAAGAGCTTGCTCCTCCTCGGCCGCGGCAGCCAATACAGCACAGCGCTGGAGGGTGCCCTGAAGATCAAGGAAATCAGCTACCTGCACTGCGAGGCCGTCATGAGCGGTGAGCTCAAGCACGGTGTCCTCGCCCTGGTGGACGAGAACCTGCCCATCATCATGATCTTGACGCGCGACGACCTCTTCAAGAAGAGCCTGAACGCCTACCAACAAGGTTTGTCCCCGCAACCCCTGTCTCCCACGCCCGAGTACTAGCTAACAGGTGTCTCATAGTCATTGCCCGTGGTGGAAAGCCTATCGTGATTTGCAACCCCGGCGACGAGGAGTTCCAGGCCAGCCAGGCTGAGAAGATCGAGATCCCCAAGACGGTGGATGTCCTGCAGGGCATCCTGAACGTCATCCCCCTGCAGCTGATCGCCTACTGGCTTGCTGTCATGGAGGGTCTCAACGTCGACTTCCCGCGTAACCTGGCCAAGTCGGTGACGGTTGAGTGAAGCGGTTGACGGGGTCTGTCGGAGAAGCAGGTGGTCATCCAAGATGTCCAGAGTCTCGCTAGCGTTTGCGGACCTGGATCGCGGGGATCGTCTCTTGTGTACTAGTAATATTGGCTACTTTACGGTCCATCCGCTGGTTAGGAATCATCGACGCGCAAAGGGCACATGGCATGGGCCGGACAGAAAACGGTTGACGGCGCCGTGGAAGAACTGGGGTCCAAGGGCGCAAGGTTTTAGTCGGGTTTGTTTGGGTGAAGTCTAGCGGTAGTCATAGTGACAGTCACGGGTACGGATATTGCCAGGCGAGCGGGAGCGGCCTGGCATTTATTACCAATTTATTTAGTTATTCTGGGACAATCACAGGCATGGCATCAACATTTCACCAGTGCGTGTTGGTTATACAGAAGGCTGGGTGTTCAGCCTGGGTCCTCTTTAGTCCACACAATGCCATGTACTTCGGCCGGCGGGGGAAAAAAGGTCACGCTTGCCCCATCACATTGGTGCACATTTAGATTTGCATAATTCGTGAGCCAAGGACCTCCGTCTTGCGCTCTCCCTGTCTAGCATTCCACCATCAACGACCTATCACCCCCCTACTCTCTACACAACCTGCGTGCCGTACCCCCGAATCCGCTCGGCAAACGCCCAGCTCTGCTTCTCAAGCTGCTCGTCTTCCTTGAGATCGACCCCATCCTTGGTCACAACGGCGATGCTGTACCGGTCCAGCGAGCGCGCGTCGCGGTAGAAAAGCACCTTCATGCACTCCTTGACGACATTGACCGCCTCTTCGCGCGTCAGGCGCGCCGCGTCCTCCTCGGTGGCCGCGAAGCGGCGCATGATGGGCTGCGCCAGCATGGCGCCGAAGCCGGTCGCCAGCGAGGGCGACGTGAAGGTCGTCCCGCGCAAGTCGACCGACGCCAGGAAGGGCTTGGAGGACGAGTCAAACCCAGCCACGAGGATCTGGTTCCACAGCGGGTCGAAGTCGTTGCGCCGCCGGTACATCAGCTTGGAGAGGTACTTGTGCAGGTTGGCGGCGTTGAGCTGGCCCGCGGGGGTGGGGTCGGACTCGGAGGTGGTGATTTCGTGCTCGTAGGCTTCGTCGATGGCCAGCTCGTTGAGGTGGCGGGTGAGGAATTGCATGTCGGAGACGTCGCCGCCGAAGCCGACCACCGAGGTCGAGAGGAAGGGGCGCAGGCGCTTGACGTCGGTGAAGCGCGCTAGGGAGCCGTAGGAGGCTGTGTGTGTGTTGGTGGTTGTTAGTGGGGTGTTCTTTTCTTTGCGGGGGGCCGGCAAGGAGATGGGAAGGAGGTGGGGGCTGCGTACCCAGGTTGTCGGCCGCCATGACGACGCCGTCTTTGTACTTGATGGCAATGACTGAGGTACCGGTTACGACGGGTGCTTGTGTGGCGGTCTTGGGGCCGCTGTTCTGGAGATAGGAGGCATCGTAGGCGCCGTAGACGTCGTCTCTGGGCTGCGGTGTTTGTCAGTATGAGCGCGGTGATTGTTGAATGGATGTGAAGGATGAGGGTTGGTTGGGCGACGTACACGGCCCCAAGCTTGCGGGCGGTGATCCATGGTTGCGGTGGTATGGGCGAGATGGAATTGGTGAGCGGGGTTTGACAAATCGATAGGATTTAATCGGCGTTCGTCAGATGCGAGATTGGGGGTCGGTGGCTCGTCGTCGGTTGTTCCTGATTTGGTTGTGTTGTGTTGTTGCGCTGTGCAGGTTGGTGGATTGGGAAGGGAAGCAAGCTGCAGTTGGACGCTGGAGCAACGTCAAGGCTGGAGCTCCAGCTGCTTCGCGTCCCAGTGCTGCCTTCCTGGCTGAGCTGACAGACTGACCTGCCAAGCCCGCCGAGTTAGTCAGCCACTGCCTGGTGCCTCAGGCAGCGGTAGTTGACAGTGCCAAGCCAACGCACGTGATACCCTTCCTCATCAACCCAAAAGGCGAAACACCAACCAAATGAAGACCTGCAAAGTTATCGCGACATAGATTCGGGGTGCGCCTAAAAAAGCAACGAAAGGTTTAATACCTTTGGGAGAAGCCATGGGTCTCGTACAATACGACAGCAGCGACGAGGACGATGAGGTCCAGACTCCGGTCGAATCCAAGGTACGGAACATTCACTCATTAACTCGAAAACGAAGATGAAGATGAAGTATTCATTCATCTTTCTCACTCTTGTCCTTATCCTCACTCATTATTAGCAAAATGCTCACCTTTTCTCCAGAAGACTCAAATTCCTACAATCCAGCCATCCTCATCGTCATCAAACACTCAAAATGCACCTGGTATGCCTCATACGCACCAACCCAAGTCCCAAGGCCATTCGCAAAACCCTAACCCGCTCACTCACAGAACCAGCACCTCCCAGCACTGTCTCATCGTTGCCCTCAGAACCGCCACAAAATGGCCCATCACCCTCAACACCGCCGGCTCCGAGTGCCGTCCCTGGCCCAGTCCTCGGTCCGGTGCTAGGACCCTCCCGTCCCCCACCCGCCGACTCGGACCTCGCAACCGTCGACCTCTCCTTTCTTGACTCTCAGCAGCCAGACGAAGACCAAGACCCTCAACCACCCCGCTCCCCATACACAGCGACCCGGACCCTCCTCCGCGACCTGACTCTTCCATCTCGTACGTTCTTTACCTCCCCCCCCCTTTTCCGTGCCCTTTATGGCCACCTTTTTCGCCTTTTACTCCTCCACTACCTCCTTTGCCATTCCCTTCATTATCACCAAGAACCCCCCGTCTACAGTCATGAAAAGAAACCAGCTTACCGGGCAAACCAAAACAACAGACGCAGACATGACCATCCCCCCCTCACCGCCAGGCACCCCGCCCCCGTCCCACGCAGCCCTCACCAACAAATTCACCACCTTCCTCCGCCTCAAATCCACCCAGTCCATCCACTTCAACGCCCGCCTCGCCTCCTCAGCAGGCATGAAGAACCCGGCCCTAACCGACAAGCTCCTCGCCTTCATCGGCATCGACGACGCCGTTCCCATTACCACCACCGCCACCTCTGACAACCCCAATCCCAACACCGACACAACAACAGAAGGATCAGGAGCAGACACCACCAACGACGGCTGGCTAGCGCAGTACAGCACGGTGCTCAGTCCCGACGTGTATCAAGACGCGGCGAGTTTCCCGGCGTGGGCGTACCGGGGCGCGCTGCGGCGGGCGCAGGAGCGCGGGACCAGGGAGAGGGAGCGCGGGAAGGGCGAGGCGGTGGAGTTTGTCTCGGCCGGGACGGGGGCGGGGACAGGGTCTGCGGAGGTTGTTGCTGCTGCTGGTGGTGATGGGGGCAGTCGGGCTGGGACGCCTGGTGTTGGTGCGGGAGGGACGGGAAAGAGGAAGGGGCGGTGGGATACGTGATCGTATTGGGATCATTTTGGGGAGGGAGGGCGAGCAAGCAGGTGTGGGTGACTGGGATGGGATTATTCATAGGGGGCTGGCCGGTTCGTGTGTGTACCTAAGTGGGATGGATAATAATCATGACGGCGGTTGGTGAATGTAACAGTATGTACGTGACAAACAGGCACCATGGTGGTGTGTAGCTTACATTGTAGTTTACATACTCGGCCACATGCCAACGGAGGTCATGTACACTCACATCATTCTGGAACAACGCTCTCATGGTGTGGGTATGGCACAGAGCAATACGATACGTGAGTATCTCCCACACTTCCAGTCCACGCAAGGCGTTTACTACAATCGAAGAGAGACAACCACAACACACCACTGCACATCCAGCTCACCAGTGGTATTGGCCAAGGTAAGCTGCAATGTGTCGACGGTGAAATTCACCCTGGACACCATCATCACATGGAAGCTCAAGTCACACACCCCTGCCAAGGCGGGAGATCCGAGACGCAGAGCGCACAGCGCACAGACTCATGTCCGTCATTCATTAATCGGCATTACGCTATATTTGCCCATAAGTTAACCGGGAGCGCTGCCGCTGCCCGTTTCTGCATAATAAACCACATGGACATGCTGTGCGCCTCCCCTCATGGCAGCATGGGTCCCCATCGTGGGCTGCCACAGGCAGCCGGGGGGGACTCTAAAACTCCAGTCATATGCTCCCATAACATAGACCTCAGCTCTCATGGTATCTCCCTTCATCATCATGGTAGAATGGTATCTCCTCCTCCCTCCCATCCGCAAAACATAGAATCAGGCAGAAACAAAAATATTAATAACAAATATCAAGCGCGCGATTAGAACAAGAGGGCCGACCGCTTGTGGCCGAGACCGCCGCAGGGGATGACGATGTGGAGCGACGAGTTGATGGCCTCGCCGATGGGGATCTCGACCGTCTGGTTGTTGGCCGCCAGGGCATCGGCGAAGTAGGGCAGCGCCTGGCCGTTATTAACAACCGTCTTGCCGCGGATCTGGAACGGGACGACGCCCTTGTTCTCGCAGTAAGGCTTCTGGCCGAGAGCGCTGATGACGGCGCCATTGTCGATGGTGGCACGCATGGGGTAGACGTTGTCGCCGGGGCGGAGCGTCAGGTTGTCGATGAAAACGGTGCCAACCTCCTTGCCCAGGAGATAGTTGTGGAAGGTGACATTGCCCTGGATTTGTCAGCGTGGCTGCAGGAGAGTAAAATGGAGTCGGGCGCGTGGAAACTCACCAGCTCAAAAGCGACAAGCGAACGGTTGGGGATGGTGACGGTGGCCCTGAAGTTGTTGCCCTTCTCGTCGGGCTTGATATCGATCCAGTCAGGCTTGACCGTGGTGCCGTCGAGATGGTTCAGACCTGTGGGATCATGTTAGCCAGCAACTCACTCATCGAGGGCGAGGAATGAAGCGCGGCGCTGCGTACCAGGCATGGTGATGGTCTTCTTGAAGGTGACGCCATACGAGCGAGAGATGCCCTTGACCTTGACCTTGGTCTCGCCGAACACGGTCACGCGGAGCGTCTCGTTGGAAAGCAGCCAGGTGTTGAAGGTGGTCAGGGCTTCAACGTCGGTGATGGGCAGGGACTGAGTGACATTGACCGTCTGGAGCTTGTCGGCCGTGGTCGCGGGGAAGTTGATGGTGGCGAAGGGCTTGTGGTCAGCGTGGTCCTCGAGATACATGACGCCCACGAAGGGGTCGATGTTGGCGTGGACCGAGCCGTCGGTCTTGATGGTGCTGTTGATGGACATGATCATGTTCCCGGCCTCGGTCTTGGTGACCTCGATGCCGTCCAGGATGAGCTCGGCATCGTCGAGCTTCGACTGGGCGATCTTGGGGACGCCGACCAGCAGGCTACGGACAGGGGGTCAGCATGAATACAGCGCATTTTCATTTTTCATTTTTCATTCATGAGAGGGCTGAGCTGTGCCACTTACACCACAGGCACGACAACAACCACGATGACGACCACAAGGATCAGATACGCCCACCAGAACTTGACACAGTGCCCGACGCAGCCGCGTCTCCGGGGCTTCTCGGAGACGTTCTCCATCTGGGTGACGGTCGACTTATCGACGTCAGCCATGGTGGTGACGTTTCGAGGGCGATTCTGCGGGGAAAACGATGGTGTGGTATTGCGAGGTGCCGGATCCTCCTCTCACGGGGAGCGAGGGTCGAGGTCGAGATCGAGATCGCGTCGAGATCGGGGTCGAAGTCGAAGTCGAGGCAGACGGGGACGTTGAAGCAACAGAAGCGAGCGGCAGACAGGCAGGAACAGGGTCGCGGCACTTATAATGGGAATTCAGGAGCGAGCTTGCTAGTGCTCAAAGCAGTTGGTCAATTGAGGCCAATCTAGCAGGGGGATGGCTGCTTCTGCGGCTCCCACCCTGGCCCAAATAACCCGCGCGAACCTCTGGACAGGCATCGTTAAGAGTGTGGTTCGGGGCATGGGCCCGGAGAGTGGAGGGTGGGCGGGCACCAGGTCGGACATGCATGGCCGGGATGGGCAGGATGGGCAGGATGGGGATCATCGCGTTCAGAAAGAAAGGAGCAACCCAGTTGCCACCGGCCAGTGCAGTCCAGCAAACCAGCAGGCGCGCACGAGGGCGGACGAGACCCCACTTACCCCAGCTCGATGCTCAAGGGGAGGCCGATTCTGGTCCCCTTGTCGTTGGCCGCTAGCCTCTTCAAGCAGGTCGCCCGAGGCCCTGGCTGCCACAAAGGAGACCCTGCGGAGGCAGTGAACCCTAACCCTCTGTTTGCCAGGCAGAGGAGTGCGGGCTGCAAATCATCGATGTGCAGCCGGACCCTGCTTACTCTGTACTCGGTACCTTGGGACCTGCGCAGGACAGAGTGAAAAGCGGGTCGATCACAAGCAATTCCCAATTCACCCTCGAGCTGCGTCCCATGCGAGGCCGGGGAAGAACTCTCGACATCACTCTTGGCTTTCACGGCCGCGGCCGAGACAGTGCGGGGAATTGCGGAGGACAAGCGTGATGCTCCCCGTCGCCCCAGATTATCCTCGTCTTTGACATCTCTGGGGGAGCTGGGGCGAGGCGGGGATGATGTTTGTCAACCTTGAACCGCGGGGAAACGCTTCCAAGAAGCACATGACAGACAATCACGCCCACTGCCGAATACGGACTAGTCGCCAGGGAGGCGCGATTCCGCTGTTGGATGTAAATCCCCGAGCCCTCTGGAGGATGGTGGCGGCAGACGGGACGGCAGCACGACGGGCCAGACACCACTGCACTAATTACTGCAAACCGGTTTCTCGTCGCGGTGCTTTGCCTTTCTCTGGGACTGCGATCTGCGAGCTTCGATCACACGAAACTTGCGCCACGCTGATCCAAGTCAAGTCATACTGTCGCGCACGGCGCTGATGTCGTGCTTTTCGAAAAGAAACTGGACAATGGATGTTCTGCTTCAAGCTCGACGATGGCACAGGACATTCCACCTAGGGTCCAATGGGAGAGTAAAACTCGGGTTCCGTTGATGCCACCTGAGCAACACCCAACTGCAGCACAGCCAGCAGCAGTGCAGCGGCGGGCTGAGTGCAGCAGTGCAGGAAGCAGCCCGCTGCACGCAACCGCAACGGTTTCACAGGCTTCCCGGGCATGACTGCCTGAAGAAGAGCCGCCAAGAGATCATTTGGTGGTCCGCTCCACTGCATCCGGGGGTGGCGCCAGGGATGCCTGCCTCGACCCCTGTCCAGCTCGACAAGCTCCTCGGCATCTTTCGACTTGGACGGAGCACATGAAAATTTGATTCTGCTTCCCAACGAACACGGGATGATGGATCCATCGACACGCGACTCCCCAGACTGCTGCTCCAGCGCCGAGAGGATTGACGCTATTGGGAACCGCCTGCAGGCCAAGACAGGATATGTCCAACCGCCGATGATGTTGCCTCCGCGGCGGTTCCTACAGTTCTTGGTTCTTCGTGTGTATGCAGGCAAGCTGAAAAGGGGGTCGCAGAGCGCTGCAGAGGATGAGAGAAACGGCTTTTGCATGTGCAAGGCCAAGCTTCGACAAGCCACTACGGGTACACTAGAACAGAACACCCGACCACGACACAAACGGGCCGTCAGTGCAGGACACCGACAGCGACAACCAGCCAACAAGTTCGGACGGTGCGATGGAGCGCAGAGGCAAACATTGGCGGAAATGGTCCGTCATTCAGCATTGTCATTTATCATCTTTTGGGGCGGCCATCCATCCGCTGCTGTCCACTCTCCAACAGAATAACACTCGACTCCACGCAATACTAACAATACTAACAGTAGCTCACGGCTGGAGCCCGCAACTGGAGCCAATGACAGGATATTGATTCGCCGTGAGCCATGCTGTTGAGCGGGTGGACTGGAGCCACTCGGAAATTTGACCGCAATCCAATCTGGTCTCATCTCATGTCTTTCGGTTTCGGGCCGGACATGCCAGGGCAGGGGTCAACCCCGAAGCGACTGCGACGCATAAGAAACACTGCGAGACGGACCAAATCTTTTTTTTTTCTCATCTCGAACTGAGATAACCACCGACCTACTACGGAACTGTGTAATAGAAACGCGCTGGCTGGCTCTCCGCCAAACAGCCAAGCTTGAGGCTTGCTGATGATGCCTCAACCACACAACCACACAGACGCACCGCATCCAATATCCCGCTCTGACTGGCCGCTTCGCTGCATGACTTCACACCTTCCCAAATCAAAGCCAGCGGACCAATGGGCGGCGAGGAAGCCCGATCCATTACAGAGAGCCAAGCACAATGTGTCACCGCCACGAAGCGGAAGCAGCACCGGACCATCGTCGTGATGCAAGATCGAGATGCAACGCTTGTTTGGACAACTGGAGCGCTGAAAACTGACACATAGTGTAAAAGCACGACATTCATCGTCACCTGCCACAGTCAGTATTGTACATACACTACGTTACATATCTGTAACATCCTCCCGTTCAGGGCAGACATTCCGGCAGAATCCTCAGCCCCAACTGCAGGTACAGAGGGCGAATAGGGACATGTCAGGTAAAGTATCTGCCACACACATGCGCCCGAATCCACCTCCAACCCTCACAGACACCGAATTGGCCCAAGAACGGGCCATCTCCGGTCAACCGCATGTATGTCACGGGCAGCGGTTCACTCAGTCGACCGAGCCTGAAGCTTTGCAGGTCGTCGACATAAACTAACACATGCCGCATCCGCCACGCTGTACCGCACCCTCGCAGGAGCCGGAGCGGGGAGCTTCACGGGCCGCTCGCTCGTATGAGGTCATCTTGGCCGTTCTAGGACATGTGCACAGCCATCATCAGAACAGATACAACAAGAAACCCAGCCCGTGAAACAGTTTCGAAGCGAGGTGGAAACGTCTCGCCAGGAACCGTGAATTTGGCCCTGAGAAGGGTAAAGGAGATGAGAGGGACAGATTCAGGGGCATCACACCCTGGACGACGAAGATCCCCTGACTTGACAGCCTGCCTGTGATGGTACCCAATCCGTAACCTGAATCTACGCTATGTAGTCAGTTCGTCACAACCTCCCCAGACCCCCGGGACCAAACCCTCTACACTAAAACAATCCCGATCCCGACCGGCAGGTTTCGCACTTCTTGAAACAGCCCCAAGGAGATCTCAAAACCGCCAGCCCGAACGACCCCGGAGTTAGATCCAGCCCCCAGGCGTTCGGGGTCCGCCCCCGCGGGGGACCACGCCTGGCCCACACACCCACACCCTTTCCCACATGTCGGTGAACAACAGTAGCCACACACACGACCACCTCGGCATGGCGCCATGTGTGCACACATCCGCATCTCGAAACAAAAAAAAAAAAGGATCGTCGTGCTTCTGCATACTTGGCAGGCACGGGTGTCGATCTCGATCGCCCTTCCCCTCACAACCTTACAACTTGGCGCGGGACGACGTCCACAGCCCCGACCGGTCCAGCCCCGCGTCCCCGTCGAAAATATCCCGCTCCACCATGCGCGTGTTGATCTGAGATAGGGGGTGGCAGTGTCAGTTTCGGTAAAAAGGCTCCATCAGGCACGTGAAACGGGGAGGGAAAGGAACTGGTACTCACGAAGCGCGGGCCTAGCTCCGACAGGTCCTTGGCGCCCAACATCTTCATACACGTCTCGATTTCTCCCTGGAGGACTGGACAGACACGAGAAGAAGTGATTAGCAAGTTGCCCAGTTATGGTCAAGGTATCCATCAGCTGAACGGGGGGAAGGGAAGGGAAGGGAGGAGAAGCGAAAAATGCAAACAACAACTCACTCTCAAACGTCCTGTCAACTCCCTTCCAACCGCCCGCGCCCAACCCGAAGAGCGCGGCCCTTCCAACACCAACGGCCTTAGCCCCGAGGCACAGCGCCTTAACGACATCCGTCCCGCGCTTTACGCCGCCGTCGACCCACACCTCGATCGTGTCAAACACCTCCGGGCAGTACTTCCTGATCTCGAGCAGCGTGTGCACGGCCGGCGGCGACGTGTCGAGCGACCGGCCGCCGTGGTTGGACAGCACGATGGCGCGGACCGTGCCCGGGTGCTTGCGCGCGTACCGCGCCGCCAGGAACGCGTCCTCGTGCGTCTGGATGCCCTTGAGCACGATGGGGAGGCTGGTGTGCTTGGCCAGCCACGGCAGCGTCGTCTCCCACGTCAGGTCCGCCGCGGTGCCCCAGAACAGCTGCTGGCCGACGCCGGCGTTGGAGTCGGGCCGCTCTTTCTTGTTATCGTTGTCGTTCCTGGCCGACTCGATGACCAGACGCGCCTCGATGCCCGCGCGCTCGTCGTGCTCCCGCTTGCTCGGCACGGGCGCGTCGAGCGTCAGCACGACGAACTTGTAGTGCTCGGGCATCTTGGCGATGCGCGCCAGCATGGCCTCGCTCTTGGCGCGGTTCGTCTGCACGTACAGCTGCCAGCCGAAGACCTGGCCCGGCTGGGCGGCGGCGACGATCTGCTCGGGCGACATGGAGGCGTTGTGCGAGACGAGCTGCATGGCGCCGAAGCGGGACACGCCGCGGGCGATGCCGGCCTCGCCGTCCGGGTGCGCGAGGCGGGCCATGGCCGCCGGCGAGACGTAGAGCGGGGTGGAGAGCTTGTTGCCGAGCAGCGTCGTGGCGGTGGACGCGCGCGTGACGTCGACGAAGACGCGCGGGCGTAGGAGGATGGAGCGGTAGGCTGTGTTGTTGAGCGTCTTGGAGTAGAGGTCGTCAGACGCGGAGAAGTAGTAGGCCCAGCACTTTTTGGAGATCTGTGTCGTGGCGGCGGCCTCGATGTCGTCGATGTTGAGGAGGGTGTCGAGGGGGGGCGGGGGCACCTTCTGGGCCTCGTCGTCCTGGGCGCGGCCCTGAGCACTCTGGCGCTGCAGCTTCTTGAGGCTCTCTGGGTCGACGACGCCCAGCTTGGCCTCGGGCTTGAGGTTCTCCTCGAGCGTGCCCGGCGGGTGGATCGGGTCGTACTCGGCGGTGGCGTCGCGGCCGGCGAGCTGGAGGATGATGCGGGACCCGCCCGGGTGCTCCGGCAGGAACTCGGTCACGTCGTAGACATTGCCGTGGACGACGACCCAGCAGCTGTCTGGCGACGTGTGTTTTGCCACTGGTGAGTAGGAGTGTCAGTATGTCCTGTACGTGTCCACATCCACGGTGCAATTAAATGAATGGCTGGCCGGCATCCCATAGTTCTGGTGCCGGTGCCGGTGTCGGTGTCGGGCTCGGGTCAAGATGACGGGCGGCGCCAACTGCAACTGGGAAGAGGGAGAATGCTTGCCTTCCTCTGCGCTAAAGACCTTGGCCATCTTCTACTTGGAACCTCACTGCTCTTGGATTTAATCCTGACAACCTAACGCAACAGCACAGCTCAGCCTGCGGTCGCCAGCTTGGGGGTTGCAGCTGGCATTTTAACAAGCCGGCCCCGGACGCCTTGCGGAGTCGGACGTCGATGTCATCTGGCAATTGAATTGGGGTAAAAGTTTCGGTGCCTGGTGATTGGACCCCAGATCCCCTGAAGCCCGCGTGGTTTAGGCTGTGGACTGCAGCGGTGGAGCAGCGGTTCCCGCCGGCTACAGGGGCTCGCAGTCGCGGACGGGGTTCCGCTCCGGTGGATTGGAGGGAAAATCGGCCTCCGTCAGCGGTGGTCGCTTCACAGCGCGTTGATCCGAACCTGAACGTGCGATCATGCTGGAAGCCTGTGTTTCGCGATGAGTTAGAGGCAATGATACCTCGATTGGTACCTTAACCTAAAAGGTGTATGTGAATACAATCTAAGGCGTTGCTGGGTGAGTTCTGTTGTGCGGTCTTGACCAAAATTGCCGACCGTCAGGACCCTTTTCTCAGGCACGGGAGGGAGGCAGTCAGTCATGGAACCATTGTGACCATTCTGAACCTGATAACGATGCAAGCTTGACGTTCATCTTTCCTTCGCCATGCCCGAGGAACCGGGACTGCGTATCCGGTGCCCAATTCCCTCGGTCCGATCCCACTCCGAGAGATAACGGCACTCGCCGCGACGCGAACAGACAAGAACAGGTGGTATATCCGTGAATAAGCGTCATGCTTGCAAATTGAAGAAGGATTTGGACTTCGTGTGTACACAGTATGTTTTTTGGCCAGTCCAGGGCAGTCGGGCTTGGCCAGGAACCTGAATCACACCAGCAGCATCCATCCCCACATTGTTTATCACAGGCAGCCCCGCATTGGCGTCTGGCGGTGACGGAAGTGGGGCCTGGACTCCCGTTAGGCTGCCCCACCCCCACCTTGTCTGCCAGACCAACACAGCTCCCACCTCAACCCCACAGGCACCGTCCCAGCTCAGCTCAGCTGCCTCAGCCCCGTGAGCCACCCTCCACAGATCCCATCTGCGATCCAGGACACACTCCACAATCAAACCCCATCTCGATCTGAGGTGCTCCCGCATTATCCCACCGAAAAGACGGCAGCACGCTGCCCGTCAACCCCCAACCCTCGACGGTTGCCTGCCCCCTCCATCGCATCGCATGGGCAGCCTATTCGCCAAGATGTCGTCCCGTCCGAAGCTGCGCATCCTCTGCTTTGGCGACTCGCTCACGGCCGGCTACTCGGGCTGGGGCTCCGTCTTCCATCCATATCACGAAAAGATGGAGCAGATGCTGTCCATGGCGTACCCGGACCTCAAGATTGTGACCGAGGAGGACGGCGTGTCTGGCGCGACAGTCAAGTTTGCCTTCCAGGCGCGCATGAACTCTCAGTGTGCGTGCCCGTTTGCCCTGTGTGTTGCCTCCTTGCAATGACCAGGACCACTGACCTTGCTCTTGTACGGACAGTCGCCCCTCCAAAAAAGAAAAAGTCGTCTGACGAGGACGGCGGCAAGCGCTACGACTGGGCCATCGTCCTAGGCGGGACAAAGTAGGTCTTTCTCTACGCCCTCTCACAAACACAACCCCTGACCGTCTCTATAACAGCGACATCGGCACGGGCTTTCCCCCAGAAGCCGTCTTCGAGTCTCTCAAGGAAGTGTGGGAGGTTCCCCTGGGGCACGGGTGCAAGGTCCTAGCCCTGACGGTGCCCGAGTGCGGCGTGACGGGCGCGGTGCGGGAGCGGGTCGACGCAAAGCGCAACGAACTCAACGACCTCATCCGGGGCTACAAGCGAGAGGGATTGTAAGTTTGCGTACCTACCCAACCGCCACCACAGTCTATCACTCCCCACCACTAACCCATCCCCCTCAAAAACAGCCACGTCTACGACCTCAACAAAACAGTCACCTACTGGGGCATGTCGGAGGCGGACCGCGAGCGGTACTGGGACGACCACATCCACTTCACGCCCGCGGGGTACGACCTGATCGGGCACAAGGTCGGCATCGCGCTGGTCAGCCTGCTGGCGCGGGAGCGGGCGCACGCGCCGACGCGGCCCCAGCGGCGGGCGCGCATGTTCCGCGGCGACGACAAGAAGTACGACGAGGAGCAGGAAGGCAGCGACCCGGCCCTCATCGACCGGGGGTATGTTGTCGTGCGGTGGGCGGATCTGGAGTAGTAAGAGCGGGAAAGAGGGAGCTGGGTTGGTGTTCATGTGTGGGTCTTATGAGTGATGATGATGGTGTTACGGTCGGTAACTGGGATACAATGGGAACGGGATAGGGTTTTGGCGTTTTGGGTAAGATGGACTGGGGGACATATGGGATGGGACTTTTTTGGGAAATGGGATATATGGGAATCATGGGTTATTTTGTTCGTTAGGTCGTCATTACGTCTGTCTATGCTTCTAGATACCTGGGGACCATCAGGTGGCCTATGCGGTATGGATGTACAGAAACCCCCACAAATCCGGGGCCGGTATCGCCATCTCAAACCGCGATCTGGGTGGCGACAAACTCTGGAAACTCGGCCTGCAGCGCGTCCGTGAGTCGCTCCACGTCCTCAGCCAGCGCCTGCACGTTGCCATCCCACCGCCGCATCTCCTTGCCCACGGGAACCTCTGCCCGCCCGCTGCCCTTCTCTCCGGACGCCTCCACGCCCCCCTCGAACCAAATCACCCTCTCGATCTGATCAATCGACCCGGCCAGCCGCCCCTGCTCAATCATGCGGGCTGTCGTCTCTTCCGCCTTGTCCCCGCCCAGGCCCAGCAGCAGCCCCAGCTCGTCAAAGCCTATGTTGCTATACAGCCGGCTGGCGCTCAGCAGGTTGTGCTCGACGACGGCCTTGGCCAGCACCGTCGACCCGTCCGACGTCTTGGCGAGCTGGTGCGGGGCGAGGTCCTGCGCGAACTTGTCCACTTCGTCGGCGCTCAGCAGCCGGTCAAAGAACATCTTCTCGAGAATTCCGTGCTCGGCGAGCTGCGCGGCCCGCTCGTCTTTGTACAGCTGGCCCAGGGCTCGGCTGCGGGTGGGGCCCGCGGGCGCCAGCACGGCGCAGCGGATGGCCATGCCCAGCGTGTGCAGGCGCTCGTCCTCGGAGATGGCGGGCGTGAAGGAGATGGCGTGGTACGACTTGGCGGCTTGTAGGAACTGGCGGTTCGAGTCCTGGATGCGCGCCGCGCTGAGACGGAAGTGCAGCGTCAGCTCCGGGTCCGGCACCGTGTGCATGACGTTCTTGAGCTTGTTGAGGTACGTCTCGGCGGTGGTGCTGTCGTCGACCTCGAGGTAGTTGCGCACGATGCGGATCCAGATGGCCGCCTTCTCGGCGTCGGGCACGCGCCGCTGCGAGCTGTCGAGCGGGATCTCGGCGAGCACCTTGGCCGCGGCGAGGAAGTCGTCGTTGGCCTCGTGCGCCGTCGCGATGAGCTCGCGCAGCGTGGCAGCCTGCTCGACGAGCGACGACGAGAGCGGGGTGGTGGGGATAGTCCGCACCATGTGCTGGCCGACTTGGATCCAGAGGTCGTGGTTGTTCAGGGCACGGAGGGCCGTGATGAGGTCGCTGACGACGGTGCGCGTGCTGACGACGCCGAGGGCGCCGTCGAGCACGGCATCGGCAACTGCTGTCAGGTCGGCGGCGATGTGGTCCGGCGAGGAGAGGGAGTTGATGTTTGTGATGATGTCTTGGTAGCCGGCGAGCTGTGGAGAGGCGCCGGCTTGCTCCAGAGCTGCCGCTACGTTGGGCGACGCCATGGCGAGTCTGAGGCTGAGGTGGACTGCGGGTTGCTGTCGTTGTCGATGCTGTCGATGGGAACCGCAGAAATGTGGGCCCCAATATTGTACACAGTACAGTACAATCTTCCGGGAACCGGGCAGCTCAAGGCGGGGTGAGCAGGCGCCTGGTGTGAGGTTGTGATAAGGCTGAGTGGCGGTTTGGAGATGGATGGATGTGCTAGTCGACGGGAATGGAAGCTTGTTGTCTGGGAGCTGCAGCCTGGCCGGTGGGGTTTGGCGGGGTTGTGGAGCCCAGGACCCTGCTCTGGCCAAGGGGGAAGCTGAAGTGGGACCAACCTCCAAAACAGCAACCTGGAAAGCATGCCGCTCCAACTTCCATTCTCAAATCTTAAGTTCCCAACTCTTTAAACAACAAAAGCTGCCTAGGACTCCAGGTGGATGGCAAGCTTGGGGGGAGAAAATTTCCCGTTTTCGTGTGGAATATGAATACTCGAATGCAATTTCTTCACCCATATAATTGCTTCCCCCAGTTTATTTCGGTTTCTGGATTTCTTTGCATCACGCCTGCTGTGCTGTGCTTGACCAAACGGTCCAGCCTGCCGCTCACAAACAAAGCCAGGCTCACTCGATTGTTTCAAGGACTCACTTCAGATACCACAAACCACGCTCCAGATATCCCTTACACCTATGCCAGCATCACCTCTGTTTTGTTTCTTTTTCGGGATATGCGTGTTGTCCCGCCTCCCTGCCAGCTGGTCCAGATGAAACGGTAATTCTAAGCGCGCGGTTGGCCACTGACCCCATCAGACAAGGAAATCGCAAAACAGACGTCGGGAGATGTCTGCCTCACTCTCACTTCATTACAGCCAATGAGCCACCTCTACCCCCTTTCTTCCAGACCTTGCTCGTTTCCGATTCTCTCCTGCACAAGCCCCGCTCATCTTGTCGGGCCGTAGTACAAGCATCGTTCACTATTCTGAGCCAAGTGTTGTCAATGCTGTGGCGTCTCTCGTTTGTCGAATACTGACACTGTCTGTGCCTTTGTCTGCGAGGCATCGGGTTCCGGCACCTCAAGGGATTCTCCTCACGAGACGAGCATCCAGGTCTCTGGACGGGCCGGCGCTCTCTGCTGCCTGACCTTGCCTTCTCGGTGGACACCGTGCCCCTTGAAGGGATGAAGAGACGGCTCTACCATGATGTCCATGCCGTTTCAATACCCACATGTTGATCTCCCGCTCAGGGTTTGGTTGGATCCGAACTGCCGGTAGCTTTGGCCGACACCAAGCACCAGTCCCCCAGGTGTATCATCACGCTTGCTGGCGTCTGTTCAAGGCCATCTCCTTGTGTTCGGGTGGTCTCATGTCCTGCAAAGGAGCATGTCTTGCGGGGAAGGTACTCCGTAGGGTGAAAACACAATCTTTGACAGATCTGGGGATATTGCAACCGACCACTTCTAGTCTCCTGTGTATATTAAGAGCCCGTCTTCTGCTGCCACTTCCCGTTCCAACTCGCTTCTCATCACCCACACCATCATCCTCACTCTCCTTGCCTCTTCTTGCCTTTCTACCTTCTGTCTGGGAAACGATTGACTCGTCCCTTCACTCTCCTTTTTGTTCTGTTATTGACACTGGCTGTCAGTGCATTCTGCACCTTACCTTCCTTGAGTTCTCAAGAGCCCGCCTCCTCCCGCCTTTCAATACAATGCTCGCCAACATCTTCACCCTCGCTCTCGCCCTCACGCCCCTCGTCTCCGCCCACGGCAAAGTCGCCGTCGTGGTTGGCAACGCCGGCGGCAACGGCACGGCCCTCGCCATCAAGGGCGGCATCGTGCCCGGAACGGGTCCCAACTCCAAGGTCCGTTCCAGCTTCCCCTCTTGTCTCCCCCTCCCTCCTTTGCCAGACCGAACAAACCCACCCACCTACCTCCATACTAACAACAAGACATACCACAGACCGAAGTAGACACAACCGTCTTCTCCAAAACCGCCATCCGCACCAACGGCCTCGGCAAAACCACAGGCTCCGGCAAAAACACCGTCTCGATGCTCGTTCAGGCCATGGCCCTCTCGGGCCCCACCCTCCCGCAGATCACCCCCGGCGGCAACCTGACGGGCGTGTTCCACATCGTGACCGCCGACGGCGCCGGGCCCATCCAGGCCGTGCTGGACCCCACCGCGTCCGGCAAGTTCGCCGCGGGCGTGTCGCTGCCCGTCCTCGTGCAGATCCCCGGCGATAAGGGGAATATCGCGCCACCTAACAAGCAGCAGAGACGGCGGTCGGTGTTGTGGGGCAGGGCGGTGGTGGACGGTGTGATGGGGAGGCTGGGCAGGCGTGGCGCGGCGAACATCAATGAGTCGTTTGGGTTTGTGTTTTCGGTGCCCGAGGGGACGGTGTGTAATGGTACGGTGGCCGGCATGACAGGCGTGTGTCTAGTCAAGATTGCCAACTCGAACAAGGCCGGGCCGTTTGGGGGCGTCGTGCCCGTGCAGATGGCTTCGGCTGGGGTGGGCGCCGCGTGTGGGAGTGCCGGGCGGGCTTTCAGGGCCTGATCACCTGTCACGTTTGTATATATCTTTACCTGGGTATGTGAAAGTTGGGGGATTGGAGGTCGGAGTTGGTATGGTAAGGGGGTGGGGGGTGGGGATGGATGGATTGATGGTGGTGTGGGTGACATGTACATATTGGAGGAGTTAGGCCATGGAGGAGTGAGTGACAGAGTATCTTGCTGATAATGCGAGTGAGTGTGATTGAGTGAATGAGTGAATGATTTGTATATGTACATCTCTACACAGCAACCGTAGATTATGGTGATAGATTGTCCGGAACCGGAGTTACAGGCCCGTCTTGCGCACGGGTCTGTCGCTGATGTCAACATCGTACGATATTTTGTGACCCCAGCACAAAAACGGGCACAAATCCCAAATCTCCCAACAGACGGGATTTTGAAGAATTCCCTACTTGACATGCCACGAATTCCACCATGGGCACTATCTTATAGCAAGAACGATGCTCGAGTGAGAACGATGGATCGTTCAACCGTCAACCCCCAGCTCAGGCTGGTTTCGACAAATCACTCACACACAACGTCGAGCCATCCAGCTGTGAAATGCTGCGCCAAGCTGTTCAAGTTTGAGTTGAGTTGTCTCCCGCCATGCTGATAACGTTGTCGACCCTTCTTTAACTCTCGCTACCCGAGTTGAGAACCCCTCTGGCAATGTTCTATGTCAACAACCCAAACACCCTATTTCCTCTACTTGAGGCAAGGTAAAGCCCAAGGTATGTCAAAACAAGACAACACAGAAAAACGCGAGGAAAAAAAAAAAAAAGGAAATCAATGATGCAGCACCACAGGCGCCCCCCTCTCCCAACCATCCACCCCCTCCCTAACCCCCATCCAATACCTCAACCTCACCGCCTCCTCCCTCGCGGCACCCACATCCCCCCTCTCCAGCGCCTCACCAAGCCTCGCCTCCCCGTCACGAATCCTTTCCTCATTCGCGGCGCGCACCTCGTCCAAGTCCTCCTCGCGCTGCGCCTCCTCGATCGCCTCGCGCGCCTCCAGCACCGTCATCAGCACCTCCGGGTCGGCGGCGCCCGAGTCGGCCCCGGCCTCGTCGCCCTCCAGGTCCACGCCGTGCTGCTCCCGGAGCAGGTACTGCGCGCGCAGGAGGGGGGAGGAGAGGGTTTTGTAGGCTGTGTTGATCAAAGCAGAGGTGGCTTCGGCGCGGAGGCGGGCGGTGGATTTGGTGTTGGTTTGGTCGGTTGATGAGGAGGAGGATGAGGAGGAGCCGGCTGCTGAGTGGTGGAAGTCGGGGTGCGAGGCGGCTTGCAGACGGAGGAACTCGCGGCGGAGGGCGCGGACGTCGATGTGGAATTTCCCTTTTGGAGGTGGGCCGTCCGGGAGAGTTTCAGGAAAGAGGGCGTAGTAGGTTGGGATTTGGGCTTGTTGAGATGGGGGCGTCGTTTCGGCGGCCGAGGCGGATGTGGAAGTTGAGGTGGAAGCGTGACGGATTTGGGTCGCCGATCGGGTGGTCCTTTGCGGGGGGGATGTTGCCGCCGTTCGAAGGGTTCGGCACGACGAAACTGTCGCTGCCGTCGCAGCCCTCGAAGCCGCGCCCCGGATGGACAGCGCTGCTATGGCGTCTCGCCGACACGCCGCGCAAAGGTAAGTGGCCGTGCGCCCGGAGCTGGCGCTGGAGAAGAGCGAAGGCCGCATTCTGGCGCACTCGTCACGTTTCGGCGAGTGTGTGTGGATGCGTGGGATTCCGGTACTTATTATTGCCGTGTTAATGGCGAGGAACAGCGGCCGATAGGTAAGGTTGTGGGGCCTGTAGTGTAGTGCGCGCGGGGAGTGTTCAACAAGCTCAGACGGCCAAGTCACACGCCGGCCTTGCAATGAGCATCGCCGAAGAAAATTAGAGTTGCAGGTCGCAAGCTCGGAAAATGACGTCGGCACCAGCTTGGCTCCACCACCGTCAATTCCCCGATCAAAATGCCGGCTGAGAGGAACAACCCTAACCCTTCTCCCAAGGATTGAGCCCCTGAGCATGAAATCAGGAAGGGTTCACATCAATGGACTTGGTGGTTTCCGAGAGTCACAAGACCACAATGGTCATTGCATCGCGGTATTCAGGATGGAAGCTACATCCAAAATTACAACACTATAATACACCAAAGATCCCCGCCCTGTTTCACGCCATCTTGCTCGTTTAACCTCGAAGTACCACTTCCGTGAGTCCTGTTAGTACAGCCCAGAATTATGTATGCAAAAATCATCCTCTCGACTAGCCCTATAACAAAGTTCCAGTTCCAGGTACCTGACATACCCAGACACAGTCATAAGGTCATAAACTTCCCCCTTTCCTCCCCCCTTCATGAAAGCACCAACCCCCTCCACCGTCCGCGTTCCTGATGCCACCACCTCTCCCGATCCTTCTTGTCCATCACAGCACCACTAAAAGTATTCCACCGACCCGTACACCCCTCTTTCCTCGCTCTAGCAGCACCAACCCCACCCTCGACATCACTCTCCCCCTCACTCCTGCCCCCCTTCCTCCCCCTCTTCCCTCCATCATCCACCCCCGAAGAAGAAGCAACAATCTCCCCCCCATCATCCCGAACCAAATCCTCCACCCCGACCAACCCGCCCCCCTCATCCGTCCCACCACGCACCTCGTCAGGGACAAGGACATAGCGAATCCGGCTCTCAACCCGCCCCAAAAACCCCCCAACACCAAACTTATCCACCACAACCCCCTCCTCATCCACCACGCTAACAAACCACCGCGGCACCTTGTGCGCCGCCTCGAGTCGCGCCTGCGCCGCGAGCCGCGCTGCGTGCAGGTTGCTGTTATCACGCGGCACGAGCGCGTCCGCGGGGGGGAAGAGCGGGCTCGCTGGCGCCGCCGGAGGTGTGCTGAACCCCCCTCGGGAGACGGCGAAGCTGCCGCCGGTGCGGATCGAGGAGAAGCTCGAGTTGTTGCGCGTGTGGCCTAGGCCGTGCCAGGGTGCTGGTCCTGGTGCTGGGAGGGGGTTTGTTGAGGAGGAGGAGGTGGTCGTGGCGACGGTGCGGTAGCGGTCCGAGGGCTTGTCGACGCGCTCCCGCGGGATGCAGAGGTTTTGGAAGAGGGCTTCCGGGTCGTTGGGCGCGCAGAGGGCGCGGAGGGACGGGAAGCCGCCTGCCGCGATGCTGCGGGCGAGGATGGCGTCTGCGGGGGTGGCGGTTGTCGGGAGGTAGGGGATGTCCCAGTGGAGGGTGCGGAGGGAGGGCGAGGCGAGGTAGGGGAAGAGCATGATGAATTCGTCTGGGGGCATTTCGGGCGCGTAGGTCTGTACGAGGTTGAAGGTTTCGAGTGAGGTGAGGTAGGAGAAGATGCGGGCAACGGCCGGGAGGGACTCGACGTTCATGTGGATGAGGGTGAGGGTCTTGAGATTGGCCGAGGTAGGGCGCGTGGCGAGGGATGATAGGCCGGCGGTTGTGACGCCGGTGCAGTAGCTCAGAGAGAGCGTCTTGAGGGGCGGGAGAGAGAGTAGGTTCGCGTCGTTGAAGGACGTCGGAGGCACGTGGGAAAGGTGGAGGTTTTGTAGTGACGGCAGAGATCGAATTGTGCACTCGAGGAGATTGGCGGGACTCAGCGCGGCTCCGGGTTGACAGTGGACCACGAGCGAGGTGAGTTGCCTCCAATTCGCGTGGAACCCCAAGAACAACTGCGACTCCTGCGGCTGCAGGTCTCCCGGCCCCCACCGGTCGTTGTGGGCAGGCGAGCGCGTCCTCTGCTGCCGTTGGGACGGCGACGGTTCCAGGATCCAAGCCATGTCCTTCAACCGCGATCGCGTCGAGAGAGCCTGAAACAGCCGCTGAAACGAGTGGTCGTACGTCGGATGGAACCCGACCAGGCGTTCGAGGTTCGGGCACGCCATCACGACCGACGCAACGAGGTCGTTATATGCGACTGTCCCAACAGAGAGCGGCCGTGCCGGTGGCTTCAGGGACCGCACGATCACCGCAATCTGTGGGTTCGCCCGCAACGTCCGGCGAAGCAAGACCAGCCTCGACCCATATGTTGTCTTGGTCCGCTTCTTCATTCCCTGCCCCTCGTGCCCGACCAGTTGAATGTGCTGATACAGCGCCTCGCGGGCGTACTTGACGAACTTGCGGGCGCTGAGCGCAACGGCGCAGCAATCCCGCATCCAACACGTGGCACAGCTGGTGCTCCCCGGCTGCAGGTGCAGCTTACGCAGCTCCTCCAAGATCAGCTCCAGGACCTCGCCTGGCAGCTGCGCGAACAGTTCTCCCGGATGCGCTCTGCGTCGGTACTTGATGGGCGCCGGTCTCTGCCACGGGTAGTTCTGGCCCGCAGCGCCATTCTGCATCTGCCAGGTCACGGGCGAAGAACCCGGCCGCGGTCCCATTCCAGGGCTCGTCGGGGAGGAGTCGATGCTCGTCTGGCTGCTGCTGAAGGAAGCGCTGCGCACACGGCCCTCGAAGCCGTCGTGCGCCGACGCCATACTACTCGTGGCCGAGCTCGCGCTGCTGTTAGACAGGCGCCGTGGTGTGTTGTAGCCTCCCGGGCGGCCTGGCCCTGGGGGCGGGCTGTCCGAAAAAGCGGTCGGCGTGTGGATCGTGGGCGCATGCTCCAGATCCGAGCCCTTAGTTCCGTAATGCGAACCCGTCATCTGTTGCATCCTTGTGCTCGCCCGCTGCGTCCTAGTCACGGACTCCGGCTCCTCCCGGGGATACATGGTGATCGGACCGTCTGAGCGGGCCCCGGGCGGCCGGAGCGAAGGCGGCGCTGGAGTAGGCTTGAGAGCCGGGGACTGATCTGCGGGAGAAGACTTTCGAGAACGACTGGATGGCGGTCTCAACAGCTCTTCATCGTCGCGGTTGATCGTGTACCACCGCAGGATCGCCGAAGCCGAGAATGTGTGGCGGTGGTTGACCTTGTTGAAAAAGGCCGGCGGAGGGCTAGAGTATGGACGCGAAGATGCACCCTCCCGTTAGCAAACAACTCGGATATGTCTTGGAAGCCCCTTGGGAAAACGGCAGGCAGAGGCTCAACAGAGATGTGAAAAAGGGACCAAAAGCGGAAAAAGGAGAAGTCCAAGATCCTGGCAGTCATCAAGATGATGGTGTGCGCCAAGTCGCGCTTTTTAAAATGACATGCAGATCTCAGCCGCAGGTCACGGCGGCAGAGAGTCAGTCCGAGGGATCGCGCTGCTTGCTCTTCTAAGTGGCCAGACGAGCGGTTGACGCAGCAGCGGGTTTGGGGTGCAGCCTGCAGTCTTGGAAGGCCCTCATGTTTTGGCTCGATGACGAGCCAAGGCATCCATCTCCTGCATCTTCCAGCGGAACTGTCGCCTGATGATGCAGGAACGCGAAGCCAAAGGTGTTGCCCGAGCGCTTGCTCATGGCTGATTCGTCCACTCGCTAACCGCTTTGGACGAGCTGATGTGGGAGTGGATGGAGATAGCGCCATGGATTGAATGGTGGAAATTAAGGTTGAATCGCGCGCGTGGTTTGCCCGTCATGCGGGCAAGATGGTCTGGGGGAGCGCCTGTCTTCCTTGAAGAATCTTGGGGCACGGCGGTCACCGACAGAATATGAATCGCTCTTAGACATGGCGTTGCCCGCGATATGCGTGCCGAACTGCTGGGGCTCCTCAAGTTATCTTCCATATGGAGATATCCAAACCCCCAGATCACAACAAAGGTGCCTTGGGTTGGGAACGGGGATCAGGGGTTGGCGATCGACTCTCCCAACATTCCACCACCCGATCCAGATCAGCGGCCCCCTTTGCTCGGGTCCGACAGATTGCGACATTGGCCGGGGAATTGACTTTCCAGGAGTGAGGAGATTCGACAAAACAAACAAAAAATGACAAAATGGAATTGAGAATTGTGGAAATGCCTTGCTCACCGCGATTGGGATTTTTTGTTCTGGTCAGCGCGGTCCAGGCTTTCTTGAGAGGCATCAACCGCGGCCGTCACCTTTGCACCGGCCCTCTTGCCTTCCGGCGCCCGGGCTCGGGGCGGCCCCGTGTGCTCGGGGGGCTTCTTCCGGAGAACATTGGGCGGCGGCTCGGTGCCGTCGGCCGAGAGAGAGTTTCGCCTCCCCGTCACAAATTCCTTCAGCGATGCCAGGGAACTCTCGCTGCCGCGTCGTTTCCGGCCGACCCAGGGCCGTGGGGGGGGTTGCGGCGCGGGAGAACTGCTCGTGCTGCTCATGGTGCTGGACATGGTTTCTTTCTCGTCCTGCCGTGATTCGATGGTTCGACTCTGCTAAGTCTGCTTGGCTCCGCAACGGGGGGAGGGACGCCACAATTGCGGATTTGCGGTCGGCGGCAGGTGATGGTCGGGCCGCGAATCCAAGACTCAGCCGTACATCCTTCGGTCGAATTTGATGTCAAGTCTGAGTTTCCGTCGAGGCCGAGTCCGAGTCCAAGTCGGAGTCCGCGAGAAAGAGCGAGTGGAAGCGGACGAAGACAGTCGCTGGCATGCGACACAGGATGCCCCTCTGGCCTCTGGCCTCTGGCGGGCCAAACCTGCTTTTTTGAGTTTTTCTCAAGCAACCAACCTGAACCTGGAACCCCACCGTCCGCCTTTCTTTGCCTTTGTCCTTGGTTCGGGTTGGCCGGGTTCGCAGCCTTCGTTCGTCACCGCTGGCGATTCGGACAAGGAGGGCGTTGTTGGGAGCCTGGGAGGGACAGGATCCGTTGGGTTACACGTCCATATGTTTATGCCCGTGTGTCGCGTCGGCGTCGGCAGTCAGTTGCAGGCCCCGCCGGGACAGACTTTGGATGAGTGGTGTGCGAAAATACCACGCTGGCGTGGCATGGGCGACGCGACGTCGTCGTGGTTCTTCGTCACTCACCAACCCCCCCTCTGCTCGTCAGAGGTCGCAGTTGCAGTTGCAGTTGCAGTTGCAGTCGTCCAAGACAGCAACGCGATGGACAAAACATGGCATACATTTTTGGGAGACGGGTGCGGGTGGCAGGCAGGTGGGTTTTTGTTCCTGTCCCTGTCCCGCCCCATCGCGATCCTGATCCTGGGTAAAAAGGCTTTGCAGCTTCGCATCCCGTCCCGCCCGGCTGCATGGCTGTGGCATCACGCACGCATCGTGGACCCGAAAACGTGAACCGGCAGCATTGTTTGGCTGGCGGCCCTGTCCTGCAGAACCACGAACCACAAGCCACCTGGGTCACGCAGGACAAATACTGGGTATGTGATGAAAAATAAACGTGGTCCTGGATGCTGCATCGTCGTGTCTGCACCGTGTCCGCAGCTTTTCCGCAGCTTGTCCACGGGCTGTTCGTTCGTTTGCAGGTTTGCAGGGTGCGCTGTTACAAACTCCACCAACACCGGAGGCGAAGATCAACGCGGGCGTCCCAGGGTGTTGGTTGGGCGATCGGGTTTAGATTGGATGGTGTTTTTCGGCGCTGGATCGATGTCCTCCAATCGGCTCCAGAACAGGCACCCAACGGTGCGACGGGTTGCCTGATTGCCTGAGGATGTGGCCCGCGGGGTCCAAACAGCGGGGCTCTGATGCCCGCAAAGCTGAAAGTCGGAAGGCGTGTTGCATCTTGTCTCGGCCATTTTGGGCGCTTGTCCAACACGCTTGCCCCCGAATGAGACAACGTGTTTTCTCGGCGTCTCGTATCCAGCAAGTTAGCATTGGCAGTGGAAGCGCTAATGCACGTCGTTTGTCTCCTGCAACACCAACACGCCGAGGGCAAAATTCTTCCTTTTCCACGACACAGCGGAGGAAGACTGAAACAACGCTTTTATTCCGTGGTTGGGAAGGGGCGTGTAACTTCATTTATTTCGTCGACCGCGAAGGGCTGGTAACGAATGATTAATTCCGCGCTTCCCGCTCTGCCACTTCCCACGGCCATCGACGAGTCTTGTGCGGTCAGAGACATGCATGCAGAACACCCAACAATCATCTCACTGCTCACCTGCTCACAACGCAGAACCCTGAAGATCTCAGTCACCCCACCACCCAACACAACCACCACATGGCAACCCAGACCCCGTGCCCTCAAAGCCAAACCCCTGAGAACGTTCAACCTTCTAAACTCTCAACTCATCCACCCCGCCACCCCCCATACCCATACCCGCTCAACCACTCTACTCCAGTACTCCGTACATACAGATTACATATGTTACTAACATTATCCCCAAGAGACTGTTTGTTTTGTTTTGTTTGTTTGCCGTCACACGCCCAACACTACATGACGTTGCGTCCAGCATACTCCGTTTTATGTCGTCGACAGCAACGGATGCTCTAGGTTGCTATGCATATACTGGGAGCCTCTGTCTGCGGTACCGTCGGGGTACATAGTCAGTCTGGCATGGGAATATATTCTTGTCTTTGGCGATCGGTACCTGAACATCCGTCGGTGGTTGCCGAAGTGGTGGCGAGTAGTGTATGCTGTCCCCTTGGTTAGGGTTGGTGCTTTGCGTCAGCATGCGAGCGTGGCTAAGGCTCTGTTTGCTAAGTTATGCGTGCTGGCGTTGTCTGTATGATCCCGGCAGCTCCAGGCAAGACAAACCTGAATGGATCGAAGCCCAAAGGGGCTGCGCTGCTAGATACGGCAGTTTTGTTGCTTCCAAGTGAACGCCATGGCATGTCTGAAACACGACTCCAGACGGAAGCTCAGGACTGAGGATACGATATGCGTCCGTTGCCATTGGGCAGGGGAACGGAGAAGCCTGACAGATAGCATCACAGCCATAAGCTCTTGTAAAACCGAAGGAACTACACCATGGACCCAAAACAACGTAGATCCGCCCCCGCCGTACCTATGGCAGCCATCACTCGTCTCCCTCCTCAGCAAACCTCACCCGCGCCCTTTTCTTCGGCGCAGTCCCTCCCTCAGCCATGTCCGGCGTCGCACCACCGTCTCCGGTCGGCGACGACCTCTTCCGCCCCCTTTCCGCAAGAACAGCAGTGCTACCCTCAGCTGCCACCTTACCCCCCGTCCCATCGACACCGACCAAATCCTGATCGGGATGCCCCACCCCCCTCCCAAACCCCCTCCCAAACACAAACAACGGCACCGCCAACCTCGCCATCTGGCCCGGCCCATCCTCCTCCTCACCCTCCTCCATAGGCAGGATCCGCGCGTTCAGGATCCACTCGTAAATGAGCTTGTCGTCCAAGATGCTCCGGCACTTCCATTGCTCGGCCTGCGTCATCTCGCCGCGGCGCCGCACAATCACCTCCTCGACGCTGCCGCGCAGCACCAGCGTCTCGACCGACACGGGCTTCTTCTGGCTGATGCGCCGCGCCCGCCCGATCGCCTGCGCCTCTACCTGCGGGTTGAGCACCGGGTTGATGAAGTAGATGCGCGACGCCGACTTCATGTCGAGCCCGAATGCCGCCTGGGTGATGTCCATGAGGAGGACGCTGATGAGAGAGGGGTTGTGGAGTCAGCGCTGGTTCCCTGATTCACCCACCCCAGGGAGTTGGTACGGGGAAGAGATGGGGGCTTGCGTACCGGAACTTGGGGTTGTGGTTGAAGGTCGCGACGTATTGCGCGCGTCGTTCCGTGGTCAGACCTTTCCTCGTGTAGATGAGATGTTGGATTTGAAGCTTAAGGGGTTGTCTGTTAGCGAACGCCGGCCAAGGCGGGAGAGGATGGAGGGATGGGGATACATACTATTTCAAGAACACCAGCCAGGTAGTATGCTACGTTGTCATTCTCATAGAAGATGAGGATCTGCTCCGAGTCTTGATACTTCACGATCTGGTCGATGAGATACGATAGTTTTGCAGACGCCGTCGCGATGAGTTGTGTCTGAGCGAGAGGTGCCGCCACATCTGCGTCAGTGAGTTCGGCCGTCACGGGTGTCTCTACCATCATTGATGGACCCTTGGCTAGAATAGCTGAGCGTCGTTTACTCGGAGTGCCGTTATCTTGACCGAGTTGGGTGTTGCCAGCAAGAACCTTGGGCTGTCTCTGTTGGCCGGTTTCTGGGTCTTGGTCCTCAATTCCTTTCGACCGCTCTTCTCGGCCTCGCTCCGCAAACCGCCCGCTGTCGAACATAATCTGCAATGACGTCGGGGCATCGACCGAAGGTTGAAGAAACTTTTGGAGCGCCGAGATCATGCGAGAGTCTGTACAGACGGGGTCACCATCCTTCAAGTCGAGGGACCATTCCCGGCCGGCACTCCAAGGAAAGTTTTGGACGTAGAGCGGAACTTCGTGAAAGAGGTTGGCACATCGCTTGATGTTGTTGCCTGCGGCTCGCCGGCCGAGATCAATAGCCTTCCTCAGTAGAGCTTCGTCTTGGGCGCTGATCTGGACCTTGCCCTCCTTCAGGAACTCTTCGGCTGTATCGACAGCCTTGTAAATCTCAGCAGGCGAGAAGAACGACCCGCCAAAGAAACTCGCCTGCCCGAGGTTGGCTACGAGCTCAATCAGGGCCTTCCTCGCCCGCGGATGGAAAAAATAATCTCGGTCCGTCCGCTGCGACTGGACAGCGTTGGAGATGATCATCATGGAGAAGAGGTTGAGAACAAGGCGGTCTTGAAAGGAGCCGTCGAGGTAGACAACTTTCTCGTCGACGGCAGGGAGGAGGTCACCTATGTCGGACAGACGGTGCCGAATAATCAGCGACTCAAGGGTTGTTCTGAGACAGTCCGCACGCTCTGAGGTGCGAAGGGGGTGCGTGGGCTGATTGACGTAGACGGCCCAGTCCGCCCGAGAATCCTCAGCCTCGGTCCGCTGGTTGGCCCAGGGCCGCATCTTCAAGTAGAGTGTTGCGATCGACCCGATGCGTCGGAGATCTTCTTTTTCGAGATCCGGGGAAGACTCGGCTCGCCGACTGCTGGATCGACGTTGCCCACCGTCAGGTTGTGGACTTGGACTCGGGGCATCATCAACGCCAAACAGCCCCTTCGAGGGTGTACCTGTGACTACCCACTTTGCCGAGATGTGGAGCTGGTCAATCAGGAGGTGCATGTTGCTCTTTCTCCCGAACCTAGAGTTGCCAAGTTTGTGGCCCTCATCGACGATGCAGCGCTTGAAGTGGATTCGCGCCAGGGGGTTGTTGAGGAATTCGCTAGCATCCTCCCCTAACCTCTCAAAGCGCGTTGATGAGAACAAGACAAGGTCATACTCAACGAGTTCCTCGACTGGGGGCAGTTTCTTTGACTTGTCGTCGATGAATACCACCAGGCCGGATGTGTGCTTGGCAATTTCTTGCTTCCATTGTTGCACAAGATTGGGCGGCACGATGACAAGGGAGGTGTGGCTCAGAAGCACGTGGAGTGGATGGGAGGCAAGTAGTTGGCGGGATTGCCGGCGGCGTATCGGAGGTGGGAGGTTGTAGAACCCGGGATTCCGGCGTATCGCGTTGACGCAGTGAGGGTATTCGAAGTCACCTGGCCCCAGTGAGCCAAACACTGTCCTCCAAGGCACCGAGTTGCGAGTGATACAAGCTGCAGCCATATCAGCAAGACTCCCAACCCGAGGACGGATGACAGGCTCGGTTTTGCGCAAGTGGTCCGGGGCGGCCGAAGGGATATGACGGGTCGCGAGAATGAGTGACAGGCAGATCAACGTCTTTCCCGCACCCATCTCTTCAGCGAGAATGCCGCCACATGGCGTGTCGTAGTGTCTTGGGCAACGCAGACTTGTGCCGGTGACTGCATCGTAGTACCATGGTATCCCCACTTGATCCGTAACCTTCATGAGGCGTGGATCAAGGACCTTTTCACTTTGGGACTCCCGCTGGACCATCAAAGCGGCAGAGCGGCGTTGGTAGGTGTACAGCGTTGTCGTGAGACCGGCCACGTTGCTGGCCATGAGTCTGTATGCAGCATCACGGGCGTCAAAGTCGAGGATATCGTCGGGCCGGGGATCCGGAGAAGGAATGCTGTTGAACATTTGCAGCAGAGATTGGCCCCCCTCGCCGTCCTGTGGACTGCCAAGAGATATCGACTCCGGGCTTCCAAATGGCGATGGGCCAGGAGACCAAGCAGCGCCGGTGGTCCCTTGCCAAGTGCTCATGGAATAGTCCAACTGGGCCAGAAGCCCCGACCTTGCCTTGCGCAGCGAGGGATTCGAACGGGGAATGATGCGGTTATCGACATCGTCCGGAAGGAGATACACCCGGACGACAATCTGGTGGGAGTCACCGAGACAGACGCAGAGACTTAGATGAATCCATCGTTTGCTCAAGAGATCTGCGTAAGCCCCGAGGCATGCAGAAGGAATGGGAGAAACCAGGAGATGTTGGACGTCTTGGTCGAGAAACGTGGACTGCGTGGACTGTGATGGACCATCAAGGCCATCATGACCATCTCGACAACCATTTATCCCATTTGTCCCACCAATTCCATTCTGCCCATCCGAGCCTTCAAACGGACCAAAGTGAAACCATTGTCCCGGCGTCACATGCGACCAGAGGTGGTCGGGAATCTCGAGTCGAGTCTCGTCGAGAACCAAGCAGCCAGCAGCGATGTGGCGCTGGAGATCTGCCAGCGACATGTTTCCGGGGCATGAACGCCCTAGAATGAAAGTTGGCTGCCTAAACTCGAGTGCAGACTTTTCCGTGGCAAAAAGTTTTGTCCCATCATCAAGCTGGTGGAACTTGGAAGGTGCGAATCTGACGATGGGCCTGAGATTCAGATTCAGGAGAGACCGGACGGTTGCCTGGAGTGTGAATCAAGCCACTGCCAAGCGAAACTTAGTGGCGCTGCTGTGGTGTTGAGGCTTGACTAGTGGGGCAAAAGTGCTTGGAATTGTTTGATTGGCTGCAACATGTCGAAGCCATCCTCCAAGTTCCACCTTCCCCAGAAAAGAGAACCCAAAAGGGAAGACAACACCGCCAAAACGTCTCGGGTTTCTCAATCAACACATGGACTCGACCTGAATCGAGTCCGGAGTTCCTGAATTGTGCTTCTTATTGACACGCAAATTCAATTGGACAACAAACGTGCCCAAGCGAGAAGGAGAAGGCACAATGCCACGAACACGTCGGTTTTCCCTCAAGTCTTCGATTGCCTTGTTCAAACTTTAAGCAAACCGCTCTGCACCAACACCATCCACACCGCCGCACAGGCTCAGGACCCAGGACGACGGGCATCCCGCAGGCAACGCGTCTTCGCGCGCCACAAGCCCGCTATGACGGGCTGTTTCTTGGACTGTGGTTCCCTCCCGCACCTCTCAGGCAGAAGCGGGAGCAAGCCTCCGTCCCATCCCGCTCTCAGGGTGCCATCACTCACCCGGTCTCCAGGAACGTCGCCCTGAAGACCCCCAAATCAAGACAGGGGTCTCGACATGTGGCCTCGTGCAAATTTGGGAGACAAAGCCGGGTCATCCATGGCGGTCCATGGCGGGCGCTTGGCGTGCCCCGCTGTTCAGAGACTCGCAAAGTCCGTCTTCCGCCGAAGACTGTGCCCGACCCAGCTTGGGCCCTGGGGAACACACGGACGAAGGGGGACAGCAAGCTTTGCGAACCCCGTTGCTTCTTCGGCACGCTCCGTTCGATTTCGGGGGCCACCCACCAGCGCGAGTTTCCAATCCAGGCTAAGACCGCCGTCTCCAGATTTCCAATCAACAACTTGCTCAGCTAGACTGGCACCGACAACATCCGAAGATGGCGAGTCGAAGCAGTCCACAGGCGATACGACTGATCGCCTCGATAGGCCCGCCCGTACTCTCGCTGGTTCATGAATATGAGAGACGAGAGACAACAGCACAACCGACGTCGCCGAAGGTTCATCCCGAGTTGCTGCGGACGCACGGGCGGGCGACATGGGATGGTGAAAGCCCCGCCTGTGTTAGGTTGAAGGACGTCCCCCAAACTTTGACGGCCCCACACTCTCCACAGCACGCATTGCCAAGGCCGCCCGAGGGGCCGGACCGACAGCGCGGGGTCCGTGATGTCGTCTGCGCCTTTCCCGATCCGGACAGGAGTGCTTGTCTCAACGATCGACCTGCTCCCTCAGGGCCCTGGAGGTCAATGCCCCCTCCCCGACTCGGGTTATGCGCTCCCATTTCTGCTGCTGCTACCGTCTTGACAAGCGGGGGTAGAAACGGACTGTCTCATCAAACTCTCCTCGATACCCGCTGGCCGCGTCCTTGCGCATTGAGGGCATTAACCTGGACATGGGGACATGGCTCCATCGGGACGCATCCGGGCCCTCTGTGAAGTGTCGGTCGATGCTCGAAGGCCCCTCCCCCCCACCGCTCCGCAAGAGAACCAAGCCCCAAGGGAGCCAAACAATCTCTCAGCACTGGATTGCCAAATTGTTTTCCTCGCTGCAAACGGCGTGGGGAAAGTCGCCCCAGGGGTTGATCCAACTTCTGTGCGCTCTGTCGGCCTCGACATTGCGGTCCTCGGCAGCACAGCCTTCGACTGGATTGGTTACCGTGTGGTTCTGTATCCGTGAGTGCAGATGCCTGCTATCCATCCGATTCCTCCAGATCGAAATGCGACGCCTGCCCAATAGCAACCCCCAGACAAACGAGCAAGTGCCTCTTCGCTAATCTCTCCCCACCAGCTTCGCACCCTTTATGGGCCATGCCTGTGCTCGAGCCTGGTTTCCAGGGACCGGCTCGTTTCCTGCAACCCAGTTTACGACACCCATGCCCCAGTCAACCTGCCAAACCGCGGATCAGTCCTCACGGTTCGACGCGGCCGGGATGTGTGTACCTACATACCCGTCCATGCCCTATCCGCGGCGACGTCTGCGCAGATCGACGGGCTGTCATGCCTGTTCACCACCGCAGGCTTTCGTCGCCTCTCCTGTGCACCACATTCGGCGCATTATCTTCACCTTCTGAGCTAGCCCTGGTTACCGCTTGTTCACTTGCCCCTTGCCCGTGGCGAGACGGTCCACAAGTTTCATTGGGCAGGATCCCTGGTATACACGCAGTTGACCCAAGAAGGAGAAAGTTGACTGACGCCAAGTGGAGAGAGGTTACTGCAGGACCAGGACGCCAGAACTTCTTGTCTGCAGCTACCCGCTGACAGCTTGCTGGGGGACCATGTTGTCCAGTCATTGGCGCCGAGGTTTTGGAGGGGGCGTGCATGGCGTGCTGGTGTTAGTCTGGAGTCAAGAAGCGTTTCGTTTCATGCCCGTTGCCCCAAGAACGGGCAACAAGTCCGACTCGGAGCTCTTTCAGCACATCACAATTCCTCCGCGAGGGACATTTCCTGGTCCACTCGAGGGGGGGATCGCCATAATCGCGCAATTCTCCTGCCACTTGCAGAATCCAAGCAGGTCAGTCCCGTGCAACATCATGTAACCCCCCCCCCCCCGGCCCTCTCTCTCGCCGTTTCGATATGATATGCAGATGGCTGTTCATGCGCCACGTGATAAACTGCGCCGCTAATACCAAGAAACCTCTTCAGCTTCGGCTTTATTTGGCATACCATCCGTTTCGATGCGCGCCGTTTCTCGACGTGGGTTTTGACCAATCCATCTCCGGGCACCAAGTGAAGCAGGGGATGGTCAGTGTCAGGACCTGTTAAAGGTTCCCGGGGTCAGCTCCGCAGTTCTTAACACCCTCTCTAAGGCTCCGGCTCTGTCCACTGTCATCGAGGGCGGCAGAATCAAGGCGCAAGCAGCAGGGCGTGAGGGGAACGTGGATGCCCGGCGTCAGGCTATAGCTTAGCGCTGCTATACTCCCTCCTGGCCGCGTCCTTCGGCCGTCCGGCCGCCGGCGAGGCTATCCAGCTGCTGCTGCTGCAGGTGCCAACGTACGGTTGGGGGTCGGATAGTAACTGCCAGCTCATCATGGTGCCATCATCAATGGACCTTGTCCATCTCGTGGGTCCCACCGTTCATCCTCGGATGGCACTCGCCGGCCGAGAGGGGGGGGAAGCCCTTCCCACAGGGCTTCCCACAGCTGCCCTCCCCCCACCACCTCCTCCCTTCTGCATGCCCTCACGCCGCTTACCGCTCCATGTTGACGGGCGAACCACGCCACTCGCAAGTCTGGTTCCTTGCTTGTGGGCTGCCAGAACCCCCCCTTGGTCGGCGGGGCCACAGATTGCCCAAGTGATTGCGTCGTCTTCGTCGGCACTGAGTGGGCTGTTGTGTGAGCTGCTGACCACACAACACACCAAGCACAATATGCCGCTATATTGACTCTCATACAACCAACAAGCCCTATCATTGAAGTCTGGGCCAGGGCCATGGTCAGACGCAATCGTCGGGTTTGAGCCTCCGCGTTCAGCACGACCAAACCCACCTTGCTCTCACCAATCAGCCCCAGCTGACAACCCGAGGGAGCCGGATCACTGGACACTCAAGTGAGTGTAATAACTCCGCCCCTTGGTCCGGGTTGCAGCCTTAACATCTGCAATAAGAGGGCCTAGCTTGCAGGACCCAGACGTACAAACAGAGAGAGGTGCATGTTGTTGGTGTGGGCCATAGTTGCCATGTTCATTGGACTCGGGCATCACTCTCGGCCAAAGTGAGGCCATATTCACTGGCGAAGGAAGCGGTGATCTTGACCGCTCGGAGGCAGCAATGGGCACGTGGTGCTTCCCTCTGGAGTCATCTGAGATGCTCCTGAGTACGATGGCTTGCTCGTCCACCCACACGGCTTCCACATCGTGACGAGAGCCACGCATTTCCCTGTCATGACTTACGTACCTGCAACATGCATTCAACAACCGCGGGAATATGTCGGGATCATACGTGATGGACATTCCAGTCACACTTCTCTGGCGTTCTATGCAGACGGTTATGCACGTCGACGTCTCAGGAAAGGTGCTACGGGCAGACGGGGCGGGTCAACGAAGAAGTGAGGCAGCCTTGTGGACCCCGAGGGGTGAAGAGAGAAGGGACTGTGGCAATGAGACAACACCCTCGATGAACGTGCCATGCAAGGAAACCCACAAGGAGGATACTCGAGACGTTGAAGGCCAGTCCCATAAGCACGATACAAACATGTTTATTTTCTCTCATGACAAGTGCACACGCGCTATACCGCAAAACCATATCTCAGACACTGCTCCGCCCTCGATTTCCCATAGGTGGATAGATAGATACAACACCCAGACAGATAGATGAACAGATGGATGGCGCCAAACACGCCGCAATTCCCAACACCCCACCTACCCATGCCTCGGGGTGCAGTAATCCCTCCAAGCAGAATTTTTACACTACAGAACCAAACCCAACTCTCTCCGCCGTCTTCAGCCGTCCATACATCCAGTCCAGCCCAAACACAGGCCAGACCGCCAGAGCCGCCATCCCGCTCTTCGTCTCCCACCCCACAAATCGCAATCTCGGCACAGTCCGCCGTCCCTCCCGGGGCCGGCCCCCCTATCAGTCTCAACGGTCCGCCCGTCCCAGCCCTGCCATTGTTGTATGTATCCATGGTATCCAGGTATGCTCGCCAGCCAGCCACCCACCCACCCAGCCAGCGACCCAGCGGGACAGACAGGCAAGCAGGCAGACACATGTTTTCATCTCCAGCAGGGTACACGGCACAACCTGCAAGTCATTCTTTCCAAGTGACGTTCCATTCCGTCCCGCTTTTTGATGTAGCTTTGTTGGCCGTTGGCCTTGGCTTTGCCGGGATATATCAAACAAACCAGAAAAAAAAAGAGAGAAAAGGTTATTGATGGGGAGAAACAGCAATAAGATAACCACCCACGGAGCGAGGCAGGGAAAGAGAGGGGAAGCAATACCGGAGGCAAAAGAAGATATCATGCCATGCCATGCTTTGCCATAACTCCATAATAATAATAACGCGCTCTCTCGTCAACGCGAAAAACGCTTCAATTTTGGCTCGACAGCATTTCTGTTTGTAACGACTGCTATGTATCGTATGGTCCGGTCCAGACTTGTTTCCCCAACGAAGGAAGAAAAGAAACCCTAAAAAAAAAGAAGAAGAACGCCATTTCGATGTCCTGAGCCGTGCCACTGCCGATAAAATGATGAAAGCATTGACCATAAAACATTGACAAAGACAAGAAGCTGAAATGATGAGGATGATGACAAGACAAGAAGAAAAAAACTAAACAAAAAAAAAATAAACAAAACAGGTCCGGAAATAAAACAGGCTGAGAAAAGGATTTCGTTTCGTAAGGCGGTCGTTATGATTTGCTTCCCCTTTTTTCCCTCCTACCCACTACCCGGTTTGAGAGGGGACTGGGTTTGGTTGGGATGGATCTTCCGTGGGGTTGGCTCTTGTGGGCGAACTCGGGAAAACGGGTCGCGAAGAAGGGGTGTGTTGGTTGGTTTTTGCCGTGCCCCGTGTGAAGGTATGTGTGATGTGAGTGTGTGTGGTCGATTTGCTTTGTGTGATTCCCAATCCAAGCAGTGCAGTCTCAAAGCTCCCCAAGCCCAGTCGAACTCCGCTCTGGGGGTTTGGTTTGGCTGGGTGTTGACTCCAGACGCCGAACTCCTCCCGTCAAGTCCTGCATTAAATCCCTTTTCATCGTTTGCCACTCTTCCTTGGATCAATGAACGGTGCTTCTTCCCTGGCACAAGATAGTAAGGGGGCGGGTGCCCGTCCCTCGCCTGGTCGCACAACAGGCAAGCAGGCAGGCGGGCCAGCCAACTCCAATCCCACCCCTGGGCCGGCTTGGTTTCCATCCCCACGCGCGAATCCCATGCAGGCCGCGCTTCAACCGCCGTAGCAGAGCGGGCACTGGCCCGGCAACATGATGTAGCGCTCGTGCGGCCCTTTGGGACATGAGTGCTTGTGGCTGCCGTCAACCGAGGTGCCGAAGAAGTGGGCCCCCGGGTCGACGCACGAGGTGTAGATGTAGTAGTTCTTGATAAAGTCGCACATGGTGATGTACCTCCTGGGGCTGGCGGTTGAGCCAGACCCGTGACTGATGAAGAAGGCGACGTGGATGTGATGTGGGAAAAGGAGTTGCAGATGGTCAGGTAGGGATGTAAGTCTAGGACAGGATGTTAGATGGCCGTGTTGCAAGCTGAGCGGAGGGCGTTCAGGGTCTGAAGAGAGGACCTACAGGTAGATATATAAATAAAGGACAAGTTGTTGGAGCGGGGCGGGAAGGTTGACAAGGCGTTGACCCTCTTCAAATGCAACGGCGGTATGTCAGGGGGGCGCGATGAGCTGATGCTGATGATGAGGTGTTGGTTGTGCCGAGGGTAGCGAAAGATCCGGCAATTCGCTCCGACTTATATATAAACACCACAACCAGGCAGAAGGGGGTATATCAGGAATGGGGTCACTGCCAATATGGGCCCACCCAAGAGGCCAAAGTCGAGGCAAAAGAAAGGTGAGGCGTGAATCAGGGCAGCGTGCCGGGATCACCAATGCGCAATCAGATGGACCCTGCGAGGGAACGACGGGGCTTGTTTGCAGTGGCGGCCGGATCGGAAACGAAAGAAACAGGACGCCCAGGCCAATATCAGTACTTTTCGGATGGTCCGAGCTGTGGTATGGCGCAAGCGCTGAGTTGCTCGCGTTCTGGAGTGAGTGTGGGCCCGGGTCAGAAAGGCCGGTGGTCGACAAGCTTGTGGTTGAGGGGCTGAGGGTGTCGGTGTCATTTAGGCGCTTGAAGCAGCCCCATCGGCGACCGTCATCTTTGGGAAGGCGAATGACGTGTATGTCGAAGGTGGACAGGGGAGTGTGAGATCTGACTGAAAGAAGAGGGTCTCGGAAAGGTCTAAAAACGTGAGCAGGAAGATGGGTGGTTTGGGAGGGAGGGGGGTGGTGGTGATGGTGGGGGGTGAGCGAGGAAAAATCAGATGGCGGTTATGGGAACAAATATACACTAACGCCGGGCCCGTCATAAGAAAAGAAACGGGAGACGCACTGCGTCTGAGGGTAACATATGTGGCCATGATGGGTAGGGGCTGTGGGCACATCCCTTCGGCCAAGAAGCAGGTGCCAAAGGAGCCCGTGGTTGACCACCCGGGAGCAGGGCACGCCGCCGCACTGGCCTTGATCCTGGATCTTCGGATGGATCATATGTGGGGCGCAAGGAAAAGCACCTTCTCGGCTGTAGTGTATGCTCTGTGCGTGGATGGTGTGCGAATCCTCGGCTTTCCTTCCACAATGTTTAGCCCAGCGAAGGAAAAAAGAGACTGCACGGCAATCTGAGCAGAGCCCACCAGGCGGTCAGGGAGCGCAACGCCCCGTCTGATAGCTGTGTGCTGGCAGATAACGTTAATAACTACCTGTCCCAGCCCGAGTGCCACGCCGCTGCCTGCGGCCGAGGTCCCAAGCAAGGGTTGCACTTGTGATGCCAAAACGTTTGCTGCTCGCTGCTCAGGCTGCCGGAGCTGGGCACCTTGACGGTCTTGATGGCTTGGCTTTGTTTCTGCCACCCCATCCAACCCTCCTCGCAGCATGCACCCCTCCCCGAACAACGTGGGCATGCTGCGAGGTAAATCTGCCTCTCGCCTCATCGGTGTGACCTTGCATTGGCGGACCCAACGGTCCCCGCCTGTGGAAAGCGGATGGGGGAGCTGGGGCAAGGGGTAGGAGGTGGGGTGGTGGGGTAGTTGTCGTGTTTGGGGGGAGTGGAAGACGTGCGCAAGTCAACGGAGGGAAGGAAAAGGCTGAACGGAAAATCCACAGTCCTTGGATGGGCCGAGGAGAGGGTGAGCTTCCAAGGACCCAACTGATGATATGAGCCGCTCGGGAATGCCAGATTTCCTGTTCACTTCAAAGACCTCGTGCCTCGTCGACGCCGAGCTCCCTTGAGCTCGTCGTGGAGGCCCGTGGTGGGCAAGGCAAACGGGCGACGAGCTTTCAGGGGTCCCAGCGAGGAGCTTGGGCTTCCGATTGACGAATGACGGGCCATGTCAAACGGTCTGCCAGGAGCACCCCTGACGTGCGCACTGACACCGAGGAAATCCGCGACATGAGCGGCGCAAGAATTGGCGAGGGAGAAGAAAGGGAACAAGAAAAGGGGACCGTTTCTCCGTCCAAAGTATCTGCGCTCCGTCTTGTGCCGCGGCAGACGAATATCCGGTACGAATACATCGCGGCCCTCACCAGGGCCTTGCCTGGTTCTGTGGTTCTTGATTCCTGGACCGCGGGGATAATATCTCTCGGCTGATATAGCAGGAGGAAGCTGGCCAGCTGACAGTTTTGTCGGTGGGGATGTGATCGGACAGGGAGACGGCGCCGTTTCTGGGGCGTGCCGCACGAATGAACTGACCACAAGCAAGCGACCGCTCACCTGTCACAAAAAGCCAAGCCCCTTTCGCAACGCCGCATCGTCCTGTGGGGCTGGAATTGCTTGACTTGGGATGATCAAGCGGCGGCGGTTGGCAATTCCCACAGCCGCGGATGTCAATAATAAGCGCGTGCGAGTCTCGAAAAGTCTGGGCTGACGCCAGGGAGCTGTTGTGAAACCTGGCAGTAGCGAAATCGAGCTGCAAGCTCCAGCAACCCACCAGTCGCGCCAGTCAACAGCGTTCGCGAGCCTGGCTACTCAATCCCGCGTGGTTTGGCTGCTTCACGTTGAGACTGGTGGTCATATCCAAGCCCTCACCATGGCCCTCTCATTAAGCCCTCACCTGTGTCGGCCGTTTCATCCTCGTCGGCCGGGATTTGGAGAAACGAGTGTTAACTGCTGAGAGATCATGTTCAACTCTTGCAAGCTTTGCCGGTCTGAGTTCCGATGTTGGGCAGCCAAGATTTGGTGCGAGGTCCAAGCACAAGCGAGCCTAACGCGATGCATTCAGACAACCGTGCCACGGCCTCTCAGGAAGCAAGATCCCAATCTGGGACGCCCTTGAAGCAGCCATTGGCTGGCGAGCCCAGGTGTCGGCTTCCCTTCTCGGAAGGATGAGGCCTTCTCCAGCTCTCGGCACCACAACCAGAACCCTTCTGGCCGTTGCGGGGATTGAACCCAGGCTTCAAGTCCTGTCCAGCGAGGTAGCGTCCTGAGGCTCCTACATACCCACCAAAAGTCTAATTGCGCACGGGCACTTGTCCAACGCGGGAGCTGGTGCGTGATACACTTGAGACGAGACAGAGCTTAGAAAAGCCGAAGACCCGGCTCCGCTTCTTGAACGTGCAAGGTAAGAGGGCAAGCATGAATGTGCTGCTGGAGCGAAGGCACCGAGCGGGCGAGGTGTGTTCACGCTGGTTGAAACATCGATGAGGGCAGCAAAGAGGTGCGATTTGGGGAAGCGCCCGGGTGAGGGGTGAGGGTCCGGACTTCCCAAAACGGCGAGGTGATCGGCAGGTCGTGGTGTAAAGCAGGGTTGAGGAAGCCCATGCGGCGGATCGTCGAGGGCCTCTCCAATGTGCCTGTTTAATGTTAGCCCGATGACCCCTGCCCAAGCGTGTGGGAAAACCATCGGGTGCTGTGCGGCAGTACGCGCACAGGCGTCGTCCCGCTCCGACAGCATTAGCTCCCTGATCATTCGAGCCGGCACCAAAATGGTCGGATTGGCGAGTTATTCCTGTACGTCGGGGGTCTTTCGGGATTGTTAGGAGCTCCCGGCGGGCAGCTGACAAAAATACCTGCGTACGAAGTACTTGAGTGTTCCCATACATGTAATCTGTACATGCAGAACATAGGAGATGCCGAGGTGGCCTGGCAATATCAGACATGTTATAGGGGTTTTGATATACATAGTAGGGCCGCAGGACATCAATATACGACCTGGGCACTGGGCAAGCGCCGTCAGCAGTGCTATTTCCAGCTCGTTATCACTCTCGCACCTTGCTCCGCCAACAACGAGCCGGCGCCGGTAGAACCCCCACGACAGCGGGGCCGTCCTGCTCGAGCCAAAGTCGAAGGCATGGAGGTTGGTGGAATTTTCGCAGCTGTTCATGCCGACATGAAAATTTGACTCGACACCCATGGCCCCGCCGCTGAGGTGATCGCCGTCGTCGTGCTGCACGCTGCAGGCCCGGCATCGTGCAGAAAGAGCCGCAAAGCACCAGACCGCGCCAGCCGCAAGCCGAATCCGTCATGTTTTGCTCGCGAGGAGTGGCCGGATGCAACACACAACGGCATGGCTTGGCGCGGGCTGGATGTTGGTGGGCACACCAGCCGTGGCAGACGGGATCGTCACGTACTCGGGTTTCCCGGCCCCGTCCGACACGGGCACTAACGTTAGTTAACGTTCATAGTCCTCCGTATTGAGCGGGCCAAACTCCGCTTCGACGACACTCCACCTCCACCGCTTGTTTGACATTTTTTTTGAGAACAACAGGCATGGGAGGTCGAGCCGGAGCATCTGACCAATCACTCGACGTTTTGCTGTCCGGTTGGTGATAGTCGCCGGGCGATGTAGCAGCGCGCCGACAAATGGGGCGGAAATTGCACAGATGCGACGCAGATCGTCGCGTGTTGTGGGATGCAGAGCGACGTGGGGAAAAGAACAGCGAAGAAAAGGTGAAAGCACGGAAGAAGAGAGGGCAAAGAAAGCCCAGTCTGGTGCCATGTCTCTGCCAAAATTAGCAGAGAGGGGTTTCTGTGGGGCGCCATCAAGCTCCTTCCGTCGCAGAACCATCGCACCAGGCGGCAATCTGCAAGAGACTCCGATTTCAGGAAAGGGCGAAACACATTTCAGGTCATGGGATTGCGGATGGCAATCGTGACTAAGGTAAGATCGGTTTGGAAAGGGCAAGGAACGGGCCGCTCTGATGCACAAAACCGTTGCATCATTGCATGGCGTTGAATCGAACGCTCTTTGCAGCGAGTCCCAGGTCCTGTCTGAAGTCCATGTTCTGGCTTCGGCCAAGCGGCGCCGGCTGGGCTCGCCCTGGGTTGCCGTGCAAGGTATGTGGCTCGCCGGGTGTTTCTGCAACGCGGAAAGAAGCAGTCATGTTTGACACTCTTCCAAAAACAATGTCAAATTCGCAAACCCGGCACGGCCCGAGGACAGAGGGATCGCTCAGCTGTTACGGAGTACCTTCGTTGCCTTGCTCGAGAAGTTACAGATTACACGCACCGTTTTCAATTTTCCGCCTTTGGCATGTCTTCCTGGTTTCCCCACACGCACAATCACCTCATTCTTCAATTCCACTTTCTTATCGCTCTCGTTAGACACACTGAGGTGTCTTCCGACTGGGCGTCGAAAGAGTTGGGTTGATTCCGAAGAAGACATCCACGCGGGAAGAGGCGTGGGGGTCGACAGCCCCACCAATCGCTCCCCGCTTCAAAACCCAGACCCTCTCCGGGAATGGTCGCGATTGACGTTGGTCGCTTGATCAAGGGACCCATCGCATCGCGTCACCGCCAGGATCGTGTCGGGGCGCCCTGATCCTGATAGCCTTCGACCACTACTATGTACCAGCCATTACCAGGTCCGCAATAAACGAGTGGAGAGTGTCTTGAGTGCCCGCTCCTCTCCTTCTTCCACCAACCGGACCAGACCAGACGAGATCAGGCCCAGACCAGGCCAGATGGAAGGATGCTGGGGCTGCGAGAGTCGTCGGTATACTAATACTGGGGTATCATGCACGTACATCTGCCCGACTCGGGACTCAGACACCCATGGCCGCCCCCGTCACAGAGGCAAACCGGGTTTCGATGTACGACAGCACTACTGCATATCTGTCAGCGTCCAAACGCGACAATCCAGGGAGGGCAAGACCGCAACTCTCTGTCTCCAAGCGGGGACCCAATCAGACGTCGCAGACAGCCTTCGTGTTTCCTCGGCGGCTTCGGCAGCGGACCCTGGCAGTGCCCTGGGGAGATGGACCCCTGGCAGCTTTCTTGTCCAAAACAACGCCAAGAAGCATGGCTGACCATGCCAATCACCCCCAAAAATTCCACGCAGCACTCCAGAAGCGAATTGGGACGGTCCACGGCGCGTGGCAGCGGGGCCCGTCGCACCCCACCCAGCCGCTAATTACACGACAGATTGGGATGGCGGAAGATGGCGGTGACGGAAGAACAGTCGAGAAGCAACCTCCGCCGTTCCTCCGTCTCCGTACCCCCCACCATTTCTCCCCGGATCAACCGAGGACAGCGGGGGTCTGGTTCCCACTACTGTTTCGGCTTTGTTCCCTCCTACGACACTCCAACATGCGCACGCTCCACATCACCGTCACAGAGCGTGAGGGTACCTGCCGCCGATCTCGCTTGTCCAGTGCATTGTTTTAGCGTCGCGCCAGCCACTCACTGCCAGGACGATTCTCAACTGCCTTTTTGCTTAGGCAAGACTGAGTCATGTCCGGCCAGGTGGCATGTGACTACGTGGACGCAAGGCCAGCAGGTGTAGGCCACGGTAATAGCCGGCTCATGTCACAGGCATTTGTCATTTGCGTGTCAACGCTCAGGGGCATGGTGAATATCCGAGTGTGTGTCTTGTTTTGCCCTTGGCTGTGTTGGCTGGTGATATGCACAAAGCTCCTTGCGTGACAGCTCCTCTCATTCATTCCCAAACCGGAGTCTTGGTTGGACTGAGTGCCTACATACGCAGGTCCTCGGAAGACGAAGACGGGTGTGGAAGCCATTGGTTTTGATCGACATCCTTTGGACCCAGAAAACAGGGAAGCTCTCCACCATAAGCAAATATTGCTCAAAATGCATGAGATCTTACTCGCTCCGCTCAGCCAGCCACTGGTGTACTCATGTGTGGTATGGCCCTGTGGCTTCCTGAACGAGCTCCAGGTTCTACGCGCCATGCCTGACAGTGATTGTAAAAGTCAGGGCACCTTGCACTCAGACGGCAGATGGGAAAACAAGGTAACATATGAGAGATAAGCGACAAAATGAGCGGCATGAGGAACCATGCTCAAGCCCCGCCATCATTGGCACTTTTGACTGTTGCTGAGGCCCGGGACGGCCAATATCATCAGATACATCCACTCGGTGAGCAAGGAAGATGAAAGGCCTAGGGGAATCCAACTATGAACCCAACTCTGTCCGGCTTAAAGAGCGTCAAGAGCAGCAACATCGTCTTCTCCATCATTAGCATGATGTCTTGGACATTGTAGGCAAGATGACCTCGCAGCTCAGTTGTGTGTGTGAGACAGACAGTTTGGCATTACACGACACCAGAAACCGGCCTCGTTTTGACACTTCCTCTGGCAAGGGGCTCACTGGTTTCACTTTTCTCCATGTCTCACGGTATCCTTTTTCTGCACATCATGTGGCGTCTCACTCCCGCATCATACCTATCGAGTCGACATAAGAGGTGGCCTAGTCGCGCCCACAACTCGTCGCCCTCAGAACAATTATCCTGTCCCTCCAGATCCTACCTATCCCCCTTGTTTGAACGCGAATCGTTGGTTAAAAGCACGGACAACTTGGGAGACCGCACCAACACGCAGTTGAGCGAAGACTTCGCAAGGGCTAGAATATAGAGATTGCAATGCCATTAACGTATCATGACGAGCAGTCACTCAGCAATCCTAGACATCCAAGCCGGAAATGTGTTTCAGTGTGTCAATTACTGAAGTTGGTACAAACAGATGCTTGCATGTAAGACCGTCTTAGATAACCACTTGAACCAAAAAGCGACCTGGTATCAACATCCCCATTCCCGTCCCCAAAACGTCCTGGTACGCAAAAACTCATATACTTCCTTAAAAACACCATCCAAAAAATATACCCAAAAGACCCATAAGAACAACAAAACAAAAAAAACAAGAAAACCAAAACTTGCGCCCAGAACCTCTCCATTCTCTGCCCGAGCACCCAAAAAGACCTCTCAACTAGCCCACCGCGAAGCCTTGAGGCCATGGCTCCCCTCCGGCATGGGGTTCACCATGTTAACCTTGGGTTTCTCGCCGCCCAGCACCGTGTCGGCAGTGGTGGTCGACGCGATGGGCTGCCTGCCCTTCTGGTTGTTGCTGGCAGCGGCCACAGCAGCAGGGACAGCGGCCCAACGCGAGGCGGCGAGGCCGGAAGAGGAGCCAGCAGGGGCGGCGGAAGCGGAGGAAAAAGCACCACCACCAGCAGGGGCAGCCCAACGCGAGGCGGCGAGACCGGAAGCGGAGCAGGCAGGCGCAGGGCGGCGAGGGGTGGGCGAGCCACGATGCCGGCGGGGCTTGTTTGAGCTCGGGCCGGTGGTGGCACGAGACTCGGCCGGGGCGGAGGAGACTTGGGCCCAGCGGGAGGCGGCCAGACCGTGGGAACCCTCTGGCATCGGGTTTATAACGGTCACCTTGACCGGAGCGCTGTCCAGGACTGTGCTGGCCGTGGTGGTCGAGACGATTGGCTGCCGGGTGGACGAGCCAGCCGCGGACGAAGAAGAAGTTGCCTGAGCAGACATTGTGTTTGTGTTTGTTTGTCTTTTTGCTCTTGTAAAACGCAATGCCACCGCGTTGAGCAAGTGGCCGAGGCAGCGGTGGGAGTGGTTGCTTGACGATGGATGAGCTGATGATGCCCAAGGAGAAACAGTGGAGAGAATGTAGATGGCTGATGAATGGACAGCAGACGTTTGCGTGCCCGTGATGAAACAATAGAGCTAGAAGCTGAAGATGATAGTTCTTCAATAGACGTTCCTGTGCGTGTTGTAGGAAATCAGAAGAGAAGAGGACAACAAGAGAGGGGGTCTCTGGTTTTTGTATCATTTCTGGGGCGCGTGGCATGCAAGTTGGGCTGTCTGATAATAACATGTTCCCGGAGCCCCGAGAGGCACTTCTTGCTTTGAAGACGCGACTGTGTTCATCTCATGCGCGAGTTCAAGTGTTTTGCGGTCAGCCGTCATCATAATGATCATACTCGCCGCATTTACCTGCAAGTGAGGACGCTGGGAACGCGCCGGTTGCATACATCCTGGGTATATTCGGCTGCGTTTTGGTGGTCAGTACATAGGTATATACGATGCGAGCGCAGTATGCATACCGCCGTTCCTCCATCCTCGCTCCACCGTCAGTTTCAGGGCGACAGATGGCTGCATCGCGGGTGTTGCTGTTGTCGTGGTAGCGCGTTGTAACGTATCTTCTCAATCAATGACCTGCGCTTTGCCTCATCATCCAGATGCAAATTAGCGAGTTGGATATGCATTGGTACATGATGAAATGCGGCATGCCAGGCGATTTGGCTTGCAGTGTTGTTGATGTTATGTCGAAAGGGGGAAAGGGGGAAAGGGGGAGACCGACCCCACAATCGTGAACGATCGGCACGGGCCGCACGCCCCACCCTGATCTTGATCCAGCTCAGCTCAGCCCTACGGGGCTTGCTCTCCCATTGGACGCGTTCCAGCCAGACACCGTCAAGAGAGAAGGGGACCACCGAGAGCAAGAGGAAATGATTCAGAAACGACACGGAATAAACAGAATGTGGTTGCAAGGCAGAAGTAGAATGGCAGAGTTGGGCGTATGAGCGGTTTCCAGGTTATAAACACACCCACCTCAAGAATCGGAGCACTTTCCAAGCAGGCTGTTGTGGTTATGCTGGGATTTTTAAGCGACGGTTTTCAGGTTGTGGAGGGCAGGTTCAAGTCGAGGGTTTGTTTGAGGGGAAGAACCTTGGAACCTGGAAGTCTTCTCACTGTCGGCGGCCTGCTGCACCTTCCGTTTGCGACAAAGAACTCGACAAGCCATAACATGTGCCTTGGCAGCCTCAGGCGCAACATGGTTGTTAGCTGCTCAGGCACCCACTCTCATTGTTCGTCTCTGTTGCAGCCTGTGCAAGCAGCTTTAGGCTCCGACTTGGTTTCGCTGTTCGAACCGCTGTCTCTGATTCCCGGTCATCTCGGTGATCCAGCATCAACAGAACCCTAACCCTACTCTATGCTGTGGTACACTACTTCAACGAGGAACCCCTGACTTCGAATCGGAGCATTCCGTTTTCACGTCACTTCCTGCGGTGGAAGACACGATCATCCCGACTCGATGGCCCGGCCTGGGGTACTACTATTACCATGCCTTGGGTTGCCTGGGGTCAGATACTGAAAGCATCGATTGTAAAGCAAACCGATGCATCTTAACATTTACACTGAAACACCATCAACATTCAAGAATACCAGGGACCGGTCAAACTCGCCTGCAGCTTTTTGTCTTGCCCCCTTCAGGTAATGATCGTCGCCGGTTGTGGTTCTTTTCGAGGCCGAGTAGCCGTGATCGCAATGGCGTGGTCTGGATTAATTCATCAACAGCCAGTCTGTCAAACCAGAACGAATTTCGCAAAACAGCCGAAGGATGCTCCCAAGGTCTCCCCGTCGACACCAATGCGTGCGGCCAACCCGGTTGCCGGACTGGAAGAGGAGAACGGGAAGAAGGGACGGGCCTCCACTTTTCACCGCACCGCGAATGGGCACACCGGTTCGCCTGCCCTGCCGATGACGTAGCCCGGTTGCCAGTTTCCAAGGCCCAGCGACGCGCGCTGCCTGGGGGGGGGCCTTGGGGCCTCATGGGAGGGCGCGAGCTCGCGGTCGTCGCTTCCGCGGCGCTGACCATTTCGTGGCCCCATCAGGCCAACTTGCCCTAGCCCGGCTGCTGTGAGGGCAATTTTTCCATTTGTGCTCTGCTCTCTGCTCTCTGCTGTTTCTGTTGTCTGCGGAATCTGGACGGCGCAGAACTTGCACCCACCTCGCACCACCCCATCATTGTCGTCGCCTTCATCCGTGCGAACCAAACACCCCCAGTAAACCCCGTCATTGGCTGTCACTTGTCACGGCGCACCGAATTGTCCCTTCCCGCATTCCCCTCTGTAACTCACCTAGGCTCGCCGGCCCCAGCGACCCTTGGTGGTGCCGCGCCCTCCTCATCTGCTCCCCGGTGAAGGCCCGTGGGTGGCTATTTCGGGAAATGCTTGATGTGTTCATCGACTTGGTATGTCTTGGCCGGCTGGGCGACACAGACTTGAACAGACGGGAGACCCCGTAGCCCCGATTCTTCGCCCCCGTCCTGCCTCCGCTCGCGCCGATGTGACAGAAAATCCGAGCAGACGCAGACGTACCTCGCTCGACGAGCCTCATGGCTTGGCGGCCAACGGCCAGAGAGTACCACAGTGGGCTACCAAGTCATCTCCGGAAAAGATGAACGACCTTTCTGCGAGCCAGACAACCCAGGGCTTCCCACACTCCCAGAGCAACACAACCACCAGTCCCTCGGAAGAATCCGCCGTCTCCGCTGCCGTGGGCCTCAGAAAGGAGAGGGGGGCTATAGCAGCACAGGTTAGTGGTGTCTGGACCCGCTCCTCTATCCGTGACTGACGCCTTCCAGGCCTGTGATACTTGTCGTAGCCGTAAACAGAAATGTGATGAACAGCGGCCGAAATGCGGGACATGCCAGAAGTTCAGGCTCGAGTGCAACTACAGGGAGCCGCAGCCCACCAAGTACATACATACCAATCAACTGCCCAGTGTTTGTTTGCGCCGTCGCAGGGCTGACAACCTCGCAGGAAAGACAAGACCTTGGTCGAGATACTCGATCGGATCAAGAGCCTGGAGGGCAAGATCGACCATCTGAGCCAGCGTCCTGCTGCCCCGGCGTCGACTCCACCGTTTCCGACTCAGTCGGGTTCACTGCCGTCGCCGCTCTCGGTTGTTCATGGGTTGTTGGGCCACCCCGTTCCCTCTGCTCCGGCTTTCCATGTCCATGAAGCGGCTACCCTTGCGTCAGGAGGAGCCGACCACCACCAATATGTCTCCTCCATCCACGAGATGCTCAAATGGCCGGCGATACAGCACCTCTTCGCGTCGGCACAGACGAAGCTGCCCCACATTGACCTGTCTGTTCTTCTGAGCGAGGGACCGGCAAGCATGGTCGCCCTTCGACGTCCCAGAGTCCCAAGCCTGCCTACCGACACTCCCATCCCCGTGCCGAGAGACTCTGGCATGGGAATTCCCGATTCGGTCATGGGCCGTGCCCCGATAACCATCTCCGAGCTCAACTGGGAGACAATGCAGAGACTGGGTAAAGCTTACTTTGACAGCTTCAACCTCCTATATCCTGTGCTCGACCGCCAGTCGTTCATGTCCGTCACCCTGCCGTTCTTGTTCAACAACGGCTTGAGCCTAAGCATGGAATCAACTATCGCTTTCCTTGTCTTTGCCTTGGGAGAAGTTGCACTGGCAGGCTCCGAGGGCTTGCCGGTCCATATGTACAACGGACGGGCGAGCGGCATCAAAGGGGGGACCAAGGATCGCCCGCCAGGACTAGAGCTCTTCAACGAAGCGAGGCGCCGGATGGGCTTCCACCTGACAGACTGCAGTCTCGAGAATGTCCAAATCTTTGAGCTTGCAAGGTGCGGGACTGCATACCAGCCGAACAGCTTCTTTCCCGCCCATACATGACCTAACACTCTCGGTAGTATCTATTACGGAACCTGTTTCCGCCCTCTGGTGAGTGGCCTCAGCGACGGAGAGCCTGAAAGACGTGTTGCTCATAACCAGCAGGACTTTTGGAGGATGATCACATCCGCGTCCATGGCATGTCAAGCACTCATCACAAGGTAACATCCTCTCTGCGTTGTCCTCTTACTATAACTAACATGTCCTAGCCACCCGAGCACCTTGTCTTCAGGGCACGCTTTACAGGCGGATCTGACGCGGCGAGCATTCTGGCACTGTTCAATTATGGAGACGTATGGCGACAATCACTCCACCTACACATCGGCGTCATGCTGACGATTGCTTCTAGCGGCCTGAATCTCGAGCTCGGATTCCCCCTTACTGGGTTGGCGAAGCTGGAATCTGCCGTTGGGCTTCCAGATTTCAGTGGCCCCTATGCGGAGGAGGACTACCAGAGCAACCATGAGTCTCACTTTCAGGAGCACTTTGCCTCCCAGATTGTCCTACGGCGACTCTTGGTAGACTTCCACGGCGTCCTGACCCAAGGTGAGCTACACAGTCTGCCCTTTTCGGTGCTTCTCCTTAACTGGCTGTGTGCGCTCAGGAACCTCGCTCGGGCCGTTGTCTGGCCATTTTGGTACCTCCCACGCCCCCGTCGTCAGCCGGACCACCCTCCACGAGCTGGCCCTCCAACTCGAACAGTGGCGCGGCATGCTTCCACCCCACCTCCGCTGGCATGAAGACTCCCCCGGTGCGTTTCCCAACACCAACACCACGGACATTTACAATCCTTCCACCGCTCTCTTCACCCCCGTCGCGACTCCGGTCTCACCGGGCCTGCCAGCCGCCGCCCAACAGCAACAACCGCAGCAGCAACCGCAACAACAGCCCACCGCCCAAACCACCGCTGCCACACCACCACTCATGTTCACAACCGACCTCGACGTGCCCCCACCGCGGTACCCCTACGTCCTCGACGTGCAGGTCGCCCTGCTCCGCTCGCGGTACTACTACACCAAGTACCTGATCCACCGGCCCTTCCTGTACAAGGCGCTGCACCACCCGGACGAGCTGACGCACGAGGACGCCGTCGGCGCGGCCGAGTGCCTCCGGGCGAGCCTGAAATGGCCCGTCGCCATGTCGCCGACGTGCCGCAACAAGCGCCTCGTGCCGTGCAGCTTCTTCTTCACGCAGAACTTCTTTGGCATCCTGGTGCTGCTGCGCCTGAGCACCACCGTGCCTGTCCTGCGGCGCATCCGCGCGACGCTCTGCGGCGAGCGGTTTGAGTTGGATTCGAGGGAGACGGTGGGGCTGTATTTGGATTGGTTGAGGGATTTGAAGGGTGTTGATCCGGGGACGGAGTGGCATTGGGAGGTTATCAGGGCTGTTTATGGGTTGGAGGAGTGAGTGGGTTGAGTTGAGTTGGGTTGGGATGGAGGGTTTGAGTAGGGGGGGTGTTGGGGATGGGGATGGAGGTAGATATGATGTCGGAAAGCTTGGGAGGGGGAGGGAGGGGTGTGTGAAGCTCTCAATTGTTCTCTGGATAATTGTTCTTTGGATCTCTCGATGACGGGCTACAACACCTTCCCTTGGCCTTTCACGGAATTGGAGTATTGGAGGGAGAGCGAACAATCCAAAATGCGACGGCTGATTACCACCAATGTTGGATAGCGAGTTTCCAGGCTGGAGTTTGTGGTTAGTAGTGCTCTCGATGAATATTTGATGGGTATGTACGTGGACTAGTATTCCGTATACGGGTGAATATCGTAGCTCAGTGTATAGCCAACCTCCTTGACTCGATACAATCTTAAGGTCGTTCTCCCGCCCTCTCCCCCTTGACAGACAGACACCGTGTCTTTGGGGCAAGTATCCGACCCATTTTTTCCTTTAAAAAAGAAAGAAAAAAGAAAGGGACAGGAAAAGAGAAAAAGAAACAAACAGTAAACTGGCAGGCAACATGGAGAGACAATACCGCTGAGAAACTGCAAGTGAAGGGAAGAAAGGACCCGGAGTTGGGGCTATGGATGTATACGACAGACTCCTATGAGTGTGTGGATGCCAGTAAGTGCCAATGTCTCATACACCTCCCTCTGTGTGTGAGAGAGGCTGCGCGTGTCTGACTCCCCGTGTCTGATTGGATCAATTGGATCAACTTCAAACTTAACCTTTTAACCTTTACCTTCCCGAATTAACATGTGATTGGTGGTGATGGTCCCTTGCAGGTCCCTTGGTGATGGTATTGATGGTGGTATTGACGTCATGATCGTGATATGACATGAGACGACAATACACTTCCCCTCCCTTCCCTTCCCTTCAACTGCCTGAGATGTCGAAACGGATGGTGTGCGTGTACCTGTACGGTGGATCATAAGGTCAGCGACTTACAACTCTTACAGCTCTCATGCTGGCGCTGGCGTTCTGGAACTTTGGACTGCGGGTGTTAATATCCCGCCCTCTTACTAGCGCTGGTACGTGACTGACTTGCTGAAGACAACCTGTAAGCAATTCACAAGAAATCAAACAGGGAGGGTGTGCTGAGCAGTTCAATGATACAAAAGAACCAACAGATGGCATGGCAAGTCAATAGATTTCCTATAATCCACCACCATCCAAAGTGTTTTGGGTTCGTCACATAGCCCTTGCGCCTCTATCATGCATCTCCAAGCTCGCTTTCCTGTTGGGAAAAAACCGTCATGCCCAACAAATGCCACGGTTGACAACCCAAATAAAAAGAAAAATGCACTCTGAAATGTTTTATGTCATTCATCATGCGATGCAAACCCTGAACCGTCCCAGAAACTCCCATGCTCACCACGAGTCAGAATAATAAAAGAAGAAGAAAAAAAGCCAGCCAAACCCAAACCCAAACAACAAGACTTAAACCCCGCAAGGTTACTTAGAAGCCGACGAAGCGACCGACTCAGACTTCTCGCTGAACTCCCCATTTTCCGTCGACTTCCCCTTGCCCTTATCCCTCTTCTCCGTCGAGGGACCCGCAACGGTACCCACGTCAGTGGTCTTCCTGAAGTAATCCATGACCTGCTCGTTCCACTCATCATCATCAGCATCCTCCAGGACGCCCGCGGGCTCGCCGCCGGTCTCGCGCTGCCTCCTCAGCTGCTCCTTGCCAACCCACTCGTCGCGCATGTCCTCAATCTTCTGCGTGGTATCGCGCGAGGGATCATAGTTCTTGCCGACGCCGCGCAGGCGCTCCCAGAGGGAGAGGTGCTTGGGGTGGATGGCAATGCCGTGGTACTCGGCGTCGCGGCCGGCGCGGATGTAGGTCCACCTGCGCTCCTGCTCCTTCAGGTCGAGGCCGGTGGTGTCGGGCAGGAAGAGCCAGGTCAGGAGCATGCCGGCGAGGCCGAACCAGGGGACGACGTAGAACTTGGTCTGGGTGTCGATGTAGTTGTAGAGCACCGAGGCGAGGAGGGCGCCCGACTTGCCGATGCAGGCGCTGAAGCCGTGGGCCGAGGCGCGGATGGGGGTGGGGAAGACCTCGCCGGCGACGAGGAAGGTGACCGAGTTGGGGCCGAACTGGTTGAAGAAGGAGGAGAGGAAGTACATGGCCTGGAAGGCCTTGATGCCGGACGGGGAGGTGTAGTATTCGAAGTTGAAGGCCGGGATGATGAACATGATGAAGCACATGAGGAAGCCAACCTGCTGCATCATCTTGCGGCCGTAGAACTTGTTGTCGATGAGCAGGGAGGCGAGATAGTAGCCGACGAGCGACACGATGACGTTGTACAAGTTCCAGATCCAGCCCGTCATGACCGAGGACGGGTTGTTGCTGATGACGGCAATGAACTGGGCCTGGAAGAGCTTGTTGCCGTAGAAGAAGACGTCGTTGCAGAACCAGGTGCCGGCGGTGGCGAGCAGGCGGCCACCAAAGAAGGTGCCGGTCATGCGCAGCGAGTCGACATCATAGCCCGTGACGTTGCTCTTCTTCTTGGCCGCGGCGAGCTGGCGGCCGGCGTGGGGCATCTTGTAGGTGCGGTAGTAGACGAGCCAGAGAGTGCCGACGGCAGGGAGGGCGAACGACACGCGCCAGATCCATTGCACGGTTGTCGTCCCGTAAGGCGGGTTTCCGTCGCCGTGGTGGAAGATCAGGAGGAGGATGATCAGAATGGCCTGGTTGAAGAACTGGCCCCAGCCCTGCATCAGGAAAGCTGTCGTGACCTTGCGGCCGCGGTGGAGGCGATCCTCACGGGTCGAGAGCTTGCCAGCCGAGACGGCGTTCTCCATGGACGATGTCGCAGTGATGGGGTACTCGCCGCCGACGCCGAAGCCTGGATGGGAATTTGTTAGCAGGGTGCGCCAGTCGAATTGGTTAGAGGGGAGCAGAGCGTACCATAGAAGAACAGAGACCACGCATAGCAGATGACCCAGCCGTTCAAGGTGAGGCCCCAGCTGGCCGTGATCATGAGCAGACCAACAAACATGATGGCAGCGTCCTGGATCAAACCCCAGCGGCGGCCGATCCAGTCTCCGATGACGCCGACGGCCATTTGGCCAACCATGATGCCGATAACCTCGAGGTAGGTGACGGCGGCGATCCAATTGGAGCTGCATTCGGTCCCGTGCTTGCCCCAGCACTCGGGCCAGGCGGCGCGGAACAGCGGCTCGAGGTTGCCGATGCTGAAGAGCACGTAGCCTTCGAGCCCGAGGCCGGCGCCGGGCAGGACGGCGTTGCGGAAATACCAACTGACGGGGCTGAGCGGGTCGGCCTTGATCATGCGGCCGAGCTCGCGGAGCTCCTTCTTGGCCTCGTCATTCTGGACCTTGTTGACGAAGGCAATGCGTTGCTTGAGCGGGAGGTCGGCCCAGTAGACGCCCTCTGGGGTGTAGCAGTCGTCCGGGTGGGTCAGATACGCGAAGATGCCGCGCTCCTCGCCTTCGGTGCCGGGCACGTTGCCGGCGGGGAAGTGTTCGTGCTCATTGCCAGTGGCCGGGCCGTGGGGCACGGGGATCTCACCGATGCTCGGGTCGTGGTGGCGGTGGTGCCGGATATGGTCGGCCATGGCCGGGGATGCCGAGTGTCCCGGCGTCGAGGAAGAGTCCGGGCCCGGGGTTGGGTTCGGGTTCTGCCCGTTGGATGGGGCGGGATAGGACGGGCAAGACTTCAAGATGAATATGCCGGGTGCGGTGTGGCGAAGACGTGTTGAGATGAGAGTCGAGTCGGGGGAGGAAGGGAGGATGCGAGGAAGGGAGGAGGGAGGCAGGTGGGAGGTGAAGAGGAAGAGAGGTCGAAGAGTCAAAGGGGCCCTGGGGAAGAAGAAGGGCGGAGGGGGCCCTTGAAGAGCTGGAAACAGGACCGAGCTTGCTCCGGTTTTATTCGAGTGGATGTGGTTCCAGCCGGAGGGCGAGCGGTCGAACTGAACAAGGGAACAAGGGCCCTGTCACCCGTGGAGAGGAGAGAGGAGGGAGGAGGGGCAAGTTGCAGGCTGGTGGGATGGCATCGGTGGGATGGGATCCTGGCAGGCCCCGAGATGCGCAGAGTACGTACCGGCTTGCATGCACAGGCTCACAGGGAAAACCCACGGGCTCCCACAGGCTCCCGGGCCAATGGTGGATGATGGAGGCAGAAAAAAAAATAATTGTGCCTGGGAGGCGAATCTGGGCGGATCTGGGGGTCCAGTCCGCACGGCCACGGCGCCCGGTACGTAACTGCAAATCCCCAGCATCCCAGCACTCCTGTCCTTCTTTCCCCATTTAGTTTTCTTGACGGGGACTCGGCATGGGACGATTCCTGTGGTGGCTGCTGCTAGTGCAACTGTAGTGTTCCGCAGTGAAGAGCAGGATGGCAGGATGGTCTAACAACCTGGAAGGGCTCCTGCCACTCCAGTGCCCCAATTCGGTTCCTGCCGCCACGGTCCCCCCCCATTCGGCAGGTGCTCGCGTGTCAGTTTGTCTGGCATTCTGGGTCTGCCGAGGCCAAGGCATCCCCCAGCAGCCCCACTCGTGCTGGCGTCCCACGTCTCACCGCCTGCCTGGCTCAGCACTTCGGGTTCAACCAACTTCTCGACGTCCGATTCTCGTTTCCTCATTCCTCGTGATGCCAAGTCGCCCCCAGGAAATCCAAGAGTCACCAAGATTCCAAGGCAAGATCAAGCAACACAAGAAAATGCTTGTCCAGCCGATCACAACGTGACCGCGGGCCAAGACGCGGTTGGCCGCTTGGCTTCTTGTGGCCGTCCCGTTTCCCGCTCGGCACAGTCAACCTCTGATCAGCCTATCCCAGGTCCATGACGACGAAGTCATCCCCCCATTCATTCCCGATCTCCATCCGTGAGGTGATCCAGGTTTGGCGGCTTGTGGCAGAAACGTAAACGACCTCGACCCGCGCCCCCGGTCCCACCCCGCCAAGCCCGCCTCACATCTGCAAAAAAAACCAAACGGTAATAGCGCAGATCTCGCATCGATGTTCGAGCCAGCCAACCAGAACGGCCGCCCCACCCACGTGGGAGCTTGATAGGGCAAGGGGACGTCCCAGTGGTCCCCTCCCCAAGACCCAAACCCCGGTGCAGCCGCTCCAGCGCGGCACGACGGACAGAATCAACAAGAAGCCCTGCTCTCGCGGTGGGATCTCCGGCACGCTTGCTCGCTTGCTCGCTTGCTCGCTTGTTCGCTTGTTCACGCTGCAGTTGGTCGACTCTTTTTGCTGTCGGCATTCTTCCCCCCTCGGCACCCTCCCACCCCACTCACAAGCTCGCGTGACATCACTGATTGGCCATGGTCTCGACGACAGACCCCGCCCGAGCCTGCGAGACGGGGTTTGGAGGAGGAGGCTCCCCGCGCATGCGCTTGGCAACCCTCAACAACACCAAACACATCCATCCCCTCGTTCGATGGCGGGTTTTCGTTGGCGCAAAGCCAAGAGCTAGAGGTTGCAGGCTCCAACGTCGCCAAGTGTCCAAGTGTCCATGGCATGCATGGGTGTGTGTGTGTGTGTCGCGTGCCTTCCTTCCCTTTTCACAAAATTTGATGAATTCCACTTGGTAATGGTAACCTCACCCCCCTCTCGCTCATCTCTCCCTATCTCGTTACCTACATTGGTTATCAAAAACGGCCAAGCTGCAGTCCAATCCGACGTCGGCCGCGTTCTGCACAGCTCAGCACAGCCCATCCCATCCATTTCTCTCCTCTCCCCGTCCGTGGTACCGGGAATCAGCTACGTAAGAAGAAGATCCCTGGTCCGTGTCGCCCGTGGGGTAAGACATACGAAATGCAGAGGGTCTAGACTCGGGAGGGAGCTGGTCGAGGAGGGAGCATTGACAACTGGAACCTTGATGAAGCTTGTGAAGGTGCCGTTGGTTGGTTGCGGGGTCCATACCTGGCGATGCTGCACTTTTCTCGTCACCGAAGGGGAAGGGGACAGTCACAGACCGGGATACCAAGATTGGATTTCTGATTCTATCTGGTGTGGATGTGTTGAAATCCCTCACTTGAAGCAATTTATCCCTGAGGGGGGAGGGCAAAGGGGGGGATGCTGCTGTGTTCGAGCTGTCCCTGCACACAGCATTATCGTTACCCTCCTGGGATGGAGAAGGACTGACGGGGTTTCGCGTTCCTTTCCACGGCCAGGCCGGGGTCCCCGAGCTTCTCGAGCACCAATTGGTTGCACAAATTTCCGTGGCACAACCTTAACCTGACCGCGCCGGCCTGGTGAACCCTGAACTGAGCCAGCAACCGAAGTGCCGTGCATGCTCCCTGGCCCTTCCGCCTGCTTCTCATCGGGACATGACTCGCTCGTATGCCAACATCTGCACAAAAAAATAACCTAGACATACTAAGCTCACTGGACATCGACAACCACCACAGCACGCACACACGTAACACGCACAGAACACCCTCTTGCAATCTGATATCGAGTTATATTTTTTCAGCTTTCCCTCCCGAGTAAAAGTAAGAGTGGCCCTAACAACCTCGAGCCAGCCTCAGATCCCCATCTGGTCCCCCCGTGTAGCAGACCAACCTGATGATGGTGCCACGGACCCGACGCCCCCTTTCAAACTTGTTCCTCTTCGGGTCCAACTGATTCTTTTTTGTCCTTTTTGTATTTCCCCCCTTCCTCCGTTTTCCTGCCGCCCAGGGTTGAAAATCCCAATCCATGCCCTACTTGCCCAAAGCAAGATATACAGAAGAAACCACACAGACAGACAAGTAAGTAGGTTAGGGCTCAGGCCCACCCAAGTAAGCGCAACTGCGCGAGTCGACGAATCGAAAACCAGCAACAAGAGCAAAAGGGAAACGGAACGAGAAGAAAAAAGAAAACGCAGTCTGAGTGGCGGTGGGGAGGGTGTAAGCACGCAGAGCAACAACAAGAGACGAAAAGAAAAGAACCTAAATGCGCCCCGACCCTCCAACCAAACCACCCACCAGCAAAAGCCCAGACGTCGACATAGCGGCAGAACAAAACGCATCGCAATCTCCCTTCTCCCGTCCTTCAACCCAAGCCAACCCATCCCTCGTGCCCTCTCATATCATGCGCCAGTGCGCCAAATTGCGCCATGCTATGTCTTGTCCAGCCCCTCAACAACAAAAAAGGCAAAAAGAGGAAACAACAAGATTCTGCGCCCAAGAACACACCCCAGCGCCACGCCGCCCCTCGCAGATGATGACTTACGACGGAAAAGAAAAAAGAGCAACACAATTTCGTAGTAAGCAGCGAAAGAGAAAATACAAAAAAAGAAAACGATAACAAAAGAAAAAAAGAAAAACGGTGTCGTGTCATGACGTGACGTGATGCAATCTCAGCCCAGCAAAAAAAAACACATAAACTCTCCCTCCTCCCTACCTACTCGCCTGCCGCTGCCAAAGCCAACCGAGAACGCCTCGCTCAAGGGAGGAGAGAGGCTAAGTAACGACCACAGCAGCAAGCAGGCATGGTGAATGAGACGAAAAAAGTGTAAAAAAAAGAAAAACGGAAGAGAACGACAAGGTGACGAGGGAAGGACTTCTCCGGCCATCCTTCAACGGTGGTATGCACGCTGCATTGTTCTCGGCAGGTCACACCCTCCATTGTCGTCCTCGTCGCCATCCTAGTCGTAGTCGTAGTAATGGGAGTCTATATCGCCCCCGGAAACGGCGAAACGTTATTATTATCGCGGTCCGCCGTCCTGACGGGTGGCCTTTTGGGCGTCGGATCCGCGTCCTCAAAGAACATGCCGCGCTCGATGGCCGCCGACGTCGGGCGCGGCGTTTCCTCGACGTCCTCGTCCGTGATCGTGGCCATCATGACCGACTTGCCAAACCCCCCGGGTCCCGCTACGAGAGCGGGGGGTGTGGACAGCGCTGCTGCGATGGTCATCGGTTGGCCGGTGGAGGTGGACGCGCTGCCGGGCGTGACCGGGCTGGCATCACCGGGTCTGGGAAACTCGAGCTGCTGCAGCTCCTGCGCCGGGGTCGTGGCAACCTGCGTGGTGGGCTCGATGGTGCTGGGGCTCTCCGACCCGGCCACGACGCTGTCGTGGCTGTTGGCGCGCATCATCTCGATGCCGAGCTTGGACGACGGCAGCGCTGGCTTGCTGCGGTACTGCTGTCCGGATGGCGATCCCGCGTTGCTGCCGCTCGCGCTGCTGCCGCTTCCGCTGCCGCTTCCGCCGCTGGTCTGCCCGAGCTCGTCGTCCTCGTCATCCGCCGAGTCGACGCTGCCTTCGTATCGCCGTTTCTCGATCGACTCGCGCTTAGCCTTGAGTTTCTCGAGAGAGCGCTGCGGCGCGGGCCCCTTGGTCCGGACGGGTGAGTGCTCAATCTGCGCGGGGGCAGACTGCTGCGTGACGAGGCGCGGAAGGGGTGGGGATTGAGGCGGTTTGCTGGTCGGGTCCAGGATGAGTTCGTCGGCCCCCGAGATCCCAAGCCCGCCATCGTCCCAGTCGCCCGTCGCCTTCCTGCTGACGAGGAGCGGGATGTCGTCGGTCGCAACAGACTCCGAGTCGCCAAAGAGACTGGAGCTGATCGAGTCCTCGCGGAAGCTGCTGCCGGATCGCATCGCATACCCAGAAGAGGCTGATGTCGGGCTGTCCTCGAGTCGCAAGCTCTCTTGTCGCAGGCCGGACGGGACCGGATGTGGCAACACCAGACTCAGCGAATTAGTCTGACCCGGCAGGGGCGCCTTCCAGTGGCAAAGCGTGCTCAACACCTCGGTCAGCTTGGAGGAGCTAATTGGCTTCTCGACAAGCGAGTCAAAGTATTGAGGCGCAGGCAGCTCTTTCAGGTAAGACGTGATGGCGACCATCGGGGTGTGCGTGTTTGTGTGCTTGGTGTCGCGGATCATGCGCGCAACGTCTGACCCGGAGAGCTGGGGCAGCCGGAACTCCAAGAACATGATGTCGAACTTGATGTCGCTCATAGCATACCGGATCGCTTCGCTGCCCGTCGATGCGGAAATAGTGCGGCACCGCAGCTTCTCTAGCAGCTTCTCCATGACCATGCGCGAGACTGGGTGATCATCGCAGATGAGCACGTCCAGCGGCCGGAACATGGGACCGTCCCCTGCCGCAATGTATGACATACGCCTCGAGCTCTGGCGGCGTCGCTGGACCCTGAGCAAAGCGTTCGCCTTGTCGCCTTCGTTGTCGGAAGACGAGGGTGACATGTCGAAGACCTGGCTCCGGCGGTTTCTATGGTGAGCTGCGAGCATATCTGTCATGACCGGGCTGCCCTCTTGGGAGCCGACCGTGAGCGACCGAGAACGCCCCCCCGACGAGCTGCTGCTGTGCCGGGGTGTAGACACGACATGGTTCGGCATAACCTTTTGAGGCGAGAGCGCCAGAGCTGCAGGGGGCGGCGGGCCGCCCCGGCATTTGATGGGCGACGAGGTGGTTGCAATCGTCGTGGCCGCTTTCTGCAGGCTAGGCGGAACGCGGGGCACTTCGAAAAAGGCACCTGGCTGTAGCGAGCTCCCCGCGGGCTGTGTCAGGTTTGAGGAATTGTTCGAGACCTTCCGTCGACCTTCGCTTATAGGGCCCGCCACAAACGAAACCAACAGCGGCGAAGACGGCTGCGAGGCGCGGCTGGGAGACGAGTTGGCGTGGCTGACACCAGACGGAGACTGGGGTCTGTGGCTCGCCTTGGCATTTGACAGCGTTCTCTGGACCGGGTTCGTGATGACCGGGCTCCCCTCAAGGGCCGGACCTGGGGAGGTGAGGCTGCCTAGGCCGCCAGGACTGATGGGCTTGCTTTGGGCCGCTATAGCTTCGGCCCGAAGCTTTTGAATCACGTCCTTGTTCGCTTTCTCGAGCACGGGCAAGTTCTTGAACGAGAAGTTGCCAAAATCATCGGTTGCGACCGGTTCGCTCAGACGCCTGCTCTTCAAATCCCGGACATGTGGGGGAATATGCAACGGCATGAGGCCTCGCTTCATGGAGTTGACCTGAGCCCTAACACGGGAAAGCGCATCGTGAGGGCGGTCATGGTAATCGGCCGCAGGCACAGTCGCAGGTGGTGAGTGTTGGTCTTCCATTTCCTCGGCAAAGGCTTGGAGGGTGGCACCCCGCGCGTCAAAGTATTCGGTGTCCTCGGGGTTCTCAGGTTGCGGGACAAACTGGGCTTCGTCCTGGAGCAGTGTGTCCCAATTCACGTCGCTGAACCAGGGATGATTGCGAATCTCCTCACCCCCTGATTGGAACTTCTCCTCGCGATTGGCGCCCAGTCTCTGATGAGGGTCCGAGCAGAGCAACTTGTTGATGAGGTCCTTGGCTTCTGCCGACACTTCGTCTTCGCTCTCGTCCGGCCAATGGAGCCGGCGTGCCAGAATGTTTTCGAAGACCTTGTCCGCCTCGCCAGCATGGAACGGCGGAATGCCGTAGAGGTATTCGTACATGATGCACCCGACGGACCACCAATCGCTTGTCTCGTCTTGCGGTTCACCCTTGATCGTCTCGGGGGCCAGATAATCAGGGGTACCCACGAATCGGCGGTTCGTATCCTCGGGGTCGAACAGTGCCCAGTTGGGAGGCGGCATACCCGGCTGCGGAGGGGTCCCTTTGTTGTTGGACTCGGTGCTGGTATGCGTCGTGGTATGGGAAAGCGAGGAAAGGTCGGGAGAGTCAGCAGCCTCGGCCTCGCTGCCCTCGGCCGGCGACAAAATGGCCTGCGAATAGTTTGAATAGTTCACATGCGGGTCATTCAGAGACAAGCCCCCAAGCATCTGAGTCAACGTCTCGCTGCCGCCACTGTCGCTCCGTTGGGTCGACACACGGCGAGGCTCTTGCGAGAAGGTTCCCAGGTTGAAGTACGACGGCTGCCCCAAGCTCATCCCGTAGTCGCTGGGCGTCATCTGCGGCGTAGAGCCGGGAGAGTGGCTCCGACCATGCAGGTCCAGCGAAGTGGACCGAGACGATGCCATCGAGGCGGAGCGAGCAAAGGGGCCTTGCTGCAAGAGATCAGGGGCGGTATCGGTGCCGCTGTTCAGAGCCCGCTTTTGGCGTCCAATCAGGCCCATGCGCGACAGACCAAAGTCGGTCAACTTCAAGTGCCCTTTCTGATCGATCAGCAGATTGTCGGGTTTGAGATCCCGATGAACGATGCCCCGACTATGCAGATGCTCGACGCCCAGGATGACCTCTCCAAGGTACTTCTTCACCCAGTCCTCGGGTAAGCCTCCCAGAACCTTGATCAGGGAGGCGCAGTCACCTCCGTTGAGGTACTCCATGACCAGGTACAGATAATCTTTGCTCGAAAAGGTCCAGTACAGCTTGGCGACGAAGTCGCTCTCGCCTTGCCACATCATGATGGCGCGCTCAGCCTTGACGTTGGTGACCTGGTTTTTGGCGACCATGTCGGCTTTCTTCAGCACCTTGATAGCGAAATACTCTCCGGTGGATTTCTTCTTGGACAAGTAGACGCTACCGAAAGCCCCCTTGCTGATGGGTTTGATGATCTCGAAGTCCTTGATTGACGGAGGGACGGCCTTGGCCTGCGGACCACCGACAACTGCGCTCAGCCGCGGGGAAGGTGGCGGCTTCACTCCCAGCTCACCAAGGGCCGAGGAGACGGCAGCGGACGATTGCCTTCGATGATGGTGGTAGGTGTGAGAGATGCTGGGCGACGTGAACTCGCTGCTTGGGAGCATCGGCGACGCCTCGGGAGACATCAGACCATCGGAAGGGAAGGGTAGCCCTCGAGGCTTGTGAATCCGGAGTGGCGACGACGGCTGCCCACTCCTGGAGGGCGACTCTTGTCTTCTCGGGGACACGGCGCCCGGGAGGATCAGACTTCTTCGGTGATGCTGTCTCGAACTCGCCTGTCGGCGAAGATCGCCAAATTCGGACATGGGGGAGTCTATCCGCGGTGGCGCTCTCGAGGCCACAGAGGAAGACCTAAGGCTGCCGTCGCTATCGCCAGCGTCGCTTTCGAAGATCATGGACTCGCGGCGAGATTGGCTGGTGCCTGTCAGACTACCGAGAGGGCCGCGGTTGGATCGTGGGGTTGGGCATTCCTTGGGGCTGCTGGACCTCGGGGACTGCAGCGCGAGCGACAACCGGCGCTTGTCCGGATCTTCACTGATGTCGGCGTTCTGCAGTGCCAATGCCAAGGTGGAGGGCGCATCAAAGGATCCGGCAAAGATACCTTCTTCCACTGCGGGGGCGGCTTCAATGTCTTCTTCCTCTTCCTCGTCGGGGGAGTCGCTGAGACGCCCGGCAGCAATCTTGGCAGCCTCGCGCATGGCAGCGTCGATGCAGTCTTGAACCAGGTAGGCGAATTCTACCCGAATCCGCTCCGAATACTCGAGAATCCGGCGGTGGCGAAAGATGGCCTCGACCTTTTCCTTGGCCGCCTTCTCCGTATCAGTACAGAGCAGTGCAAGACCTTGTTCCTGCTCCAGGGTATTCGTGCCGGGCGTTTCCCACTGCAGGACCTGCGCAATCCGGCTTTCCGACTGCGGAGACTGCGTTCGAAACTCGCCGGGGGCCTGGGATGACTCTTTGAGGGCAGGCGTGCTGATCTCGAGGGCCGTGTCGCACAGGTCCAGCAAAAGTTCAACTATTCTCGCCTGTGGCCTGCGGATGGCGAAAGACCGGGCACGGGCATGTCCGAATCCGGAGGAGCGTTCACGCGATCGGCCAGGGGCCGCACCAGGTACGGGCGATGAGTTACCCGGAGACGAGGTGGAGGACGTCGGAGGACCAATGGCAAGACCCTTGTACTCGGCGACGGGCAGATTTGTCTGATCTCCGCCGGCCAGCGACCGGCTGTGCCGCGCCTCGAGCGCGTCGAGGACCTTGACGATTGCATGACGGTGCTCCGTCAGGCCTTCCTGAGACATTTGCACATCCATTTCGGCGCGGTGTTCCTGCAGGCATAGGTCGGTGTGCTTCTCAAACCACCATGGCGAGATCTGACGCTCACATATCCGGCAAAGGACGGGCGGGGGTGGAGGGTGCTGCGATGGGTCGTCAAGGCCAGACTCGGCGAGTAGGGTGAGATAGCTTGCGAGCACCTGAGCACCGGATCCCAAGGAATCGACGATTACTGCAGGCAGGTCAATCTGGATCTCGCGCGGCGCAACCCATTGCCGAATCATCCACATTGTCTAACGCGCTAACATCAGCGAACTGTACGTCGTCGTGGAGAGCTCCACTCAAAGGAAGTCGACTTACATGGCTTTCCCCGCCTGACGGCCCGCTATAGACCATGATACCCTGGGCCTCGAGGTCGACAACGACGGGTTGCGTAGGTTCCTCGGCTTCGTTGAGCATCTCCAGAGGCAAGAGCTTGGACAAAGGGCCCAGCTGGACGGCGAAGCGAATGAACTGGCTCCGGCTGTCATCCTGTGTCATTCTTTCGGCTACTTCGGAGAAGATGCCGGTGTTGTCGCTGACGATGAGGTCCGAGATGCGGGTGCCCACGACCGAGTCCGGCTGGGTTCCAATCACGTCGACCCACGAGGGACTGACCCAGCGGATGGTGCCGTCAATGTTGAGGTCTAGGATAACATTCAGGGTCTGCTCAGCGGCCTCGCGGAGCTCTTCCCTCTCCTCCCGGATGTCCTCGCTGAGCGACCGCTGCATGGAGCCGGCGGTGGCCCGAAGCGAGGCCACGGCCGGCGGAGCGAGCATGTTGGGCGTCGTAGTAGCGGTTTCTTCCTCCATTGTGATGTATTCAGTGTTGCCGAGCTCGATTCTTTCGATACCATTTGTACTTGTACCAGCGTGCAAATCGTACGATGGTACGGTCCTTGCCACGGCTGGCTCGGCGCCTGGGGACGACGGAGGTGACTCTTGTTTGTCTGATGAGGAACAAGCGGTAGTCTGGAGGTCCAGATGGAACCAGCCAGGAGGGTTCTGGCCGAGCTGCCAGAAGCTAGAGCCCAGCACAAGCCTGAGACATAATGCGGTGCGGTTGACCTGAATGTCCCGCTTGGCGCTTGTCTTGTTGCGTGTTGCTGCCGGAGGGAGAGCTTGGATGGCTGTGGTCTGTGCGATCGGAGGGTTGCCGGTCGGTCGCTACACGGGCATCGATGGCGACGAAGGGCCTTGTATGCCCAAGAGGCGTCGCTCGTGCTCAATGGTGCAGTATCGCGCAGACGGCGGGCACTCGGGGTGGTCTTGGCCGCAGTCGGGAGCCAGTGGTGTGCTCTCGGGCGTTGCGGGTGTGCGGGCGTTGTTGGTGCCGTGATGGAGCGAGTCAACACCAGGCGATCGCGGGGCGGCAGCTCGTCTGGGCACGACAATTCCGAGATGAGACGGGCAAGGCGGACACGGGAAAGCGTCACCGACACCAGGGCAAGAATATGCCAACGGTGGTGGTGATGTCGTCGACGACGTGTGGGCGGGTTTTGTTGTTCCGGAAGCCAAAGTTTAAGTGGGGATTCTTTGTTCGGTTCCCGCGCTTCAAGCTCTCTCAACAGTGAGTGGGCTGCTGCTGCGGGAAGGAAAGAGGAAGCGAAGTGGGAAGGCGGGAAAGTGTGCTAGGCAGCCAACGGCATGCACCACAAAAGAGAAGAAAAAATATTATTGAGTGTGCCCAACTCTATTGTGTGGAGGTTTCTTCCTTTCTTCTTGTTGCTTGGGCCGGTTGAACTTTCACAGAAACGTGATAAGCAGGGTGCATTTCCAACATCCCAAATCCCCAAGAGAAACAGACGATGAGGGAACTGATCCGACGCGGGACAACCAGCGTGTGAGTTCAGCCGGTGCACAAAAGCGAATCACACTGTGGCCCGCCTTTCGCTGTGGAAGTGAAATCGTCGCTCGGCGCTCGCGTCGTGGGGTGCCGTTGAGAGCGGGGAAGGCAATATCATGACCAATCAGAAATGCGCAAGCTGCCGACAGGGATGTGCCTGATGGTGCTACCCAGAATGTCCTAGCGGGCGTTCCGGAAGCCAAGAGTCGCGCGAGTTCTCGCTTTGCTTTGTTACTTTTTCCCCGGCGAGCCTGGCTGGGTCGTGTCATGCAGCAGCGAAGCGAATTCAAACGAGAGCGGGTGCTGCCCTGCTTCTGTTGGCTTCAGGACTCGCGTTTCATCAGTCAATCAGCTTCCCGGAAGATTCGGGCCTGAAGCACGGGAAAACATCGGAAACGGCACGGCTAGAAGGGCACGCTGGGAGGGCTCGCATGGAAGGGCACAAAAGTGTCAAGAAATGCCAAGCCGAGAACTCAGGCAGCTCGCGGGACAAGAATACCTAACGAACGACTTTCCAGCTTCTTCCACCATTCCATCGCCCATCCGAGCGACCCAAGGTCTCTGCAACATGAATTACCTAACATTAAAACAAACATCCATCCAAAGCATTGTGACCATTTGATTCCTGAAGTCACAAGGCATGGACTTCCCGTATATACTAACACTGTAGTATGTTTCCATGTACTTCCCTTTTTTATTTTATTTCATTTTTCTAATTATTTTTTTAATTCTTTTTTCTCTTCTCATTTTCCCTTTCTTCCCGCCTTGCGCTTCTCAGCCAGCGCTCTTGAAAGCGGGGCAGCGAGACGGGGATCGTCGATTGAGAGTTCAGCGTGACCTCCTCCCCAGCTCAACCACAGCGCCCCAGAGCAAACCTGCCGGGGCGGGCCTTTGATCTATCAAGCCATTCGTTGGCTGATTCACCCCTCCTCCCCTCCTGCATGTCTCTCAGTCGCACGAGATGCCCTATGACACAGCGCACTTACATAAGGCAGTTGTCCTGCAGGGCGCCACGGTCGAGGCCATTCGTGGGCTGCGAGGCTGCTGCCCACTCATTTGGCCTGGATCTGGCACCGTCTCCCTCGACTCCTCGAGATTCGACACCTCCTAATCAACGATGGGATACAGCGTGATAACTAATGCACCCAGTGCACCCAGTGCGCCCAGAACTGCAGCAGGGGCGATCAAAGGACCCCTCCATGCGCCTGCAGTCCCTCGAACGGTGAACCGCGACCCTCGAGTCTTCGCTATCTTTATGTTGCCCCGCCCCCGTCCCTCACCTTGACTCGCATCGTCTCAACCCGCTCCGTGACCTCATACCCTTCTCCGAGATCATCGATACGATGATGCTCCTGACACCATCCCACTGGTGCTTAGCGATCGATGAGACGACGCCTAGATCTCTCCGCAAACACAATTCCAAAGTACAGAGCTCTTGGGCTCAAGACCCCTCCTTTCGCTTCCGGGGTTGTGCTGCAGGGCGCTGCACGTCAGATCCCGAATTTGGGAGGGGCTTGGAAACCTCCAGACCTCTTTCGAATCGAGGTCATGTCACGCTCGCTCGTCGGGTCAGGTTGGCTACCCCAACGTCCAGAAGCTGCGGTGAGCGCCGAATGATCAGGAACCCTGTGTGCAACGCCAACCGGCGCGTCGCCAAGCTTGGGACGCAGGAAGCACAGGCAGGGCACAGCCGGAGGTGAGGTCGGCGTATTGAGTGTCGCAGTCACCGCCCCAGTTCGCAGCTTTCCGGGCTTGCAGGCTGCATGCGCTGGGTAGGATTGTCTCCACGCAACTGCGTGACACTGGGGGGTGCTTGTCCTGGTTGCAGTGCTACCTGCATGCTCCAAGTCGAGAAGTCTCTCAGGTTTCCTGCAGCCACTCGCCGAGGTTGTCTGGTTCACCAGGCTGTGACACGAGATGCATGCAGACGAAGATGGAGAGGGTGCCTGTCATCCCAACGGCCTCAGCTCAGTCCCCTGGCGACATCAAGTGAGTATTTGACACAAATACTTTACCACCACACCGAGCACATGGTGAAGTGTGGCAGCCATCATACACCAGACGGATCCTCTACCCCACTTGCTCCGATACACGACACCGGCTCGCGGTTCTTGAAGGCATCCAGCCTTCCACGGCACTCCAAGCGACTCCCTGTCCCCAGTGCCGTCATCACACTGCGCCTGCTGGCTGGCTAACCATGGACAGCTTAGCTTCGTCGGTAGAGGATGGTGCTGATGACGGCGCTCACACACCACTTGCGGTTCACCAAACATCATGAACCCATCTCGCATCCATGTAACAGGTACTCCGTAGCGCTACCTCCAGGTTATCGTCTGGGTAACCTTTCCAAGCGAACCATGCTTCAACAGGCAGCTCCTCATCAGCGAAGCAAAACCCCAAGGGCGGAGAACACAGTCACTTCGAGACTGTTTCCTACAGCCCCGGGACACAAACCAGACCCCTGCTCCACACTTCCAGTGTATGTGTGCGAAGCAGGTCCATCACAGCATTTGTTTGCATCTCAAAGTGCTCCGGGCCGCGTAACGGTTCCCGTATGTAACTACTATGTACACCATTCCCAGAGTGCGGTCAGCTCATGAAAAAAAGTCACCGGGTCAAGCCCTGACAACACCATCATCCCACACACGAGCCCAGGAGGCAAATCCGCGGTGTTGTGCTATGTACGGAGTACTACAGCGCAGAAACCAGAACGCGATTATTGCCGGACGCGAGCGGCACAGACCCGAGCCAGCTCTACCACGATTCCCAGGACGATCGCGCCGGGGCCGTGCGTGTGTACGCCTCTCCCGATTCGCAGGAAACCTCGATTCGATCAACGTAGTGACCGACCGACACCCCATTCGAACGTTTCACCGCAACAGGTTCTGGGACCACTCGCCGCGTGATGTGACGGCAGTACACTATCCCTCGAGAGAATGAGCCGATCTCGATCAGCGAGCCTGGTTGCTTTGCCTGGAAAAGGTCGAATGTAACACTCGGGGGGATGCCGTCCCTTTCCATCCATCGACTCTTGTTTGAGAGTGGGGTGTTGTGTTTTTGACAACCCGGCAAGGGGGTTCTCCAAATGTTTGTCTTTCTCGTCTAAAAAATGGCATTCATCTCGTGACCAGCCACAGCAAGGCACATCTCATCTGTGCCCGTATTTGAACCTGTACGTACATACTACAGTACCTGTCGAACATCCCACCCATCCCCATTCGCGAGTGTGTTTCACGACGCCCGTCTTGCATTTACCCAAAGCTTCCCATGCAAGCAAGTACTAATATAAGAAGAGGGGGGGTTCTCTCCTTATCGGATGACATCCCACAGCCCAAGACTAAATTAGTCTTTTAAAAAATAAAATATAATAAAAAAGACGGGCCGTCGTGCTGTATCACTCGACAGATTGATCGAGAAGAGGAGCGAATAACTAACAGCGCTGAGTGCTGATTGGGGCCCCTTTCCTCTCCATGGCGTACTCAACGACAACCTCCACCGTCCACCATCAATCATTGGTACCTATGTAGACAACGTCGAACATTCCCCCGAATCATTTGCTGTGTACAGAATAGTGTATGTCATCTGCTGCGCAAGCACCTACATAGTGTACCCAGTCCATAGTGTAGTGTACCCTACCGAAGGAATTCCCAAGTGGAGTTGCTGACAGGCCTGGCGGGTTCGTCACCGATAGGCCCAGCAGTCTCTTTTCTTGAAACGATCTGTTTAACCCCTCCTCCTCCTCCTCGGGTAAGCACACGTGTTGATCAGTGTATTCCATCCACAGGAGAGAGATCTCTTTTCGCTTCTAGATGCTTTGATCGGCGCTCGATGCGGCGATGCGCGTGGGGTATATGTGTGTGTGGGTTGTGTGTGGGTGCGTGGAGTGGAGAGGGCGTTGGAGCAGGATGATCGCTACAGACATTGTACTGTACAGATGTAGCTCGCTCATGATGTGTTTGCGTCCTCGGTACACTTATTTGGCTCCCCGGAGGCACGAGAGAAGTGTAAGTGACGCGCGTGTAGATCCCATCGGGCTGTTACTATTAGCACCCCGCCAGAAGTCCTCGGTCCGGAATCCGGAGCGTGCCGGGCTGCGGAGGAGAAGGCCCGGAGGAGACCCCCGGAGGAGCCCCCCGGAGGAGAGTGGGGCCCCGGGCTTGGCGCCGGAAGAACGCCCGTCTGGTCTTTGTTGTCTGGATGTCGGTTTTCGGTTACATGAGGGCCGCGGACTGCTTTGTTGCTGTCCCCGTGCAGCCAGTTGCATTCAATACCGTTGATACCTCGCAAGATGGAATATGCGCCGAGTCGGATACGGGACGTGGAGAGGGAAAAAGTCCCGGGAGAGATGTCGGCATGCTGGGTGTTGGCCGAAGCATTGGGGATCATGCATCGCTGTGTCAGTAACATTAACCCCGAGTCCGTTAACTTCCCAGTCGGAACTTTTGACCATTCCCGACTGTGACTGGGTAGTAAGGTGGTGCGTCCTGGAATGCTGGATCGAGCCTCGTCGTGTCGTGGATTCGGAGAGCTAACGAGAGGTATTGCGGTATGGAAACTAGTAAACAGAGAGATAGAGGACGAGGGGAAAACGCAGAGTCGAAAGAAATTGGAGGTACTTCGTAATCCGTAACGCTACAAGTTCGCTACAGGGCAACCTGGAAAACAGGGCACAAGGACGATAGTCGCTGCCCTGAATTTCAGGTTTGAGGTTAGGTTTTGTGGACGACAGCCCAGGCAGCCAGTTTCGAAGCGCAAGTGCAAGCCACAGGGGTTGCCGCGGTCCCTGCGCTGCCCCCGATCTTGGTCGGGCTCCACATCTGGCGGCATCAGGGCAGACACCAGCAACTTCCATTGGAGTTGTTGCTCAGCGGCCACCAAGCACTGAACCACCGAGTGTTCGGTGACACCAATGGATGATCCAACAGCCGGGCTCAGGCTGAGAAGATATATTTCCTGTGTTCAATTGACGATATTCCCTTTTTCGCTCCCTAAATGAGCCACCTATTATTGACCTTGTAGCTCTCGACCGATTTCAAGGGTCAGTTGATCGGGCCGGGGGCCCAGGCATCACGGCGACGACTGGACGACAGCACGGCGGCTAAGCCGCCCGCTTCTGCATGTCAGATTCTAACGTTAAAACCACCAAACACCAAGGGCACTCAGACAGCTATTTAATTAAAGTTAGTTTTCAGGGAAAACCAACTCCTTAACATTTTTTCTTCTTCGTCGGATACCCAGGTCTTCAGTGGAATCGAGGCACGCACTGAACATCAGGACCCGCGGTTGCGCACTAGCCATTTCTGGAGAACGACAGGAATTTCACACGTTGCTGGCTGTCCCGAATGTTCAGCCAGCGGACAATTCGTGCCCCGACAGGATCATCAGACAAGGCTCTTGCCCGTGACGGTTTCATGATCCCCGACTGGAACCACGCCCCGTCTGGCGCCAAGCAATCACTCACACCGTCTGCGCGAGTGTGACGCTGCCCGACATTCCTGCTACAACCACCCCATCCAGCGGCCCGCGTCGAGACTTGGAACGACACTCGCTCGCCGCATTGCATTGAAGATATCCCCCAGCCGAGGAGCGTCACTTTTGGGAACGCCCGGGCACACTGCCCGGCCATACATGAGGTACGGAATACTTTTATCCATTCCCTGCCTCCCTGACATGCTCCAGCATTTGATGTCCCTGAAAAAGCGGCAGTTCGTCCGTCGCTGCCTTGTTACAGACCGTCGTGCCCTCCGAATCATTCCAAATGCATCCCCAATCGCAGCCCCCTAATCTACAGATACACTCGATCAAGATGACAGCTGACCTAGGACTCGTAGCTAGTGGGCCCTATTCGTCCGCGACGGGCCATCCTTCGCGCAGAAAGCCCTTAAACCCGTCACTCTACGATCGGGCGGCCATGTCCTCCATCTCGCCGAACCAACAATCCCAGCAAACTTTTGCTGTGGCATCCGACGAGGACAAGGGCCCTTCGTCCGCTTCGAATCTCGATTTCCTCAGAACTATGAACGAAAAGAGGACAACAAGAGGTTCTAGCCACTGACCACGTCCTTTTCCCCAGAAAATCTCGGCTGACCTGAACCGGCCAACCAGACGGACAGCCGCAGAAAAGGCGCGGCCCCAAGCCAGATACTAAGCCCGCCTTGACAAGGCGGCAAGAGTTGAACCGGCAGGCGCAAAGGTAAGACCCGCACAAGTTTGTGACTGGCGGGGGTGTCATGGCTGAACCGGCCCCAGAACCCATCGTGAGCGAAAGGAGCTCTACATCAAGGCCCTCGAGGATGAGGTGCTTCGCCTCAAAGAGATATTCAGCAACATCTCGCAGGACAAGCAACGCCTTGCCGAGGAGAACCGCCAACTCAAAGCCTTGCTGGTCCAGAATGGTCTGAGCTCCGGGTCGTTGCCGGGCGGCAGCGTGCTGGATGACTCGATGAGCAACCCGAGTGCCGGATACTCGCCAAGCACCAGCATGTCAGGCAGCTACGGCCTGGCGTCCAGCAACACAAGCGCCTTTGCGACCCCTCCACTCTCAGCAGCGAGCGGCGGCCGCAGCGGCGGGGGGGTATCGCCTCACAGCGCGACCTATCCCCATGGTCACCAGCAGCAGCAGGGAAGTCTGGGTGCGGGGGCCGCAGCCGGAGCGCCCCCGAACCAGAATCCAAACTTTGACTATGAGCAAGCCGGCATCGACTTTGTTCTGGCGTAAGAAGCCTTCCTCCAAGACTGACACAGCATCATTACCCGACTGGCATTTTCTTTTCTTTCTCTTCTCCTTCCTCTTCTGCATCTCAAAATGCAGTCACCACTCTTCCCCGAGAACAATCCCCATCTACATCAACACTGTCACAATCACCACTCCATCATTATCTTCCCACGCGCGAATCCAATCACCAAACATGCAGAAAAAGAAACGAAAGTTCTCACCAGGGACCCGCAAGAATACAAACCCAGCCCCTTCAAGTCATGTAGACTAACAAAACCACAAACCCCATCCTCTAGCCTCGAAAAAGGGTGCATGAATCACCTCCCTTGGATGCTCGAGCGCGGCGCCGCCCCGGGCAGCATCAGCGAGCCGTGCGGGCACGCGCTGATGGCGTCGTGCCCGCCCGAGCCCTTCTCCGAGCTCTCTCCCGACATTCCCTTTGGGCATCTCGACCATAACCATAACCAGCACCAAAGCCATAACCATAACCATAATCACAGTCAGAACCACCACCACCACCACCCAACCACCACCACAGCCACAGGGCCAGCCACAGTGCCAGCAGCAGGAGCAAGAGAAAAAGAATCCGCCCCACCACCACCACCACCACCGGGAGGAAGCGTCGGCGCAACATGGCAGCTGAACAAAGGCGATCTGGCGACGCTGCTGGACCTGAGCGGGCGGCTGAACCTGGACGGCGAGATCACGCCGGTCATGGCGTGGGGCATGGTGCTCGCACACCCGCGGCTGGGTGAGATGCGCGGGGACGACTTTGCGCGGCTGACGGACGAGTTGCGGGGGAAGGTTCGGTGTTATGGGTGGGTTTTTTTTCTGGTCTTTTTTTCTCTTTTCTTCTTGATCTTTTAGGCCATTACCCCGCCCCGCCCCCCCCCCAACCCAACCCAACCCAACCCGCCCGCTGTTTTTCTGTTCTTTCCCCCACTGTGTGACTTCTGAGTTTATATGAGTGTGGTTTTGAATGAGATTGTCTTGCTAACCAAGGGGTTGTTGCAGGTTCGGCGCGGTCATGGAGGAGTTCGAGGTAAGGGATGCGTTGGAGAATGTGTTTATGTCCATGAGGCCCGACTATGGGATGACTATTGGGTATTAGTTTCGGATTGGTGGCTCGTCTGTTTGCTCTACCTCTTTTTACTTTGTACTTTGTATCAGAAAAGGGGAAGGGGGAAGTGGACTTAGTTGTTGGGCTGAACGTCGAGGCCGTGGTATTTTATTCCTCCTTTTTCCTCTTGTTTTTCTTTCAAGTATGAAAGGCTTCTAGGATACATATGCTCTGTTGAAACACTCCGTGAGGCTGAGCCTCGATGATGTATAGATTACATACCTAAGACAGGTAAATGCTGCGGGTTGGCTTCCACACTGATCGAGGAGAGCCACGAACGCCGTGTCAGTCATTTCGCACTGTGCATGGACGGCCGCTCGCTCATCCTGGCGCCTGCCCCACACCACACAACACCCCACCAAAGAGAATTTCGACCTCCAAAATAAAAGACGAGAAGCTTTGTTGCATTCAGCCAACCCCAACCCCACGAACCCCTCGAGTGTGCGCCGCCCACGTCGATATTCGTCTCGAATACCCGACATACCACCCCTCCTACACAGTCGGAATTTTTGATATTTCTCGATCACCTTACCCGACACCATGGCGGAACCCGCGGCGGGCATTTCGTCGCTTGTCGACCTGATCAACTCGCTCCCCGACCCGGAAAGCACCTGGGGCCCCGGCATCACCTCCGAGACCACCCTCAACGGCGTCCCCTACGCCCCCTTCTCCAAGAGCGACAAACTCGGCCGCATGGCCGACTGGACCGAGTCCAAGGATGGCAGGGACGGCCGCGGCAGGCAACAGTACAACAGGAACTATCGTGGTGCGTCGTCGCCTTTGGGTTGCCTTGTTGTCTTGGGTTGTGCTGCGCTTTGCAGTGGGGCCCTGGGGATCGGATATCGGATATCGGATATAAAGCTGACATGATACTTCTCTACTAGACCAACAAGTCTACGGTGCCGGCTCCGCTTCGCTCTTCACTGCCCCCGTCGCCGAGGACGAGGCTTCCTTCTCGGTCGTCTCCAACGTGCGCGACACCGGCAAGACGCGCTTCGGGCGGGGCGCCATCTTCACCCGCGGCGGCCGCGGTCAGCGTGGCGCCAGGGGGGACACCCGGGGCGGCGGTCGTCAGCAGTTCCAGCGCGGGGGGCGCGGTGGGCAGCAGTATGGCGGTGGCTATGACGGCCGTGGCGGCGCGCGCGGCGGTGGTCGTGGCGGCCGTCGCTTCGGCTGGAAGGACTACGACAAGCCGCAGCGCAACCGCGATGCGTCCATCAACATCAAGGCCGACTGGAAGTTGGTTGAGGAGATCGACTTCAACCGGCTCAGCAAGCTCAACCTGGATGCGGACGAGGGCGAGGATGTCGACAGCTACGGCTTCCTGTACTACTACGACCGTTCGTACGACAAGCCGCCCGTCAAGAGCGCCGAGCGCAAGCTGGCGGTTCTGGACCGCGCTGCGTACAACGTGACGACGTCGTCTGACCCCATCATCCAGGAGCTGGCCGACAAGAACGAGGCGACCATCTTCGCCACCGACAGCGTCCTGTCGATGCTCATGTGCGCGCCGCGCTCGGTGTACCCGTGGGACATCATCATTGTCAAGCAGGGCAACAAGGTGTTCCTCGACAAGCGCGACAACGCGGCGCTCGACATGGTCACGGTCAACGAGAACGCGGCCGACGCGCCGCTCGAGGCTTCCGAGGGCTCCAAGGAGGTCATCAACCAGCCGCCCGCGCTGGCCGAGGAGGCGACCTACATCAATCACAACTTTGCCAACCAGGTGGTGCTCGAGAGCCAGAGCCAGAAGGTCGACATGGCGCACGAGAACCCCTTCTACAGCGCGTCGGAGGAGACGGAGCCGCCGGCGTCCAAGGCCTACAAGTACCGCCGGTTCGACCTGTCGACCAGCGAGGAGGAGCCGACGTACCTGATTGTGCGCACGGAGCTGGACGCGGTGCAGAAGAACGCCATCAACGGCGAGGACCAGTTCGTCACGGTGCACGCGCTCAACGAGTTCGACAACAAGGCGCAGGGCAGCGGCGGCGCGCTCGACTGGCGCACGAAGCTGGTGTCGCAGCGCGGTGCCGTCGTGGCCACCGAGATGAAGAACAACAGCTGCAAGCTGGCGCGCTGGACGGTGCAGAGCATCCTGGCCAAGGCCGACGTCATGAAGCTAGGGTACGTTTTTTTTTTTTTTTTTTTTTTTTTTTTTTAATTCTCTGTGTGAAATCGGCTCGCTAACTGACTGGAAATGTACAGCTTCGTCTCCCGCGTGTCGCCCAAGGTCAACGACAAGCACGTCGTGCTGGGCGTCATTGGCTGGAAACCCAAGGACTTTGCCAACCAGATGAACCTGCAGCTGTCCAACGGCTGGGGTATCGTGCGCACCATCGCCGACATGTGCCAGCAACGCGAGGAAGGCAAGTTCGTGCTCGTCAAGGACCCCAACAAGAGCATCCTGCGCCTGTACGAGGTCCCGGCTGGCGGTCTGGACGACGACGAGGAGGCCGAGCCGGAGGTGGTGGCGGCCGACGAGGAGTAAAATGTCAGGCTTGCAGTGCCTGGGCTGAGTGGATATGGAAGTGAAAGTGGAAAGGGAAGGGGGGGAGGGGAACCAAGAACCAAAAAGCGGCATAGACTGAGACACATGCGGGTTCATTTCGTAGTTGATTCATGACTCCCAGCGGATATGACCCAGCGATTAATTGGAACTCTTGACATTTCTTCCACCGTCCTTTGTCTCCGTCCTGTATGGATGAGTGTCTTTCTGTCCCAGCGTCACTGCCTTGTTGGAGCGTAAATTGGCTGCACGTGACAGCGCGAGGCCCAAGTGGCGTTTTCGCACCCCACCCTCACCCGTTTTTCTGCCCCAGACCGCGTTTGCAGCCTGCTCATCTTTCTCGTCTTTCTCATCCTGTCTCTGTGCCGTTTCTTGTCCCATTGCCCCGTCCCGTGTTTGTCTCAACCCAACCCAGGACAGCAAACCAGATTAAATTCAAATTTCCGACTTTAGTGTCGCAATTACCACACAACAACAGAACAGTACACACACAGTTCTACACACATACACACATAGAGAGAGTGAGCACAGCACACACAGCACACACAGCACACACAGCACACAGCACACACAGCACACACAGCACACACAGCACATGCACACCAACCTTGGGCCCGCAAAGACCAAGAGCAGACAGACTTTCACCATGCCATCACGACCACCACCCCCATTGACCAAATCAAAACCGACGACCACTTCGAAACAGAACCAAACCCAAAGACAAAACCAAAAACAAAAACCGAAACTCTCCCAAACAAGACTCGACACCCCGCTGAAACTGACCCCCAAGAAACAATCTAATGGCCTTGGTGGGGGTGCCACAGGTGGGATAGCAAAGTCGAAAGCCAAGCCAAAAGCGAATGGGAGTATTTTGAGCTTTTTTAAGAAGGCCCCTGTTGAGGAAGAGGGGCTTTTCATTGCTGGTTTGGGTGGGGCAGTTGGTGGTGAGGGTGATGCGGTGGGGGTTTTGGATGAGGTTGAGGGGGAGGAGGGTGGGCAGCAGGAGGTGAAGGAGGAGCAGAAGGAGGAGGAGGAGGAGGAGGAGGAGGAGGATGGGAGGGGGAGTGGGTTGGACCACGAGGGTTCGGGGGGCGAGGGTGATGAGGGAGCAGAAGGGGCGGGGAGGTTTAATGAAGATGGGGGGTCGGTCAAGAGGAGGAGGCTGAGTGTGGGGTTTTCCTCTGCTGCTCGGGAAGGGGGGTCGAATTCGAGGGACAGTCCCTCGGCTGTGGTGAAGGTGGTGCCGAGCATAACAGGCGGCAGCAGCAGCAAGAAAAGAGCCGGGAATCCGTTCCTTGACGAGGACTCTGACGAGGATGATGAGGATGACGAGAAAAGGGTGAGATTGCCGCCGCCGCTGTTTCCTGCGTTTGATGATGACGGTTCCGACCGGAGAAAAAAAGGTGTGGGATCGGCCGAGCTTACCAACGGGACGACTATTTCCAGGGCACCACTTCTTAGGCAGCAGACGTCGGGGGCGGATCTCGGGGCTGATTACGGCATGGACGAGGTACGGGATGGGGATCTGGGCGATGACGACAAAGAATTTGAGGTGTTTGACGACGGGGATTTTACCGGCGAAGAGCTCGCCGCCATGCGATACATGGAGGGACAGGCACGGCTCGAGGCCGGGGAGGCCGAAGAGGAAGGAGAGGAGTACGAAATGCGGGATGACGACGGCGAGGCCATGACTGAGAGCTGTCCTGTCTGCGGCGGCAGTCTTGCCGGCACGACCCCGGACCAGGCGACGGCCCACGTCAACTCATGTCTGGACGGCAACCCGACACCCCTGCCCAAGCCATCTGTCGCCGTTCTCGCGGCCGAGGCTGCGGCCGTGAGCAAGCGGTTTGCCAAAGCTGCCGTGGCGAGGCCAGGGCAGGCGAATCCCATTAGCCTCGGTGACCAAGCGTCATCGGGGCCGTCGAACTCGGCATTTGCCAAACTCATGTCCGGCCACGCTGAGAACGCTGCCTGGGCGACGGCTGCCGCGGCCGAGACGTCATCGAGGGGCATGCCCGCATACAAGCGGACCTGTCCGTTTTACAAGATCATGCCCGGCTTCTCTATCTGTGTCGACGCCTTCCGTTACGGGGCCGTGGAAGGTTGCCAGGCCTATTTCCTGAGCCACTTCCACAGCGATCACTACATTGGTCTGACCGCGAGCTGGACCCATGGCCCCATCTATTGCAGCAAGGTCACCGGGTCGCTCGTCAAGTTGCAGCTGAAGACGGCAGCCAAGTATGTCGTCGAGCTGGAGTTTGAGAAGATGGTCCCGGTTCCTGAAGCCAAGGGCGTCACTGTCACTATGATTCCGGCGAATCATTGCCCGGGCAGTTCGCTCTTCCTGTTTGAGAAGACGACAGGCGCGAGGACACAACGGATCCTCCATTGCGGCGACTTTCGGGCGTGTCCCGCCCACACCAAGCACCCGCAGCTGCGCCCCGAGACGGTTGACGCCATCACGGGCCGGACGAAGCAGCAAAAGATTGACGTCTGCTACCTCGACACCACCTACCTGAATCCACGGTACTCTTTTCCCCCACAAGAGGACGTAGTCCAGGCCTGCGCCGACCTTTGTACGCGCCTCAACCGAGCCCTCCTCGCCGGTGAAACCCGCGAATGGGACGCTCTGCTCCGCCGTCAACGCACGGGCAACTCCAACACCGAGACCGTAACCAAATTCTTCGCCGCCGCCGCCGCAGCAGAAACAACAACTACTACTATTGGTACTACAACAATTACCCCCACCAAACCCTCCCCTCCGTCCCCAAACACCCCCCACAACCCCAACCGCCTCCTCGTAGTCTGCGGCACCTACAGCATCGGCAAAGAACGCATCTGCGTCGCCATTGCACAGGCCCTGCAGACCAAGATCTACGCGCCGCCGCCCAAGCTGCGCATATGCCGCCAGCTCGATGACCCAATTCTCACCGCGCTCCTCACGCCTGACCCGGCCGAGGCGCAAGTTCACATGCAGATGCTCATGGAACTGCGCACCGACACTCTGGGGGAGTATCTCGAGGGCTGCAACACTAAGGCCAAGGAACGGCTATTCTCCCGCGTCGTCGGCTTCCGCCCCTCGGGGTGGAACTTCCGGCCCAGTACCACCAACAACACCAACGGAACAACAGCAGCAACAACAGCACCCCCAATCGGCGCGAACCTTGCCCCCGGCGCCGTCCCCATAACCCAACTGCTGCACGGGCGAACGTGGCGGGCACGGTTCGGCGCGGCGGACCTCGTCCCCCAGCGCGGCGCGACCGCCGAGGCCATGTGCTTCGGCGCGCCGTACAGCGAGCACAGCAGCTTCCGCGAGCTGGCGCTGTTCGTCATGGCGCTGCGCATCGAGCGCGTCGTGCCCACCGTCAACGTCGGCAGCGAGCCGGCCCGGCGCAGGATGAAGGGGTGGATTGACCGGTGGGTTGCGGAGAGGAGGAGGGGTGGGGTGGTGAGGGTTTTGGATGATGGGGGGGAGGGGGAGGGGGAGGGAGATAATGAGGGGAGGGGTGATGGTGGTGATGGTGACAGAAAGGGGGAGGGTGGAGGAGTTCAGTTGTGGGAGGGGAAAGACGGGAGGGGTGGGGGGGTGTATTGGTGAGGTTTTGTTGTTACGGCTGTGGTTGGTAGTATGTTGGCGAATGTGTGCCAGTTAGGAACTGATGATCACGAGCCCAAGCAAACATCCTGTGTGATGTCCAGCCCACTAAGACGGGAAATAAAAGGAGATATACCCCTGGCTACATCCACGCCAGCCCAGCCTCGACTCCCTCGAGCAACCTGGACATGAAAAATACTGAGAGTGGGAGAAAAAGAAAAAGAAAAAGAAAATAAAACCAAACCCTTCCACAATCAGTGAGGAACAAAAACATAGCAAAAGAACAGACAACCACCCACCCACCAAAACGAAATGGGAACTGTGAGGCTCGAACTCACGACCTCAGGATATCCCGATCTGAGACCGGATCATACACATGTTTTAATTTAGTATGAGACCTGCGCTCTTCCAACTGAGCCAAGCTCCCTGTGGGGTTGAGGGTGTATTGCCCTTGCTTCTTGGCGTCGAGGGCTAGGAGAGGGTGCTTAAGTTGTGCGGGCGGAGCTCGTTTTGAGGGAATTTTGGTTCTTCTTTTTTTGAGGAGGGGGACGGGGGAGACTCCGTTGAGTGGAAGGGTGGAGTCGTGAAGTGGGTGTGGGCGTGCGCGGGTGTTTTCTTGAGGCTTGGGGTATTGTGTCGCAGTTACTTGGCTGTTTTCTGACTTGTGTACATACCGTGCTTAAACTCTGAGTTCTCGCTTTTGAGGGTGAGAATTGTGCTGGAAAGGGGTGTTTGTTGAGCGGTTGGGTGGAAGGAGGGTACAGTAAGTGTGGGTGAGCAAGCCTCGGTTGGGTCCAGGGGCTGGAGTGAAGTGCTTGGTGTTGTCAAGACAGGACATCTCTCTTGCAAAGACGCTTGATGGCAAGAGATGCTGAAAAAGACAGGCAAGTAAACCGGGTCTCGGGTGAGTGTGCGGTATCCGAGGGTATATCCTGCGGGTGCATTATTTCTGTCTCTCTTCCGCGACGGAGAAGACCTCATGATCCCACCACCGCCTTGTGGGTCAAGCTGCCTTTTTCCCTCTCTCAAATCCCAGCGATGATGTGCGGTATCTCGATCGCAGTTTCCAGCCTCGCCCAACCTCAATCCAAACCGGCCTGCCCCCTCCCCTCCTAGCACGCACTCCCAACTCCCGCGACAACCCGTCCCCCATTCGCCCACGCGTCACGCCCGCCATTAGGTAGCCATCTCCCCTCGTGCACTCTCATTTCCCCTTACCCGCCTGGTTGGCAGCCTCTGCAAACAACGTCAGCTTCCCTTCCACGGATCGTTCCCCTTCCCACTTTCTCCCCACGAAGGAAAGAAAAGGAAGAAAAGGAGGAAAAAAGAAAGACACAGAAAAAACTCACCTCTCCTCGTAGCATCCTCCAACAACGGGATATCCACCGCGCTCGCGGGCAAATGGACATATCTCACGACCGAGCCGCGGATGAAGACATTCTTGACGGCGCTCTGTCACAACAGTCAGTATATAACAGCAACCCGTCTGTAATCTCCATCTCCAAAGCGGTAACAGCAAAACACAAGCAGCATCCACGTTCTTGTGGCGGCGAGGGTGTGTGGTGTGGTGTGGTGTGGTGTGGTGTGGTGTGGTGTGGTGTGGTGTGGTGTGGTGTGGTGTGGTGTGGTGTGGTGTAGTGTGGTGTGGTGTGGTGTGGGGAGCGGTGGCTACTCACCAGGTGCGGGTACTTGAGCTCCTCGAGGACCTGGATGTTGTCGAGCTTGATGTTGAGGTACTGGTCGACGCTCTTGAGGACGCCGCGGATCTGGATGTCGTTCTTGAGCTCGACCGTGACCTCGTGGTCAATGAGGGTTTTGAAGAAGCTGGCAGAGTCAGTCAGATATGTCAATATGTATGAGTGTATGTGTGTGTGTGTGTATTTGTGTGGGGTTGTGTGTGTTCCAGTTGGGAGGCATGAGAGGTGTGGGTGTGATGAGGTTGGTTTGGTGAGGTGAGTTGAGGTCATGAGAATTGAGTGACAGAAGGGGCAGGAGTGTGTCTGTGTGGCGCATGTATCAACTCGGCCAGGTTTCGAGATGAGAAAATATAAAGAACAGGAAGTGCTCATATCTCCGACCCCACGATGCCCGCCGTTCATTGATGGCCTCCATCACAAGCTGTGCTGCTTAAGAGCACAAAGCTGGGCGAGTCTTCAAAACACCGAAGGGACAGAGACAACCCAGGGTTTTGACTCGACGCTTGCTGGAAATCACCCACGCGTCCTTGAATCCTTAAAAAAGAAAAAGAAAATAATCCACATACCTAAAGAACAGCATTTTTATGTTTGATGCCGCAGCCGGTGATTGCGCAACGACAAGGCCCTGCAAATTCCGAGTATTGGGGATAGACGTTCAGTTGACCGCGTGCAGCTGCTGGGTTGGTTGCCGCTTGTTTGCGAAAGGACCCACACCAGCACCTTGCTTGGCATCTGTTGGAGAAAGCCAGGCAGTGGCTTGCATGCCTCGATAATCAGGCAGCAATACGTATGTCTCGGTGGGGTCCAACTGTCTGGTTCGACTGTCTGGTTCGCTGCTGCTGGTTGAACAACGTCAAGGAGAAACAACAACCACGCACTCTCACAGGCCAAAGCCAGTCAGCCACTCGTTTTAGTGCAAACCACAGCAAAAGCTTCCGACCGGTTGCGCCCCGTCCCGTCCCGAGATCCCGTCGCCATAGTTTATGCCAACATCGAATCGGCTGGCCAACCACGGCCCACACTAAGGTTAAGGTTGAAACTTGGCCTTTTGTCACAGCCAAACCAGTAGAGGCCACGCGCAGCAATGACAAGAAATTCGATTCGGTGCTGTGTACGGAATATATCCGGCGACGGATTGGCCATTCACAGTCTAACTATCATCCAGAGCGTTCCCCGGCTACCAGACCCGGGGCATGACTTAAGGAAATGGTCGTGACAAGGGAAGAGACACAACTAAAAAGCAACGCAACGCACCACAACGCAACCAGACATCGACAACTCGACTGCACTGCCCGTCCACAACACCTGCCTCTCTTTTTTGTTCTTTCTCTCGGTTGTCCTCTCGTCTCTCGTCTTTCCTCTTCCTGTTTTTCTTCTTTTTCTCTCGCTTGTTCCCATCGCGGGCCCCATTCTGCCAGTAGGTATCCAGACCGTGACTATCCCCCCTCTCGCAGCACACAACGACATAAACAAAGATGTCCTTGGTAAATAAATGAGGGGAGGAGAAATAGAAAACAATAATAAATAGCATAGGGTGGAAAGAAAACAAAATGTGAAAAACATCCACAAGCGGTATGTTGGGGGTATCCGGTCGTAACCCATCAGTCCATAATGCACAATCTTCCCGCTCCAGACCTCCCTCCCTCCGCCCTTGCCGCCGTCCCATCCCAGGAACCCACCCAAAGAAATCCTGCCTGCCAAACGAGGACCGCCCATGCTATGCTCTGTGTCGCTGATATGCTGTGAGGCCAAGTGTATCGTGGTATCCGGGAGAGGAAGAAATACGAAATGAGCCGCTTTGCAAACCAGAACAGAAACCCAGACACGCTCAAACCGAGAGAACGAGTGTTCGCCTCTTGAGACTTGCCGGTGTCGATGCGCACAAAAAAAGCCACAGTAGCTTTGACCAATCTGAGAAGAAAAAAAGACGAGGGAAAATAGAACAGTAGGGGAAAAGAAGAAAAGAACACAAAACAGCAAATAACACGTCTCGCCGGTCTCCTAGACTCCTTGCCAAAGCCCTGCCAAGTGAAGACAAACAACAAGAGTAGGGTGGGTTGTCGTAACGTCGTGACCTGTCCTGGGGAATATGAAAAATCAGGGTATAGAGCGCAAACCGCATCCCTTCCTTTTCATTACCATCTCACATCCCTGCCCTGGCCAGCATCGTCACTCGTCGTCGTCGTCTTCTTCCTCGAGGGTCGAAGTCTTGGCCTTCTTAGACGGTGTGATCGAGTTGTTGCCTTCCGACTTCCGCTTCGTCGCACCCGTGGACGTCTTGGTGCTCGCGGCCGACTCCGAACCTTCCGTCTTCTCCCCAGGTGCTGGCCCGCCCTTCTCCATCTGCGCAACCTCCTCCGCCGTCAGGAAGCGTCCGCCAGGACCGCGGGGCCGGCGCATCGCATGGTTGTGCCTCGATTCGTGGAGGTAAGGCTTCCGACCCTTACTAGTCAGCCGAAGCGCCTCCTCCAGCCTCTGCCGGGCAACCCTGCGCTTGAGAATGCGGTGGAACTGCTTGGCGTTGACGTAGAGAGGCGACTCCTCCACGGCACCGGACGGCATCTCGGGCGACTGCGGCGGCGGCATCTGCTGTGCCGCCGTCATGGATGGGGGAACTGCCTGCCGCGGGCCGCCGTGATTCAGCATCGTCGGCGCATTGGGAACGCCGGGGCTCGCCACCTGGCTGAGGCGCCGTTGCTGAGCCATGTTATTCATCTGCTGCGGCGACCGCGGCCCTGCTCTGGCGTCCTTCTTAGCTCCGACGCTGGACATTCTGGGTGACTGCTGCAGGCTGGGATCCGATGGCATGTAGGGATACGAGGAGCCAGACGCCGCGGCCGTCGCAGCCATTGCCGCTGCCTGGATCCCGGGCATGCCGTAATGCATGCTTTGCTGCGGCACCGCATACTGTGCTTGATACATGGTGTGCGGTTGTGTTGGCGATGGTTGGTGTTGTTGTGATGGCAGGATCGGCGATGTCTGGGAAAGGTGCTGAGTGGATGGCGAAGTGATGCTGTTGCCGCCTGTTGAGGTCGGATATCCTGTCTGGATGTGCGGTTGAGAGTGTGCGCTTTGGGGTTGTTGCTGGTATTGGGCGTATTCCATCATCCTCGGAGAGGTCCCGACGATGCGCCGAACTAGATCGCCGGCAGGCGCGCTGCTGTGGATGTGGTGGTGGGAAGCGGTCGGCTACTGCGGAGTCGACTGCGGGGCGATTGATATGGTTTCGACGACGGAGCCGCAACACTGGAATTACCACTCGGGTTGCTTTGAGTCTTCAAGATGGCTAATGAAGCTCCAAGACCCCGATCTATCAAAGATCAAGGCGCAATGACAACCGTGGGTCACTTGTACCTGTGGATTGGGCTGGATGTGCACCCAATCTATTGGAGTGATGCGTTGGCACTCGATGGAATGGGAGGGGAGCTGCGCAATTGGTCGCACCGCAGGATATGCAGGCTGATGTCGTTGCGAGGCGAAACTTGGGTGGCTCAGTCCCAGGCCTCTCGGGAAGATGGCGTGGACAGGTGCAGCCACGTGAGAACGGGCGGGAGGGTGCGGAGGCACGTTGGCTCTGTCGCGAGAACCAGCCTGAAAATGCCCGGGCTGCACCGAGGTCGGGCTCTGCAGAAGCAGGAAACAGACAAACGTCGCAGAAGTGTGAGTTACCACAGGGTGCCTTTCCTGTTCGTCTTACTTTGGCTTCTCAGATCTACCAGCACAATACGTTAGTCCACAGGTTATCAGGTATATGAACGACGAAGCTTGGACGAAGAGGCGGCAGCACGCTCTGAGTGGCCAACGGTGTCTCGTTTGGCGCCTTGGGCCAGGACAGGTTTGATGCGCTGGCATGCATGACGGAATATGCACGGGGCAGGTCCACCGTGTCAACCAGCTCATCACCCCAAGCCTAGTTGGGGCAAGAGCACCAAAACGGGATGGGAGGGTAAGAGGCAGAGCAACCCCCCCAGCACATCGTGGCTGGGAGCATCTCGACATGCCTAGGATGGAGCCGCAGTGAAGTCGTTGGCGGTCGGGGCAAAGACTTCGGCGCTGCAAACTCGCCTGCGCATGCAGCCCGTTGCCGCCATTTCTCAACCCGCAGCCAGCATGCGGTGCAGGTGGAGAAGAGGAGCAGCGGGTGATATTGTTGCACAAAAAAGGTGTGTGGGAGGGTGGGGAAGTCCAAAACGTCCGACGATGCGGCTTTGTTGGCTCAAGGTTTGTTGGAATATGGCGAGGGGAGTAAAGGAGAGGATGAGACATGTGAAGTGGCGAGCGCGAAGAGAATGAGAAGAGGAAGAAACAGGAGATACGCACCGCTCAAGGTTATACAATCCTGGGACTTTACAGCGGTGTGTTGGCGCCAACCCTCGACCGAAATAAACAAATACTCAGACTGATGGTGTGTCAGTACACATGGCTAAGAAGGGGGGAAGCAGCGAGCCAGAAAGGCTTCCAAGTCTCGTCGGGTACAGTGAGAATAAAAGACTTGGACGAGACACGGTCTGCAGTGTCTGGGGAAGGGCAGGCAGACGCAATGCCGGCGGGTAAGCAATGCAGGGAAGAGAGTCCAAAAAAGTGCAGACACCCGAAATAACAAAAAAAAGTCTGGCATGATACTTACACGACAGGTGACGGCCCGCTGAGGGACAGGGCGCTCCGCGCCAATATCAGAATACGCGACGGGAATCAGAATCGTGACAGATCTGAACAGCAACGCTGGTGATTGAGCGCCGCCCAGATGGTGTTAATTGCTGTCCGCAGGTGAGAATTATCACGGGACCTGGCCGGGGCCAATGGTGAGACTGATGTTGAGGCTGAGGGTGATGATAGGTCTCTGGGCTAATGGGTTTTCCCCCTTCCCTTATGTCGGTTGGGACGGGTGCTGATTTGCTGTGCTGGTTTCGAGCCTGGGGTTGCCTTTTGCGCTCGGCTGGTGACTGGCCAGAAACGCGGCCAGAGCTGTTTTGGGAGCTTAAAGTCGCCCGGGAGTGGATACCAAGACGATCTCTAGGTGCCTGTGGCAAGGTGTGAGTGGGCTTCGTCCTTGGTCTAAGGATGGTCCGATGTCCCGCGATCTACCGCCTCGCCGGGGGCTAGCAAGGAGGGCTTGGGTTTGTTGGAGGCTGGGGCTTGCGCATTGCATCATGTCTGATGAGAGAAGACAAGCGCGAGCCGAGGACTCCCTGAAACCCAGGAAATCCCAAGAACCCCCCTCTCCCAGGACCAGAAACCTGGCCGCGGTCTGCGACACAGTCACGATCGTGTTGGGGTTCTATGCAGGGTTCGGGGGCGGAAGAACGCGGGCAGAACGGGCCAAAAAAATAGTGAAATGGGATGCGGAACACGACATGAACGCACCTCTGCGCCTCCAATGCTGGCGAATGCGCCAAGAATGACTGGGCAGGCTGATGAATCTCAACTTTCGCCTGACCAGTGCGTCGCTGGTCCGGGCTCTGCAGCTGCTGCAAGGCTCACAGCTAACCTTCCAAGGTTCAAGTCGAAGAAAGACCTAAGCGAGTCGACAAGGCGGCTCGAAAGGCGGGAATGACGTTGGGCGAATGCTTTGGGGTTGTTTTTGAGCGTCCTAATTGGACTGCAAGCTGTCGCTGTTGCGACTGGACGCGGCCGTTGATTTGATGAAATTTTTGGGGGTGTTTGGATGGCCCTCGCGCTCGTTGGCAAGCAGGCAGCGCAGTGGAGAGCGCGATTGGGTGCTTGATTGGTTGTGCGAGGGAAAGGAGGAGAGACGAGGGAAGAGCCGAACGATGATTTGAGGGCGCGGACAGACTGCTTTAACTGGAGGAATTCCCTGGTTGGATAATCAGCTAGCGAAGTGGGGCACCCGCAGAGGATTTTGCAGCTGTCTGCGGTGGCTGGCGGGGTTCCATGAGGGGAGGGGTCAGATCCGAGGGGAAGGGGGCGTCGTTGCAGCGGGAAAGTGCCCGTGGGAAGCATCTACGCGCGCGGGGGATGCGCTCGAAAAAAAAATGAAGAATCAGGCAACGCAGGCAGCCCGTCAACTTCCAGGTTGGGGCAGGCGCAACGCGTTCGACCCTTGAGGTATCCCACGCGTCTGATGTCACAGCGGCGGTTCCAGGTTGTCACTGAAGCCAAAAAGTCCTTTCCTCTGCACCGGCGATAACATTAAGTCGCATAATATCAGATTCGCGGAGGGTGGACTAATGCTCTGCGAGCATTGACTAATAAATCCCCATCATTTTTGCTTCTGTTTGCTGATGACGTGACCCTGGTGGTGGTGGCGGTCGGGCTTCCAAGCGACAGGCGAGCAGGTCGGGCTCATCAGGGAGAAAACCGGAGAGGACGGGAGGGCTCCTCGGAGGAAACTCGACAGTTTCGTCCGCGATCGTACCCCAACATCACATTCAGTCTTCCAGTAACGCAGCCCTCATGTGCCCCTCAGCGTCGGCCTGTATGTATTCCGTACATACATACATATGTGCATGGCATGCATCTGCACCGCTCCAAGCTCCATGCAGTTGCACCCATCGAGTCAACAGCGACGGGAAAAGAGGGAACCAACCCCTCCCTTTCAAGGCTGGCTCGCTGGCAAGGTGGTCGGGACGGGCCAGAAACTCACCGGCTCCGCTGTGTCTGGGACAGGCAGGACAGCGGGTTCACCGACGATCGGCAAAGGTCAGTCTCTCACCCTCGCCCTCAGGCCTCAACCCTCATAACCTACGGAAGACACTTGGCTTTGTCTCCCGAACGGCTGCTGTGTAGCTGTTCGGACCGCGCCTAAATTTAGCCCAGGTAACGTCACCCAAAGCTACATCCCGTCGAGAGCTGGGTTGCGGGACATGGAACACACGCCGGTGTTTTCAGAGGACGGGCTACTGTCAAGCCAGGATGGTCAGCCTTACAGAATCGTCACGCAGCTCGGAGAAGAGCGTCCTCTCCCTCAAGCCGTCCCAACCAGCGCCCATCTCCAATTACTGCAAGGTCTCGAGGAGTCCGTTTGCCTCCCGGCACCGAAAGGGCTCAAAGGTGCCCAAAGTCAGGGCCAGCTTTTTGGGACGACAACGTTAATCCAAGCCCTGCCGGAGAGTATTGCCACTCAATGGATTCGGCAAACAGCAGGCTGGGTTGCTGGTCGCTGGGATGAAGAAGCTTGGTCGCAGCCGGATGCCGGACCAGGGACCGGCCGTGCAGGGAACAATGCCCAGTTGGGATGGTGGACGACGGGACCAGCGCATCAAGAAAAGCTCGGGCTCCAACCTCCAGCCCAAAAAGTCGGTGTGGGATCCGGATCTGGCCCAATCATGTGTCTCAGCCACCATCCGGATTGCGAAGAACCCAATGAGCTGTCACTGCCGGCGTTGTTCGCCAGGCCTTCCAGAAAGACCCTCATCCAACACTCAACTCCCATTCTTGTCATTCATGCCTCAACATGCAACTGGCACAGATCCAAAGCTCACAGGATCGCTTCAAGTCTCCTTGTAGATTTCAGACACAGCATTCCGTACGGAGTACAAGGTTCTTCCTGGGAATTCCGCAAGTGTCAGGATGTTCATGCCGGAAGGTGGACACCGGGGGCGGAAGCCGGGAATGCTTCCCCATCAACGAGGTTCCCATCCATCACAGAAAGGCTGACCGAGCGCAATGCAACAGCCGACTTGGGGCCTCGAACCCAAGAATGAAGGAACGTGCTCACTCAAGCCTTACTCGATACTCTTATTAATAAGTTGACAATAAGCGGGACCTCGCAACAGACTCTATCGCAAACACGAAGGGACTGCAGCACCAAGGCTTGTCCCTCTGCGCCGCATAAAGCTCCCGATCTCGATCAGGTGACGACAAAAATGTGTCACCCAAAACGCAGGATGAGTTGTCAAAAATCTCGAATCTGTCTGCCGACGCTCGCAGACGTGACCTTGCGCCACTTCCCCGCAGCTTCGGCTGCAGGCGGGTTACGGGAGAAAGGGCTCGAAAGGGTTGCGTGGCGGGAGACCGCGCGGCGCAGGCAGCAGCAGCAATCTGGTTGGCGAAAAAGGACTCTGGAACTCGCGCTCTGAGTGGCTGGAAATCGGGCGCACAATCGATTTTTTGCGCACCTCACTGGCTGCTTTATCAGCGAATCGCTGCAAAGTTCTGCGTTTCCGAATAGCCATCCCTAACCCTCTTTTCTCTCCCAAGTCGAATCAGATCAGCGCAAACATGGAATTTCCCTGTCCTGTTTCATCAAGTCACGACGACAACGAACCCCCAGTCATTACAATGTCGCACTCGCCCACCATGGCATCGCGACCTTCAATCTCCCTAGGCGCGCACTCGGCGCAATATTTACCGCCGCTGTCGTCTCTTCAAGAGCGGGTGCTAATTAGTAAGATTGTCGTCAATGCCGCCCGCCTTCTGACCCGATCGTCGCCCTCCGCGGTCACTCCATAATCTCGCTCCGGCAGCCAGGGGATTTTCTGTAACCGCCCAAAGCGAGAGTGCCGACAGAGTCCCGCGCGGGATACCAGGGTCTATAAGAAATAACGTGTATAATGTTTTCTTGGCTTTTTCACGCAGATGGCCGCGTGCAAGAGCGGGATCGGCCGGCGGCTCTGGGACGGCGCCGCCTCCTCTTCCGGAGCATCCTCGCCAATGAGCATCGCCGTCACGCCCGTCACAACCTTACCTCTGGCATTCCCCGCTTTCGCACCACGGGATTCGGGCGCCAGGCTGCTCCCGTCGAGGAAGACTGGACATTGGCTGGCATCAACTGGAGCCAGCTTCCTTCGTTGGGTTTGATGCTGCAGCTTGGAAGCCACCCCGGATTTCGCGGGTGCAGGGATCGAGCGACGACTCTGTTTCAACCTCCACGCTGCCGGCACCCCCCTGGCGATATCAAGATCATCTTCTTCATCATCGGTTGCCGCACAGAAACGTACATGCATACACACACTTCAGCAATATATGTATGTCCAGAAATCACAGGCACACAGACGCCACAAGCACAGTCACTGCACCTGTCTACCCAACACCCCAACGACCCCCAACTTCGCACCTCCTTGATACCCAACACACACCACTCTTCGGGGCCACAACCATGGCTGCCCAAGGAAACCAAAAACCAAACACCAGCATGATTCGGAACCAGCCAAGGTCATCATCAAAAACAAAACACGCCAAAACAAACCCCGAAAATCATGAAACGTGAATTGCCTCGCCCAGAGGTTATCCGGGGTGGGAACAAAGCTCTCCCTCCCCTGTTTCCCACCCTTCCCCCCGCCCCCTATCCCTCTCTTCGAGCGAATGAACGTGCAGACCGGGCGTTCTGAGCTTCGATTCGACGCCTCTGGATTGTGTGGATTGTTACAGTCTCCTTTGTGGAGGAGGTAAGTTCTGTAAGTTAGGTCCAGCCCAGCCCGTCTTGGCCTGGCGGTAGAGTATGTAGATCCAGAATGTCGTGTTGAATAGCACTGGAAGGGGTTTTGTTTTTGTTTGCAGGTGAGCTAGTTGCCTTGTGTGGAAGCTTTGGGGCTTCTGACGATGATGATGACATCGTTGAGATGATGATGGGGCACTCCCCGTACACGTAGGTAAGTGCATGGGGCGTTGTTGGTTGCGAGCCCTTGATGGGTTCAGCCGCGCCGCCGCCGCGGGCGTGTTGGCTGGATTGGGAAGGCTGGGTGCCAGGTGGTGATGCCCTTTCTGGTATGAGGCTGAGGTGGTGATTACGGGGACTTTCAGCCGATCCTATATCTGGTGTTTTTTGTGGGTATGCGTTGCCATCGTGGATATGCCCCTGGGGGTGGTGGTTCATGAACCCGTTTCCCTTGGCACTCATGGGTTGTTGTTATGTGCTCAGACTCTGGTGGCTCTGGGTGTTTCAGATGTGATGGTGCCCCGTCATGATGGCCATCGAGATATTCGTCGGCCAACGGATCTGGAATGAGTCCTTGGTGAGCGTGACGAGGATGCTCGGTATTGTCCCTTTCCGAGTCGTGCCTTAGCCTAGTCCTTTTGTTTGTAAACACGTCTCCGAAGGGCTGCCCTGTTCCTGGAACTGTCCACTCCCGGTACAGTTCCATGATAGTGGCACAGGCGAAGGCCCTCGCCAAGTTGAGCGTCCAGAACACGAGGGAGTCCAAATACTGAATCCACATGCTCCTGTCCCGTCAGCAACACGTCCATCCACCGTTCCCATCAGCTTCTGTGTTAATGCTAAACTTGGGCAGTGATACCGAGCCTGACCCCTGAGCAATAGTTCCCTTTCCCGTCGCAGCGATTAGACGTATTTTATCGAGGCTACTGCGGAATTGAGCATTGTATCAGCTCTTTCCATGTGCTTCAGCTTCGGCAAGCTGGTCCTGGTGCAGCACCAAGAAACTTTAGTCTGAGGGACGGCCTGGCGCAAGATCACGAGCTCTGAAGATGTGTCATTAATTTCAACAAGATTATTATTTGCGTTTGTTGGTTTCTTGAGACCTGGTTGGCACTTGCCGGCCTGGCGATGGCTGAGATCCGTTCAATTTGGGTCAGGGGTCATTCCTGGGCTGAGTCTTTGTGCAGAGATCGTCGACCTCGACGTGGGCGGGGGTTTGCTCCCAAGACGGCAACACAGCATGGCAGATCAGGTTGCAGACATGCGGATACACCCTTTGCCAACATCAGGGGGTCCGTATCATCAACGAACCGTCTCGTGTTTGGAGTTTCCCCATGCCGGGTGACTGTAGCTCCCAGGGCACGACTTGAGCAGAGTCCTCATTTGCTGGTATTACGATGGCCGCATTAGTTAGTTTTTGTAATGACACGGACTCATGGAATTAGAATCTGTTTCGCAAAGGGGAGGGGATACCTGGCGTTGTTCCTGCCCAGCCCGATGCCTAATATCACGAGGATATGCCCTGACAATGGCTGGCAAGTTTGTGACATGGAGGTCGATTGGCGATTACGTTAAAAGATCACGTCAAACGGTTGGAGAGTCCAGGTACGAGGCAGGTCTTGGAAACTTGATCGTTTCAAGTGAGTGGACGGAAACAAAGAGCAGAGACGGAATGTTGGTGTTGAAGCTTGAACCAAGAGTTAGCCGCCCCTTTCTCCATGCTTCGCGGTCGCCGGGAAAGCTTGTTTCTGCTTTGAGTTTTCCCAGTGCTGTCAACAAGCTTCAAATTTAGTTAGATTGCCACTGCCCTGGGATATCGGGGCCTTCCAATCCGTTGACACCTTCGTGAGCTGAAGCAGCACTGACGGCGTTGTTACTTTGGACGAAACAACGAGGCAAAGAGCGTTTGGTTCTATATAAGCAAGGAAAGGGAAATATGTCCGAACAAACCCATGTCTCGGCTCTAACATTAGCAGGAATTTATGTTGAGTGATGCTGCCGAGTCAAGTCGAGCAAACCCCATCTGCAGTCAAGAGTGTTCGGAAGGCAGAGCCAACCTTAAGCTTTCGTCGGAGTATCCAACAAAAACACAACGCGTTAAACGGTGGCAAACTCTGGTCCTGATGCAAGAAGTGGAATACCGGGCTCGATAGAAGATGTTTTCGGACAAAAGATCAAAAATTCATGGAAGATTGGGAGAGCTCTTTCCCATTCTTCACGGATGGGAGGCTTGGAGTGCCTGTTTGGCTGCTCGCGCCTTCCTTGGCTGCCCATTTCACTTGGAGCCTTGGAAAATTCCAGTTTTCCTCTCTCCTGTCCTTCTCTCCTGTCCTTCTCTCCTGTCCTTCTCTCCCATATTACTAACCCGAAGCTCCGGACCACGACCACCAAAATGTGCCCCTGCATTGAAACCGGTGGTGACATCTGTCCATCTGCACGCTGTACAGATCCTTGAGACCGGAAGAGAGCTTCAGGAGACAAACGTTGGAGGTACGTGCCCTTTCCATGGAAAGATTATTGTGCTTTCCAGATTACAGACTGACATCTGATCTTCTCCATATATCGAGAGCAACGATCATGGTTCCGCAATGACAGACCGCTTCACACTTCTGGCAGAACAGTGGGGAACAGAAATGGGGTATGCGTGCGTGTGTCCCCAAGGGCTTGAGCTTGCGCACCCAACCACACAGGCTCTGCCCCGACTTTGGGGGTGGCACTGGACTGGCACCACCAGAGGACATGAGCGAGCCACATGCAGAAGCTCATATTCCCAACGCCTGATTCGAGCAAGGGAGTTCCCTCGGGGAAGAAAAGAAGGGATTCCGGCATCTGTCACCGCATGCCTGCCAGACTTGGTTGGCTGCGGAGCCCATCCTCGTTGTTACCCATCGGCCAGCTTCCAACATCCTCCAAATGCAGTCATGCAAGCCCCGTGTTCCTGGCACCGCATAGCGCATCCTGCGAAAGCCCAATGATCCCGGCCATTGTGTGCTTGCCAACGGGGAGCACTGTACGTTCAAAGCACACACATCATCAACAGGACTCGCGCGAGATGGAGAGATGAGAGAAGAAGGTTTCACCAGATGTGTTCTGCCAAGAGCAACAAGGGTATCAACATTGGAAGGTCAATCAGCCGCGCAACCCCTTGGCGGCTCCTCAGGTCAACGTTGATCATCAGTGAAGTACTACGACGGGTGTTCAAGTGGCGTTTGCTGGCGACAGCCGGTTGGCCAGGACCGTCGACAAGCTGGGTAGGAGCTACAGGTTGGATCCGCGGATAGCTGCCATCCTTCACTCGATGATTAGGCGCCCCAGTATTCGATGAAGGAGTTATGACCACTCTCCAAGGCCAGGCGCTTTGCAAAATCAGGACGGCAGTCGGGGTCAAGGGCCACAAAGCTGCCTGTCCAACTCCACTACACGCACTTCCTGGCCGGCAAGTCGAGCCCCAAACCTCCTGGACAGCCTCGTACTCTGTCTCGACATGACTGACGGATGGTTGATGGGGAGTGAGAGGGGCAGGTAAGAAGACCAAAGCCGATGAACCACGTCAGTTCGGTTACACGGCAGCCTCTAACCGTGTGAACCAATTCCCTGCTCGCCACGGAGAAAGCCCCCCCCCTTACAACGGTTGGGGTCTCGATGACAAGGGTTGGTGGGTAGGTGGGTTGCGATGGTCGTGGCCACGCGGCTACCCACGCTGCTTGGGTGGAAGACTCCTGTGGTATGGCGCCCTACTTCTGCTAGCGGCTAGCATTTTGCTGCACAACCATGATGGCAGACCAATCATCGCCAGACCCTCGAGACTCGTCGCCATTGTCCTTCTGTCCAGATGCAGGCTCAGCACCACGAGATACCTGATCTCACGAACAGGCTCGCGTAGCTCTGTCTTGCAGATGGATGCAGAGGATCGGTCTATTGCCCGCCACAATCCATCACCAGCCCCAGGTCCTGGGTGGTGCGGGCCTTGTGCGGAAGCCAAGCGGGAGACCATGCTCATCGACAACGAACCCGAAACAACAGGCCTAACGGCTTGAGTCTAGACGACGGGAAGGCCGCGGGGCAGGCCGGACCTCTCGATCCGATCAATGGAAGAAGGGTGTGTTACCGGGGGAACTGGCGCGCGCTCTGTCAAAGTTATATTTCCAGGAGCAAGGTCGTGCGGTGGGCATGTCGAAGGCGAGCCAATGGTTGTCTGGTGGGTAACGGCGAGGGACGTACCGAAGCTGACCGCCTGGATTGCCAGCCAACGGACGCCTCTGGATCTGGTCAGCTTCTTGCAAGCGCGTCAACAGCCGCGCTGCGGTGTTGGTTCGCGGTTCCATCAGGGGTCTGGAAGCTGCGGCCCAGAGGAATAAGCGCGCCTGCAAGTATGGGATTCGCGGACCGACAGCCACTGGGTTCTCGATGACGAGGGGAGTGACGGGGCCGCTAGGCTCGAGCAGCCACAGATGCAGCAGAATGGCGCGCGCTCTGCTGAAGCATCCCGGATGGCGGTTCGAAGAAGGATCTGGCCAGTGGTGAATCCCTGATGGTGGAAGCTGTGCAGAAGGTTACCCGCCCGACGGCACGATGATGCAGTGGAGAGCCGCAGGCGAAGAGGCGGTTACATTCTCCATGCCGGGTGCTTGTGCATATATGCGCTGGGCTCCCGCCACATGGGGGGATATCGAGAAATCGAAAAGCCAGGTCGTTCAACTTGAACCCCCAACTTCTGGACCGCTCTCCTCGTCAAGCCGAAGCGGCCCTCTACCGTCGCTCAAGACAAAGAATTCTCGTCTCCTCACAGGCCGGCCCGTGAAGATATATCTTGCTCTCACCTCGGGACTTCCATAAGTCTTCCTCGACCCTTCTCAGATCCTCGCTGCTCCTCGGCCCAAGCCGTGTTCAGCACTGTCCCCGCCCTCCCAACTATTAAGCCCTGCATTGGCTCCCGTTATTGGCAACAGCGGCCCCGAATCCTTCTCTGTTGCTTGCCGATTCCACTCTCGACCGCGGCGTCACAGCTCTTCAGCAGCAAGAGTCGACGTCGAGAGGCCTGTCGTTGTTGTCAGCTGTCGTTGTGGTGCTTGGTGAGCGGCAAGCCTCGACCAATGAAACCGCGCGGTGCTAATAATATGAGCTTAGCGCCCATCCCTGCCGAGTCCCCAGCAGACAACCGCCAATCAGACACGAGATCCCCGCGCCAGAGGTGGTTGAGATAGCGTTCCCGGACGCCATCACGATCCGCCTTGGTGGCTCGTGGCAAGCACAAGCTCCATCCACAGTGCTGGGCCCGGCCGGCGTCTCTTCTTGTCCTGGTTCTGCGAATCGGACTTGACGCCTACTCCACGTCACGTTATCCCGCCGGAAGAGGAACACACCTTCTTCCCCGCGCCGCAAACGAGAAAACCAGTCTACGGACCAGCCGTGACCAAATCAGACGGATTCGGCCCTGGTCTACGCGACAAATTTCCGACTCGGATCGCGGGCTGCAGCGACTCACTATAACAGACCCTGTTAAGCGCCAAGTTTGACAGGCAGTGCGAAGTGAGTGCATTCCCTTTTATTATCTCATCTCCCATCACCGCCTGGCCGACGACTTCGTCCGTCTGTCCTCTGAGGAGCACCTTTCCCAACGAGGAACAGCGGAGGAACGAGTGAAGAAGCACGGGCGACAACACGGGCAACCAAGCTGCACCCAAGTCACATCTCAGCACACTCTCACTGCCGCCCGGGAACCCCTGTGGATTGGTCGCTTCTCGCTTGTCAACCCCAGCCCCACCCCGGCCGCCCTCCCTGATTTGCCGCCGCTTTAAGCCCCTCAAGTGACAGGTGTGCTGTCGCTCACCCCCCCCCGTCCTCAACTCGCGGATTGCTTCTTCTTCGACTGCTTGGGCTTAATCGTTCCTTGTGGCTTGTCCAGCGTCAAGCCGGCCACTGGGAGCAAAGAAACCCTGTTGGGCATCGCAGGCTAACGCCGTCCTGGTTCAGCAGATCCTCACAGGCAACAGCCCCCACTTGGCCTTGACGCGGGCCGATTCAACTTGTCAAGCTTCTCAGGCCGGACACAACACAGTCCCCAGCGCCAACCCGGTGTTCTGGGATCCAGGGAACAGGGGTCGTGACCGCGCCAGGAGCCTTCCGAAACAGCCCACGCAGGGAGCCAGCGCTCAATCCTTCTTGTGGGAGCCTGGACCCTCGTCTCAGCGTTTGACCCATCATCCATCCCCTTCATATAATCGTTCGCTACCCACCCCGCCTCCACCCTTCACCTTCCTCTCCCCCCCAACTGCCGGATCCCCTCTCACCCTCCCTGAAGGTGAGCTGCCTGTCAGTTCGACACACGGTGACTGGAAGACTACACTGGTCCTTCTCCCCTCCGACCAGCCGCCAACATGTCCGCCAGACCTACTCTGAGGGTGTCGACACCCCTCACGGCAAACTTTCCTCACATTCCCCCACCACCTTCTGACCTTCGGTCCGCCGTGTCGCTGCCCTCGGCTGTCTCCGCCAACACTCCCCTCTCCGCCATCTCGCGGACATCAGCCTTCCGGGACCCTATTCCTTCTGCTGGCCTGCCCTCTGCGGGCCTCCCTTCAGCGGGACCCTTTAGCGCCACGATCAAGCTCGAACATGACCTCCTGAAAACGCCCATCACACCACCCGTTGCGTATTTGGATTTCCTCAAAGGGATGTCGCTCGTCTCGCCATGTCTCGCTTCGCCACCACAAACAGGAAGGTCCATCCTGAACCGAACAAGTACGGTTAGCAGCACCAGCACAGTCAGCAGCAAAAGCAGCGCACGCAGCAACGGCAGCAGCATAAGCAGCAACAGCTCGACTGAGACGGAGGATTCCGAGAAGGAGAAGGAGAAAGGCGAACAGGTCGAGAGCGCCCCGTCAACAGCACGGACTGAGCTTAGTGAAGAGGGCGGACAGGGCGAACAGGGCGAACAGGAGGACAAGAAAAAGACCACGAGCCCCAAACCCTCACCCATCGACATGAAGCGGCCGCGCACGCCGCGCGAATCCGACTGTCCGATGTCCGCACCGCCCGCCGGGGCAACCGTGTTCCCCAGCATGAAGCTGCCCGCGTCTCCCGCCATCTCCACGTCCGGTCTTTACTCTCCAAGATCACCGCTCAGCGCAGCATCCGTCCGGTCACACTTTGACTGGGAAGCAGCGCTCAAGTCGAGGAGGTTTGCCGAGACCCCCGGAGGGACAAAACGGCCCGCCGCTCCAGAAACACCTGGCCTCCCCAGCGCCAGCACCCCAACAACACCAGGGCACGGCAAGAGGGAATCAAGGTCGAGCGTGCGACACATCCGCGAGGTCGTCACAAGGACAGTGACCTACACGCCGAGGATGGCGCCTGCACCCAAGGGCAAGAGGCGAAAGATAGACCCCGAGACGGCGGTCAAGTCATGAGCTGGGTCCAAACCCACCGAACGAGCGATGATGGAATGGATTGGGGGTGTGGGCGTCGGAAGATCCGCGTACATAATACCTTCCACGACCCACTCAAACCCCCAAAAGACGGTACTGGATGCCGACCACGCCACCACCACTAAACATTAAAACTCACCGTACCTCACCGTCCGCGCCGACGCATACCGGCTGGCGATCTGACACAATTCCCTTTGTTTATTGTCGTTCTACACACGTACCTCTTCTCATCTTAACAACCAACGCCCCACAGCATGGGGTCGAGCCCAGCAGATGGAATGGATGGATTGGGTGAAGGATTTTTGACTTTTGTCCTTTTGTCCCCCTTTTTTTTTTCAACATAGCGAGCGCCCTTTTTTTTGGGAGGAAGGGATGGATGGGTCCATGGAGTACAAGGGGAAGGGCGGATTTTGTTTTCGGGTTGCGCCGCGCACATCGAGACACACACACACACACGCACGCACGCACACTCTCTCTCTCACACACACAGGGCGCGCGGAGTCAATGGCGTTGCAGGACGGCGTCTCACTATTGCTTCTGATTGTTGTTGTCATTGTTGCTATGGGAGTCTTGTTACTGTTGTTGTTGTCAATGATGATGGATGGGGAGGGGAAGGAGGAAGGAAGGATTTGGTTGGGTTGGGTTGTGTTGGATTGGAACTCTCGATACCAGGCAGCAGAGGAGGCAACGCAGAGCAGGGCAGGGCAGGGCAGTGCAGGGCAAAGCGGGGGCCTGAGAGAAGGATGGCTTGGTTTGTTGTTTGTTTTGTTTGGTGATAACCGAGACATATGTGTATACCTCGAATCTACCTAGTTACCTACCTTACTTTACTCACATACTTCATCAGCATCACACCACTTTTGTTCCCAATGCCAATGTGCTTTTCTGCGTGTTTTGTGTGTTTGCGTTTTCTTGTTGGCCTTCCTGCCTTCCTGCCTGCCTGACTTGCCTGGTCTTCCGGGGGCACGGTCATGCAATCAAATCGTGGGGTTGTCATCACCGGCCGGCGGCCAGATCCTGCGGCCCTTTGTTTGGTTTGTTCATTTGGTTATTGTTTGTTTGTGTTTGTTGCCGCCCGTGGGACGCGGCCAGGTTGGGAGGCCAGGCGTGTTGTTTTCCTTTTTTATTGCAGCTACGGGACGAGACGTGTTGTTTAATGTTTTCCTTCTTTCTTCTCTCATGATTGTCAGGTCATGGCTGGGGCAGAACTCCATGTTGTGGGTTGGGTGGACGTTTGTGCGGTTTGGTCGTCTTGGCTCAGTTCCTTTCTTTCCTGTCTGGGCGCCGTTGCTGGAGGGTATTTGTATACCATCATGTGGGAACGCAAACAGCGGCCCATGAACTTGGAGCCCGGTACTGTAACTATGTCATCACGAGCTGGTATTGCAGCTGTTTTCTTTGTTTGTGTCGATCAGTTGATCTTGCTGCGACATCGATCTGGCCCCCAGTGCAACGGCGAGCCGAGGAACTGCTGGGTGTGGGTGGATGGCCATGTAAGTGGGTGCTGACACTTTTGTTTTTCCGAGTTACTGCATCGCCTCTCCTCCACAAACATTGCATCTCCCTGAAAGACTAGATACTATGCTCCCTCCTTGTTAACAACCCCATGCTGTGAGGGTATTCTGACCAGCATGCCAGTTTGTCCAGACAACAGAAAACGGGTTGCTGAGGGCCCGCCAAACACAACAAGAGGGAGAGGAAAAAAAAGTAAAAGCGGCGAGGCGCCCCGCACAATCCCCAATCCGTCGCTAGTGCAATCCCGCCCGCATGGTTCGAATCGGCCCCCACCTGCTGGACCCTTAGTGGTTGTTCGCTCGCGCTGCTAAGCGCCCACGGCAGCTGGATGTGGGGCATCCCTCCACTCACGGGTCGTCCTGGGAGGTGTGTTGTTGTCACTTGCAGTTGCAGGAGGGACGGTCGACGCGGGGGACGGTTGATTGGCTCAGCGGGGGTGGTGTCGGGGGTGGTTAAGCGCCCGGTTTGCAGAAGGGGGGCAAATTATATTTTGACCCTTGGTGGCAGATACACAGTACATTGGTATCTTGAGAGTGGTGATGATGGGGGGTTTGCCCAGTGTGTGCGTCGCAAGGCAAAGAAGCGTTGGGAATCTCAAATGGTTGAACTCCGTAGCCTCGAGATGCAATGCTTGTTGACATTTCGCTCAGTGGCCTCGAGGCGGTTCGCTCGGCCTCTGTTCCGTCGGGCGTCTACTGCCCGGCACGAATTGGTGACGGGCGGCTTGCTCCGTCACGCGTTCTGCTGCTGCACCTGCTTGGAGCACAGCAAGACATACGGTGCATCGTGATGCCAGGATCCTTGCTCGGCAGGCAGCACTGCAAGGCGTCGGGTCTCGCTCTCGATAGACACTTCAATCACGGCCCAAGGTCAGCAGCGGGGGATGTCGGTGTGCGACCACTTGCATTGGAGGACTGGCCATGTTGCATTAGGCCCACCGAGTCACATCTCGTCGACGACGACCCTGAACCAGAACATCCGATTGGCGCTGAGCAACATGTCAGCGTGCAGAAGGTGATCGTAGACAATTTCGACCTCGGCCAGCCATCCCTGGCAGGGAGATTCGCGAGACACCAGACAAAGAGGTATTTTGCCCGCTCAGACAAGGTCGCTCTTCGAGTCTGGGGTCAAGGGCATCAAGGGGTCGTCAAAACCTGTGTCCAACCTGAAACGACAGGCAGCAGCCCCTCTTGCCCCCTTCCAGTGGTGACACCGCGGACGGGACGCATATGACCACGTTTCGAACGCGTGCCGAATGTTTCGAAACAGCTTCTTCCCGAGTTCCTATATTTGGAGACGTTTAATCTCCTCCCGTGTTCCCACGTGCATCCCGTTGGCTGCCGACCCCGGATTGGATTCTGCCCCTGCAACACGGGACGTGGATGTGGCAGCGGCATATCGTGGTGATCAGTGCTTGAAGGCATCACCGAGCAGGTAAGAAGTTGGCTTTGGAGAAGCGGCCTGACCTTCGGAGATGAGGTTGCTATTTTCAGCCCGCGGTTCTGCGGGAGGAGATGGGTCTCGCACGACGCCGAGAAACAACAGGCCTTCAATCAACCCAGAGGCCGCACTTCTCGTGCTGCTGCGTTGCACAGCGCGACACGAACTCCTGCTCCAGCGAGAACGTTGATCCACAGGCGTTGGGTGTCGCTGAGCCGGTCGTTGGCGCTCTTGACCTCGGCAAACATGACTTCTCCCTTTCGGCCAGGGAATTCGTCCGTCGCCCGCCAGAGGATGAGGTCCGGCACACCACTCCCACGAGCCTTGTACTCCTGTGCCATGACCTTGCAAACGGCAGCCAGCGCCTCACCCTCAAAGCAGGCCACCAATTCGGCCAGGTCGTCGATGTCGAAGTCCCAGTTCAAGCCCACGACGCAGGTCTGACGCTCGTGTTCGCGGTCGTGGACTTGGCGCAATATTTGCTCCGCCTCTCCGTTTCCTATCTCCACAAGTCGGTGGTTGATCTGGCTTGCGCGGGCTGGATAGAAAGCATCCGTGTGCAGATCGAGTGGGCAGGTCTGGTAAGCCGTCTGGAAGACGTTGGGGACGTAGGCGAACAGGACATCGAAGAACAGGTATGCGAACAGGGTTCGGAGAATCCCGCCCTCACTGTGATAGCCCTTCCAGTCCTGGCTGCGGTAATATGACAAGCACATGTCCTCGACACTGACGTGGAGAGACTGGCCGTCCTCCCCAGGGTCACCCAGCTCGTCAAGCCATATTGTCTTGGTGCTTGGTCCGCGACCTGCCTTGACATCCAAGTCGTCTCGTACCAGCTGGATGCCTTGAACGTTGTGTTCCTCTGGCTCGCGGAGCTTGACGTGACCAAAGTCGTGCTGCAGACGACGGGGCACACGCAGCCTCTTTTCAAGTTTGACGAGGCGCTTTTGGAGATCGTAGTGGTATATGAGATGGCAGTCGCGGTCTTCGAGGGCAGTCTCGCAGGTGGTCACGGCAATCCGCTGCCAATGCTTCTTTCGCACCTCGGCATCAGCCGACACGGGGTCGGGGTCTGCCTCCCACATGTATCGTTCCTCCAACAATGCTTTGCGCTGGTACCAGGAGCCCCGGCGAGCCGGATGAAAAAGGCACTGGTCGAGGAGCTCTGTGAGAAGCTGGTGCTCCTCCTTGTATTCATGGAGTCGGCCAAGGGCATGGGCCGCTTTGTGTGCAATCCGAGTGAAGGCATGCCCGGGATTGAATCGGCGAAGGTAAGCTCCCTCGCCAAACTCATATACGTGATCCTCCCGCTCACTTTCTTCCCTGATCAACTCTCTCCAGCGAGGGGCAATGCTCTCAAAGACGTCGAGAATCTTGCGGAAGCCTTCTTCACCGGGTGGGCCGTTAAACTCGAGGACCCGGTCGACTTCAAACTCCTTTCTCATAGAGAGCTCAAACTCGAGGAGGCGGCTCCGGGATGCGAAGATGTTGGATGAGCGGCACACAATGTAGTCAGGGTAGGTTCGTCTGGCCATCTTGGCGAGAATGATGGTCGTGAGTGACTTTTCAGTCCACTCAGTCGAGCGGTAAAACACCAAATGAACCCGCTCGAACAACTTGAAAACTGGCTCAGACAGCCGGATAAGAGGCCCGGTTATGGCAAGAATTTTGGTCAGAAAGTGAGTGTTCCGGTTGGAGTCCTGGTTTCCTGGGCTCCCCCGGGCGTCTGTCGACATGTTGGAACTTGATCGGCGGAGGCCCACAGCAAGAAGACCTGACTGCTGGGCACTTGTGCGGCGGAAAGCTTTGAGCAGGTCTGCTTTGTTTTTCCCTTGCACTTTTGCCTCCTTGGCGAGTGCTTTCAGCTCGTCAAGTCCCAACAACGGGGCAGCCTCCTCGATCGACTTGATGCATGATTCGGAATCATCTGCAAAGCGGAACGCATCACCCAACGCCCAATTTTGCAGGTCACCAAATGATGTCTCATCCGAGGAGCCACTGTCGTGTGGGAGGGGCCTCGACTCGAGCAGACTGGCGATAGCAAGGGGCATATCTGAGATGTCGCTGTGGTATCCCAGACGCTCGACGCGATGCCACAGGGCGGTCTTGCGCAAAAACAGACGTACATACCTGAGCTTGTCAGAGAGCCGTCGCCCCTTTCTTGAATCGACATGCCTTACAGATACTGAGCTTCGTAGCCTAAGCCTCGCCACTGCTCAAACACACGGGTCTCCTTGGCGTTAAACAGGTGCGACTCGTCCTCCAATACGGTGTCTAGGGCCAGGTTGAATGCGTCGACGTAGATGGAGCTTTTCCCTCGAACCCACTGGCGCAGATCCATCCTGGTAGAAGCACTGTCGTCCTGGGGGGCTTGAGAGGCCTGCGATGCCCGCATCGTCTCATACTCCTCGATGGCCTCCTTGTCAGTTGCAATGGCAGGAAGGGACTCCTCAATAGCAGTCTGATGGTTTGGCCTCGGCCGTTCGGGTGTGGTATCGTCAGCGTCGGGATCGGAGTCGGTGTCGCGCACATTGCCCTTTGCAACGTACTGCACAATGACAGACACATCCTTGCCCTTGTCGTCATCATCGGCTTCTTCATTTACCGACGTTGGAGTTGACTCCCCATCCTCATCGTCGCTGTCCTTGACTTCTTCAAACCGGGGTCTCTTTCTGGGCGGTTCACTGGATTTCTGTCCTGAGTCTGAGTGGACTGGGGCAGCTGTCGGCTGCTGAGAATGAGATTGTGTTTTGTTGCGTCCCGATCGTTGAATGAACCGATCCATGTCTGAGACGGCAGGGGCACCCAAATGAGATCATGGTGTTCGGTGGGATGAGGGAGTAAAAATTGTGCTCAGCCAGGCAGCAATGGGAACCAGAAAGGAAGGCGAGCGCGACTGGGCTCGCTGTTCCGAGCCTGTCGTTGGACACGACATCCCGTGACTCCGCGTTGTGCAGCGGGGCCAGCGTGGGGTTGAATTTAGACCGAACTCCATCCGCAACCACCGACACCCACTAACGTTGGCTTTCCCGGCGTGTCCCAGCGTTCACCCCAGCATCTCCCGAACACCCATTGTCAACCACAAACATGTCGGAACAAACAGCCTCACAGCCAATCCTGGGAATGGAAAACCCAAATTCCAACCCAGAGACGGTCAATGGCATTCACCCAGCCGAAGCGCATGAATCGCAGGATATCTCCATGACAGATGCACCTGCGCAACCAGCAGTACGTTGGCCCTCGGTCAGCTTCCACCCCAAGCAAACCATCCAACATATCATCATCCATCTTGCGTCGTGGCTTCAGACACCAGCCTGTACATTTTACCTCTCAAACAGCAAACCTAACCGACCCAAAACCCCCACAGCCACTCCAACACCCAACAGCAACCACACCCACCGCAGCGCCCTCCCCAGCCCCGATCGCGCGCCTCCCGACTCCAGTCCCCGCGACAGCAACCCAACAACAACAGCAGCAGCCCACCTCGCGCGCAGCCTCTGCCCACCCCGACCCCACACCCACCACCGCCTGTACCACGACGACAAGCGGCAGCGCAGGATTCACCATGCCAACCGAAGCCGTCCCGCACGGCGCGCCCGTGCGCCAGTACATCAACAGCAAGATCACGAGCGTCCTGCTCGAGGGCATGAAGATGGTTGCGCGGGAGCAGTAAGTTTCCCCGCTGCCGGGCCCCTGATCAACCCACCCGGCCCTCTCCACGCGCCACGTCCCGTCGCCCTTCTTTGTTGTCGCCGCTCCTCCCCTACATACCTACCCACGCACACACACACACTCTCTCTCTCTCTCTCTCTGCAGCTGCCACCGAAGCACTCCCCCGACTCTGACTCCAAAAGTGGGCTGGTGCCGCTGAGTTGAACTGAGGAGGGAAGGGAAGCGCATGGGCAGGGGAACTCCCCCGGCACTTTCAAACAAAACAGCAGTCTCCGTTTGTCTTCAGCACGTGCGCAGTCGCGGCTGGGTCTGGGTGGGATACATAAGACAAGATCACAGTCACAGAATTCCTGAGATGGGGAGTTGAAACAAAATCTCGACAAGTGTGCTAATCTCTTCCACCCTCCACAGGCCCAAGGACCCGCTGCGCGTGCTGGGAGAATTTCTGCTCCAGCGGTCGAAGGAGTTGGAGGTCAAGGTGGAGGGCAAGGAGTCCAGCTCTTGATAGAGAGACATACATCGTTGAGTAAGGGTGGTTGGGGGGTTTATGGGTCGAGAAGGAAGGGAGATGGTCCTGCTTTGGCCAGGGCCGTAACAGGGCGTACATACAGTGCCCGCGGGGATGGGGATGTGATTTGGGCCGTTTGCAAGGACAAAAAGTTAGGGGCGGTCATTTGGACACGGAGTTACAGGGCGAACACTGTTGCTTGGTTTACCGGTTTTGCGAGATACCACTTAACCCATGGCTGATATAGGAGGGGGTAGAGGATCAATGCATTGCATTTTCTATCCTCTGTCATCATCGTTGCGCATCAACCCATGCATTTTTTTCCCTTGCGCGGGAGACTAGCAACACCCTGTGCCCATTGCAGTGGTCTAGAATGCAAGTTTCCTTTCCATTCCCCAAAACTCCAATGGCCCGGACCTGACCTGCTGGACGACCATACAGCGGCGGGCCATAGTTAAGCTGCAAAGAACCAGACCCCTCGTCCTACTCCACAACCCGACCTGCTCGGCTCGGCGTGCGCATCACAACCTATCGCTTAGGAAACGATGGTGCTGGCGGTCGAGGACTCGTACTTCCAGGTGGGGGGGAGGACACCGACGGTCTTGTAGTAGCGGGCCAGACGGTGGATACGCGACTCGATGAGAATGAGGCGGAACTTGGAGTCCTTGTCCTTGCGGTTGCGCTCAAGGTGCTTGCGGACGGCGACAGCCTAAGGGGAGGTCAAGTTAGCACATGAAGACAGCGGTTTCTGTGGGGCGAGCGCGAAAACAATGCGCCTCTGGTAAACAGAAAAAAAACAGCACCACCACATACCTTCTTGATGAGCATGTACAGGTCCTCCGGGATATCGGGAGCAAGGCCTGTCACACATCACTCTGTCAGCCTGGTGACCAAACAGAGGCATAGTCCGTCTCTTGTTCTCATGTCTTTCCCCAGTTCCCGCGCGTGCCTGTCAAGCTCATGTCGTCGGCCGTCGTGGGCGTTCGTGTGTTTGAGCGAGGCATGTCGCGGTTTCATGTTCTTGTGTCCATCTCTTTTTTTCCAGGGGTGTAAAAAAGGCGGCTCAATCCATACCATTGCTCTTGAGGATACGGAGGATCTTGTTACCTGCACCGTCTCTGTCAGCATTTCTTTTTCTTCCGATTCGCAACCTTTTCAAGATGCTCCTGAATAAAACATACCGGTCACAACCTTGACCTGGGCAACACCGTGGGAGTCACGGAGGACGACACCGATCTGCGAGGGGGTCGCGCCCTTCTTGGCGAGCTTGCAGATCTGGTCGACGACCTGCTCGGGGGTGGTCTTGAGCCACGCGGGCGGGTTGCGCGAGTAGGGGAGAGCGGAGGCAGAGATGCCCTTGCCCTTGCTGTGAAGACGACCCATTTTGACGGTGGTTGGTGGTGAGACGGCGAACGGGTGGTCGGTCGGTTGTCGAGATGGTCGCTGGCTGGTCGAGGAGGAGATGCGAGTGCAAATTTCCTAGTCGCAAGAAGTTGGCGATTCTGTGGGCGGAGAAATTGGCTAGGGTCGTGCTGTGATTGGCTGAAACGCCATACTACTCACGTGATTATCTACGTGACATTGAATTTGCGCCAAGATTTTGACGGAGTGGACCCAAGCTCCAGACTCGATTTAACGAGGAAATTTTCCAACGACCCGACTTCTGCTCTCTCCAAACACTGAAGACCAGCGCCATTCTGGTCCGCCACGTTCGATACTGCAGGGTGATGCTGCAAATTCTTATTTGCAGTGGCAGTTCGCGATGTCTGGATTTTGATATTGCTCCACGCATGTAGCGACACACTTCCGACTCGTCTCGGGTGCTAACAGGTAAGAACCGACCTTCCTCCTTGCTCGCTTGACGACCTCCCCAGCCATTCCCTGATGATCACAACCTTTTTTACTTTATTCTGGTACCTCTTATGTTAGGGCCCTTCGGGGCTCAATGAATTAAACGGACTTCTGAACATGGCACCGCACACTTCGTTCTTGGAAGCAAAGTTGTGTAGAGCTGAGCTAACCTGCTCATAGTTTTAGGGATCTAGTGGTTTCAGAGCAAGGCGTGAGTCTGCTTGGGGCTTCCTTTTCATCAGTTAGATAGCAATCCAAATGAAGTTCAGTTCAGTGTCATTACAAAGTTCAATGTCATCCAAATGAAGTGACAGTGTCCCTCTGTTCATACTTCCACGGCTCTCAGTGCCAAAGGTAGGTGATCTTGATGACACCAGCAACCAGTACTTTTACGCTGTGCAGACGATGTCCCCATGAATATATAATTGTACACGTTACTCGATGCCAATCCGTCGCAATAATCGTAGACCCTCACGTCCGAGGCTCTTCGCGATAACCCATTTTCTCGTTCTCGAATCCAGCCCGGCCCTATCCCAGAGCCAGATCGCGTCACAAATCCACCGATGCCTCTTCACTCGTCTTCCCTGTCCGCCGCCGGTTCTGCACCCCTTCGTCCCCTTACCACGCATTCACGTCAAAGTTTTCCTGTCACAGCGTCAGCCTCGCGGAACCTGGCAAGAAATAAAGAGGGAATGCTTGGTCTTACCTCGGGGAAGTATGTCGTGACGACGGTCCGGTCTGCAAACTTCCTGCCAGCCAAAGCCCGCAGCGCCTTTGTTGCGGACTCGGGCGTCTCAAACTTGATAAAGATCTTGCCCACACCTGCCGATTGCCTGCTGCCGCCGACCGGTCGTGGGATCTTGAGGGAGACGATGGTGCCAAACTTCTCGCATTCCTCCTGGACGTCATCACGGATTTCTGGGAAGATTTGTCAGTTGAAGAGAAAAAAGAAAAGGGGATGGCAATATGAGGCCAGCGTACCCTCGTAATCGTCATTGTCCATCAGCTCGTCTGGCGTCACCATGTTCAGCAGCTGCAGGACCCTGCTGACGCCCGAGTCGGTGGATGTTGTCCCGGCAAGCATGGACATGGCGTTGACGCCCATCTCGCCAGAGACTTGGGTGATGCCGATGCTGGCCTTCTGGACCTTGAGGGCGCGCTCGCCGAGCATCATGTTGTTCAGCCCCTGGATCGCAACGCTGGTGACGCTTGGGTCGGCATACTCGAGAAAGGCGATGCCCTAGTGGCTGTTAGTTGCGCCTAAACCAGACTCGTTTCGAGTGTCTTGGCAGAACTTACCCGCGACTCTTGAGTGCCGTTATCCTTGACAAGCATGAATGACTTGAGCTTGCCGAAGCTGACCAGAAGTTCCATAACTTGGTCCTCCGTCAGATAGAGGGGGATGTTGGTTACGCTGATCTTGTTGGGGCTGTCTAGCACCACGGCGGACGGGATATCGGAATCCGGGTCGTAGTTTGGATCCTCCACCACGGCGGGTACGATGTAGTCCCTTGGCCGGCGGATATGCAGGCCCTGGGGCGTCGCACCATTGCCGTTGGCCGCATGTGCATCGTCGGCTTCCATCGATATGCCATCCAGCGCCAATGCCACCGTCGCATCCGTGTTGTTCCTGAACTCGACCATGGCGAAAGCGCGGTCGGGCGCGATCTGGCACAGCACGCAGGGGTCCGTCGTCTCGATGGCGTTCAAGCCGTTGAGCTGGAGGTTGAAGAAGTTGGTCAAGCTTTCATCGGTAGCCGACGGCGGCAGGTTCGAAACGATGAGACGTTTGCTCTGACGGGAGTTTGTGGGCTTGAGGGCGGCACTATTGCTGGCACCTCCGGGCTGGCTCATGAAGGCTTGAAGCTTAGTCGGGTCCATCGCTTGCTGCTTAGGCGCGCCGGGGAGCGGGAACATGCCCGACAGCTTGGCCTGCTCAGCTGTGACGTTGTCGTAACCGGGCGGCTTGATATCCCACTGTGTCAGACGCCGTCTCCGCTCCAGAATAGGGACCACGTCGGTGAGGTCGGGTGTCGGTTCGCGCTTCTTAGGGGGCGGCGACGCGCTCCGCCTCCGGTCCCGCTCCCGCTCGAAGTCCCTATCGTGCCTGGGTCCGCGCCGGTCGTCCATCAGATCGCGGCGGTCGCGTCTGTCGCCATCGTCTCGCCTCGGCCTGGCTCCCCGGTCCCGGTCCCATTCCCTATCACCCCGGTCACCGCGGTCGCCTCTATCGCCTCCCCTGCGGTCCCTTCCCGAGTAGCGGTCTTCGCGTTCGCGGTCACGGTGGCTTCGGCTGGACGAGTAGGCATCGACATCGCCGGCGTCTTCGCGACGGGATCGGCCGCCGCCGCCGCCGCCGCCGGTGCGGAAATCGGGGGAACGAGACCTTCTACGTCCGCTGCCTCGGTCGCGGGTATCTCCTCGGTCGCGCCTGTCGTCGCGGTCTCTCCTAGAAGACTGAGAAATGGCTCGATTAGCGGGCGCGGGACCCCAAGTGGAGATGGGCTCCCAACTCACTGGATAGTCGCGAGACGAGCCGTGGCGGCCGCTGTCTGTGTCGCGTCAGTGCCAAGTGTCAGCATCAATTCATGCGCCGCGCGGGTGAGTATGCGTACCTCTGGATGAATAATTATCTCCGTTCATCGTAGTTGCTGCTCCCGCTAAGCAAGTTTTGATGCGATTGCTCGAATCGCAGATAAAGTGAAGGCGAGCGAGGGCGTGAGGTGATGGCGCTGCGACAGGCGACCGCGACCTGAGGCTGGAACTTTTTTGGGGCGAGGCGTGTGCTTGGCTGCGCCATTCCGTTTCAGGTTAGGCGCCTTGAGCTTGATGGAACTTCCATGGATTCAGCGCTCGGTGGGTCTTCTTGTAGGCGCCGTGAACTTACACACTCTCACCACAAGCAGAGCCTCTCACACTCCTGCACCTCCCCCCGATCTTTGATAATATCATTCAGTCTTTCTCTCTGCCGGATTTTAGCCGCTCCTTTCGAGTTTCCTCTCTTAAACCAAGTTTCTGGTTTCTTTCTTTTTTTTCTTTTCTTTGCTCTGTTTCTGTCCTTCTTGACCTTTTTTTCTTACTTTTTCTCTTCGCCCTCTCAGACCGACCCAATGGGAGGCCCGAAGGTGACAGACTGGCGAAAGCTGCCCCTGAGCCTTGCGGAACTCTGCATCGACACAACTCTCCGCTGCGGGCGTATGTACCATCTCTCAGATTTTCAGTGATGCAACTTGTTACTTGGTTCTCGTCTGTCGCTGCAATGGCAAAAAGGGGGTGTTGGTTAACATATGGGTACCTCAGAGTCGTTTCGGTGGCGCAAACTCAGTGATGAATGGTGAGACCTCAATTCCCTTCCTGTTTTTCTCTATTCCAGTGCCTGCTGTGACTTGCAGTCTTCTGACGCACATCAGGCACTGCGTGCTTCGAGGACGCATCGTCTCCCTCAAGCAGGATTCCACACACTTGCACTACCGAGTGACATGGCCCAAGACAACAAGCAGTCTTGTCACTCCGCCGGGCTCTGTGCCTCCGGTGTGTCCCTCACCATTGAAGGGCAAGCCCGACGAGGTCGAGGATGATGATACAGAATCCCTCCTCCACGACTACTTTGCTCTCTCGCTCTCCCTGTCGTCACTCTACAGCCAGTGGGCTGCATCCGACGCCAATTTTGCCCGTCGCGCCCCGGCCTTCACCGGCATCCGCATCCTCAACCAGGACGCATGGGAGGCCCTCGTGGCCTTCATCTGCAGCAGCAACAACAACATCTCGCGCATCAGCCAGATGGTCCACAAGCTCTGCGTCCACTACGGGCCCTACATCGGCACCGTTCACGGCGAAGCCTTCCACGACTTCCCCGGCCCGGAAGCCCTCACAGGGCCGCAAGTCGAAACTCACCTGCGCCAGCTCGGCTTTGGCTACCGCGCGCGCTACATCGCAGAGACAGCATGCATTGTCTCATCCCAAAAACCCGCATCCTACCTCCTGCACCTGCGAAACCCCGCCTCCCCGCCCGTCAACACCCCCCCAACAGCAACAGCGACCGCAAAACCAACAACAAAAACAACCACCCCTCTTCCACACAGTCCCACAATCAAACCCGAACACCCCGACACCCCGCCCGCATTATCAGAACCCCCACCCCCACCCGCCCCAACCTACCGCGCAGCCCACGCCTCCCTCCTCGAGCTCCCCGGCGTCGGCCCCAAAGTGGCAGACTGTGTCTGCCTGATGGGGCTGGGCTGGGGCGAGGCAGTGCCCGTCGACACACACGTCTGGCAGATTGCGCAGCGCGACTATAGTTTTGGCAAGGGCGGTGGCAAGACCAAGACGTTTACCAAGACCATGTATGATGCTGTCGGGGACCATTTCCGCGCTGTTTGGGGTGAGCAGGCTGGGTGGGCGCAGAGCGTGCTGTTTACGGCGAATTTGAAGAGTTTTGCTGGTCAGGCGGCTGGTGAGGGTGGTGGTGGTGGTTCTAAGAGCTTGGTGTCTGCGGGTGTGGATGTGGTTAAAGCTGAGGGGGGTGGGGATGGGGGAATTTCAGGGGTGACGTCAGGGGCTGCTATTGATGCAGGTGACAGCGCGGTGAAGGTTGAGAAGGCCGTGGTGATGGAGGTTGAAAAGGGCAGTGTGAAGGCTGTTGCAGCAACAGTTAGGCGGACGCGGAAGAGGGGCGCGTCAACGGCGCCGGTGTGTGAGGTCGATGAGAAATCCGGAGCGGCCGACAACATGCCGCGTGTAGAAACACACACTCGCAGGATCAGCAAGAGGATCAAGGCTCTGGGTCGATGATATGCAGACATGCATGCTCCAAATGTCACGAGAGGAGCAGGAATATATTTACAACATACGTCAACAACTGCATATGCGCGCATTTTCCCTCAACTCACTTCGACCGCGGCGGTAAATAAGCCGCGTCCGCTTTGGCTGATTCCAAGCCACGGTGAAAGAATATAAAAGGGGAGGAGTCGCCCAAGTCGACGCGTGTTCCCCCCCCCCCCCCCACCCAGCAAGCAAAGTATAATTTTGATTATATTTTGAGTTTGTGACCTCCCTGCTCTCCCTCTTTGCCGTCTGCTTCCCTCTTTGCCGTCTGCTTCTCTCTTTGCCCTGCTGCTACCCCCTTGGTCGTGGTCTTCCCTCTCGGCCAACTCTTCTCCCTCTCCGGCTTTTCCCGTCGTCGCCCGCCCACAAGCAAAAATGGGCTCCCCTTTCCATTGGGAATTGGTGGACTTTTCGGGGACGTTTGACCCGGCGCCGTCGTCGGTCCTGAGTCTCCCGCTGGCGAGGTATGTCAAGTTGGCGCTAGTCCCCCCTTTATGGCAACGTTATGCTCCGAGACATCCCCTTTTGCTCTCGCAATGCTCCCGATATCCGTTTCAGGGGATAGATAGCTGACATTGTTTGGACAGGATGTTCCGGCCCGGATACCAGCTCGACGCCGACAAGGCCGAGTACCCCTGCCCCGCCCCGACGATCCTCTCGCTGCTCGAATCGGGGGTCGACACCGGGAGCCTGATCTTCATGATGTCGGCCAGGTACCGGTGCCTCCGCCACGACAACACCTGCGCGGGGGCCATCTTCGACTGGCTCGCGCAGGCGCATCTCAAGCTCGCGGCCAGCGCACCCGCATGCTATCTCGCCAGCCGCCAGCACGCCGATTACCTGGGGCAATCGGCGTGGAGGGTCGAGGCGATCGATTTCGTGCTCGGGTACATGCCACACCCGACCACAACCTTGCGCGCCCTGATCGATGTCGCCCCCTGGCCGCGGAACGCATGGTATTCCCACCCGGTCTTCAAGACCATCCGGCGGGTCATGCTGCACTACCATCACCAATACGGAGACTCCCAGGCACATGGGCCGGACGGCTACGTGTGCTTCCGCGTGGCCCTATATCGCTGTGCCAAAGACCCGGTCCTTCTCGAGGCGATGCCGTCAGTCTACTTCAAACTCGCACACTGGCTGCCCGCCAAGGCGGGCGATTACGCAGCGGCGACCCGCCGGTACCGCATGTTTCACTCGCTGCTGAGGTTGGTGGCCGTCAGTCCCGACTGTTGGTGCGGGGAGGAGGCGCGACCGCTGTGGTGGGAGGCGTATAACATTGTCAAGATGGGAGTCGGGGATTTGAGATGCCTTGGGGAGCTGCTGAAGGCGGGGGCGCATCCGCTGGACAGACGGGACCCTTCTCAGCACGTACCCTTCGACGATGAGGTGCGTGAGCCGGTGGTGGGCATGCTCATCCGCATTTTGGGTATGGACATAAGCCGCGATGCGGGGTTTGTCGATCATTCGAATGGCGCGCGCTTTCTAATTCGGAAATCATTGACGTCCGTGAAGGACCATCTGACGCCGGCTCAGGTCAAGGCAGTCGAGCGTTTGGGGGGATTTGTGTAGCCGAAGCTCTGTTTTTTTCTTTGGTTCTGTTCATCCTTAGGTATCCAGCAGTTTATATCCGTACAGGAATGGAATGGTCTTAGTTTCATAACCTCGTGGCGCTGTTGTCGTGAATTCTTCAAGCCGTGCGACACTCGTCCAGTTTTCACACATCCTGCCCCCATCTCGTCAACAACCCAACATTCCACTCCTTGAAGCCTCGCTCCGTTGGTGGCAAGAATGTGTTGTTTTTTTCCAGGTAGCGTATAACCTCGAGTATGGCGCCCGCTGGTAGGTTTATCTCCTGCGAGTCGCACGTGATGACCTCCAACATTTTGTCCGCCTCCTCATGTGGTATTATCCGGTAAAGGAGCTTGATCGCCGGGGTGCGTCGGGGAGCGCCACTTGATGAGTACACGATGCTGCTGTTGAGAATCCAAATGTGGATCGCATGTCCGGCATCAATGTTGGCTGTGCTTTCGTTGATGGTTTCCGGTATAGGCGTTACCAGAGATTTGGAGGAACCGGATCTCGCCACTGTGGAAATGAGGGTGGCTGCAAGGCACTCCGGAATGCCGGGGACGGTGCTAGACGCGGACCTGCAACGGATCTGCCACTTGAGCAGAGTGATAGCAGAAGTGCGGAAGTTGAAAAACCCCAGCTGGGCATGGCAGGAAGAGCAGAAGACATTCAGGCTGCGGGGCTGGTTGGTTGGAGAATCAGACAGCGACAGACTGTGTCTGTCCGTCGAGCCTTGCTCGAAAGAAGATGACGAAAACTAAAGAACAGGCGACAGTCAGTGACTGACTGACTAGGAGCTGCGATGGTTTGGGATGTCCCTCTATTAATCCCCGAGCATCCACAACTTAGGGAGTGATCGGGCGAAGCGCGGAGGGCTGGCTGTCCACCAGACGGAATGACCCGTCCCGTTGGGAGGTTCATAGCGACTGGAGGCCTGGGTGAACAGGAAAGTATGCCAGTGGGTGTTGATCTGGGGCATTTGTATCGGTATCCACGCCATCAAAACGCGACATACGTCGGCTTGGCTACCTTCTTGATGCCCCGAAAGTCAAGATGGTGGAGAACAGGAGGACGCGTCCAAATGAGGGACGCAGTCGGCTCCGCCACACTTACTGTCACATTCTGGCAGTCCGTCTCGGCAAAAAGGAGAGTTGTGAGATCCACCAGGCCGATGCCCTGCTGGGCGGATATCGCCGAGGAAGCACCATATCCTCTGGCGGCAAGGCTCTGCTCGTCAGCCTTCCCCGTTACTTCCTTGTGGCCATGGTGGTCATGGTGGTGATGATCGGGCTTGTGGCAGTGCCAAAACTCCATCATCTCAGCCCAGTTCTCGCTGGGGAGATCCTTCCAGGCTTTCACTGCGCCAGAGGAAACGACATGAGTGCTGCACTGCCGACAACCAACCGCGGAGCCGGTCGCAAGATCTGTTGCTGACCATGGCATATGATCGTCATGGCCAAGCGGCGGGAGAGAAGAGGCATCTAGGGGAAGACGCCATGACAAAACCGTGGTCCCTTTCTGTTTGTCCTGGATGGGGAGCAGCGTGCCGCCGAGTAAGGCCTTGGCTGGGAGAGTCAGATGGCGGCTGGTGCCACCATGTTTGAGCCCCACAGTCCTGCCATCTGCTGCGATCGACACCTGAGTTGAGGCGTCGCTTGGAGACGAGAGCGACGCGGCCAAAGAAATCTGGCGGATGTTGGCGAGCAGCTCGGCATAGAGAGCACAATCGGCGGTGGGTGCCATTTTTGGCGTCGTTGGTGTGGACCGTGGTCAGAGTCTGGTTGAGAAAGGAAAAAGGGAAAAACGGAAAAAGAAAGAAAGTTGAACTTCGGATTGCCCAAAACTCAAAATTCGAGCCCGAGTCAGATTTCGTTAAGCCCGCTCCAAGTTTGGGCTTCAACGGGAGCAGGAGCAGGAGCAGTCAACCATGGACTCGCAGATGGAAGCAGGTGCGGTTGTCGTTGATGTGCTGATGGCTGGCCAGGTCTGGACTGCTTACCTAAGGCAACCAATTGACCTTCGGTTTGCCAAGCCTCTTAGCGCGGCAGCCTGCGCCGCCAAAATTTCACCACACGACAGCGGCGAGTGCTCCATCGCGCAGGGCCCTTCAGCTTCCACATCAAGTCTTCCACATCCACTTCCACTTCCACTTCAGCTCAAGCTTCGACATCCGCAGCATACCTATCCTGTTCCCCCATCCACCTCCGGTCCCGCCATCCCCATTCCCATCGCCGTCTCCAACCCCGTCGCCGACAAAAACACGCGTCCCATCCGCACCAGCATCTGCTGCGACGCCGATCGCCCCAACACATCCGTTCCACGTGCGCATCGCATCAGCTTCCAAGCATCCACTCGCATTCCAATAATTCTTCCGAATGGGATGAGCGCAGCGCCGACCGGGCACCAGCACCATGTCGGACGCCGATTTTGAGCAGGTCCGCAAGCTCCAGGCCGAGCGCAATGCCGCCACGGCTGCAAAGAAGGGTTCTCGAACCTTTGACCCCACCAACCAGCGTGCCGACAGCTCCTCCAAGGCCAAGCTGAGCGAGGCCTGGGACACGGAGCTCTACGAGCGCGACAATGGCGCCGACAAGTATGCTGGCTACCACCTCACCCTGCCTGGCGCCGATGGTGACGAGGACGAAGAGATGGCCGATGCCGACAGCTCGCGACGCCTCGTTGGCCAGTACACCGCCACCCGTGCCCAGATCGACGAGTTTGCCCGCGGCAATGGCGTCGAGGAGGACGACCTTCTCGCTGGCCGCGGCGAGCGCAGCAACCGCATCACCGACCGCGAGACCGACTACCAGAAACGCCGCTTCGACCGTGTCCTGACCCCGACGCGCACCGACCCGTTTGCCGCCAACCGCCAGCCTGGCGCCGCCGAGGAAGGCGAGACCTACCGCAGCGTCATGGAGCGCCGCGACCTTGAGCGAGAAGAGGAGCGCGTCCAACGCGCCATCGAGCAAAAGATGAAGGATGGGCCCGTTGTGGAACACCAGCCGACGTTGACGGATGGTGCCGACAAGGAGAATGAGGATGCGGCTGGCCGTAAGCGCAAGAAGAGATGGGACGTTGCCTCGACCGAGGCAACCGAGGCCGCCCCTGCTCCGGCCGAGCCCAAGAAGCGATCGCGGTGGGACCAGGCGCCTTCGGTCCCGGTCATTGGCGGCGCCCCAGAGGGCGAGCCGAAGAAGCGGTCGAGGTGGGATCAGGCCCCTTCTGCCACACCCGTTGGCAACGTCGGCCTCGCCACCCCGGCGCACCCATCCCAGCTGCCTGCGCTGCCCACAGCCTTTGGAACAGATACGTCGGGTCGATATATGCCCCTCAGCGACGAGGAGCTCGACGCCATGCTCCCCGGCCCGGAGCAGGGCTATAAGGTCCTGGAACCCCCGCCGGGGTACGCGCCAATACGGGCTCCCGCCCACAAACTGGCGGCGGCGCCGACGCCGGCCACGGGGTTCATGATGCAGGATCCCAGCAGCGGACGCCTTGCCGGCCAACAAGTGCCCAAGGAGATACCCGGCGTGGGCGATTTGCAGTTCTTCAAGCCCGAAGACATGGCCTACTTTGGGAAGCTGACAGACGGCTCCAAGGAGGATGACCTCAGCGTTGAAGAGCTCAAGGAGAGGAAGATCATGCGCTTGCTGTTGAAGGTCAAGAATGGCACTCCTCCTATGAGGAAGACTGCGCTCAGACAACTCACAGATAACGCACGCAACTTTGGTGCCGGACCGCTGTTCAACCAGATTCTCCCGCTTCTCATGGAGAAGACGCTCGAGGACCAGGAGCGCCATCTGCTCGTCAAGGTCATCGACCGCATCCTGTACAAACTGGACGACATGGTCCGGCCCTACGTCCACAAGATTCTTGTCGTCATCGAGCCGCTGCTCATCGACCAGGACTACTATGCGCGCGTCGAGGGCCGTGAAATCATCTCCAACCTCGCCAAAGCTGCGGGCCTTGCGACCATGATTAGCGTCATGCGTCCCGATATCGACCACGTCGACGAGTACGTGAGAAACACCACCGCCCGAGCCTTCGCCGTCGTCGCCTCTGCCCTGGGTATCCCTGCTCTTCTTCCCTTCCTCAGGGCTGTCTGCCGCAGCAAGAAATCATGGCAAGCACGGCACACCGGTGTCAAGATTGTACAGCAGATTCCCATTCTAATGGGCTGCGCAGTCCTGCCCCATCTTAAGCAGCTAGTCGACTGCATCGGCCCCAACCTGAACGACGAGCAGACCAAGGTGCGGACGGTGACCAGTTTGGCCATCGCTGCGCTGGCCGAGGCATCGAACCCCTACGGTATCGAAAGTTTCGACGACATCCTCAACCCTTTGTGGACTGGCGCGCGGAAGCAGCGTGGCAAGGGGCTGGCGGGCTTCCTCAAGGCTGTTGGGTACATCATCCCCTTGATGGACGAGGACTACGCGAATTACTATACCAGCCAGATCATGGAGATTTTGCTGCGCGAGTTTGCCTCGCCGGACGAAGAGATGAAGAAGGTCGTATTGAAGGTCATCTCGCAGTGCGCCGCTACCGATGGTGTCACGGCGGGCTATTTGAAGGAGCACGTCCTCGACGAGTTCTTCAAGAGCTTCTGGGTCCGCCGCATGGCGCTCGACAAGCGAAACTACCGGCAAGTGGTGGAGACCACGGTCGACATCGGCCAGAAGGTCGGTGTGAGCGAGATTCTCGAGAGGATCGTGACCAATCTCAAGGACGAGAGCGAGGCCTACCGCAAGATGACGGTTGAGACGGTCGAGAAGATCGTGGCTTCTCTCGGCGCTGCCGACATTGGCGAGCGGCTGGAGGAGCGGCTGATCGACGGTATCCTGCATGCGTTCCAGGAGCAGAGCGTCGAAGACATTGTTATGCTCAACGGCTTCGGCTCTGTGGTCAACGCGCTCGGCACGCGCTGCAAGCCATACCTCCCCCAGATTGTCAGCACCATCCTGTGGCGTCTCAACAACAAGTCCGCCACGGTCCGGCAGCAGGCAGCCGACCTTGTCTCGCGCATCGCTATGGTGATGAAGCAGTGTGGCGAGGACGCCCTCATGGGCAAGCTGGGCATCGTGCTCTACGAATACCTCGGCGAAGAATACCCCGAAGTGCTCGGCTCGATCCTCGGCGCCCTCCGGTCCATCGTCACTGTGGTCGGCATCAGCCAGATGCAGCCGCCCATCAAAGACCTGCTCCCCCGCCTCACCCCGATTCTCCGCAACCGGCATGAAAAGGTCCAAGAAAACACCATCGACCTCGTCGGGCGCATCGCGGACCGCGGCCCGGAGAGCGTCAACGCGCGCGAGTGGATGCGCATCTGCTTCGAGCTCCTCGACATGCTCAAGGCGCACAAGAAGGGCATCCGACGCGCGGCCAACAACACATTCGGCTTCATCGCCAAGGCCATCGGCCCGCAGGACGTGCTCGCCACGCTGCTCAACAACCTGCGCGTGCAGGAGCGCCAGTCGCGCGTCAACACGGCCGTCGCCATCGGCATCGTGGCCGAGACATGCGCGCCCTTCACCGTCCTGCCCGCCCTCATGAACGAGTACCGCGTTCCCGAGCTCAACGTGCAAAACGGCGTGCTCAAGTCGCTCTCGTTCCTGTTCGAGTACATTGGCGAGATGGCCAAGGACTACGTCTACGCCGTCACGCCGCTGCTCGAGGACGCCCTCATCGACCGCGACCAGGTCCATCGCCAGACGGCCGCCAGCGTCGTCAAGCACATTGCCCTCGGCGTCGTCGGCCTCGGCTGTGAAGACGCCATGGTCCACCTGCTCAACCTGCTGTATCCCAACCTGTTCGAGACGAGCCCGCACGTCATCGACCGCATCGTCGAGGCCATCGAGGCCGTCCGCATGGCCGTCGGCCCGGGGCTCGTGCTCAACTACGTCTGGGCCGGCCTGTTCCACCCGGCCAGGAAGGTCAGGACGCCCTACTGGCGCCTGTATAATGACGCGTATGTGTGGGGCGCCGACGCCATGGTGCCGTATTATCCGAACTTGGTTGAGGAGGGAATTGATCGGGCCGAGTTGGCGGTTGTGCTTTGAGCCTTTTCTTTTTTTTCTGTTTATATTCAAAGTTGGTGTGTGTGTAGACTCCAAAAAGCGAGTTGGGGATTTCGGGTTGATGGTAGTAAGGATGGGGTTCAATAGGTATGCAGGCTGGCTGGCAGGTTGGCAAATAATGTCAGATGGTTTGCTTCGTCGGGATGTGTTGGTTGTGTCTGGTCCTGTGAGATGTGTTGTATGTGTTGTGCTCCGCGGTAGTATTGCTGTTGCTGTGGTTTACTTGGTTGTCTGGGCCGTCATGGGTGCATAATAATGGAGTGGTTTCCTGCTCTCTTACGTTTCCATTCATGATGGACTGTGGTTCAATAAAACGATACTCATGACTGACTTCACCTCCAGCTGCTGCCGCGATGCCACACAATCCTTTGCTCTGTACAAGAAGCGTCTATCGTTGGTCTGAAGGAAGTAGTCCTTGGCATCACAGCGTCATGGGCAGTAATCGTCTTCATAGCTTATGTCTTATTTTACCTTGTTTCTACCAAGTTGTTGGCTCACATACATGTCACGCTTTGGGAGTCAGGGGGGGGGGGGGTCAGGGGAACATCAGGGGGGCATCAAGCGGGCATCACCATGGGGAACGCACGTTGTTCATGCTGGAACTTCCCTATGCTGAGACTCCTGATCGTGATTCAAGGGTGTTTCATTGAGTGTAAGAAACGAACGGACAGACAAAAGACTAGAGGTTCTCGACGAGCGGGTGATTCCGGCAGCAAACACGTACTGGTCCAACGCAAGACTGGCAACAACAGGAGCGGGCCTTCTCCTAGCATGTCAAGAGAGGCAGCGGAGAAAAAACCCCTGGATCTATGATTGTTGCAGTACTCTGTGCTGGCGGTTTAAGAACGTAGTGTGAGACGAGACACAACAAAAGGGGCTGTCAAAACAACAAGCCAACAGCCAAACACTTTAACCATCTTGCTCTTTCTCGGCCACCCTCCCTACCAAAAGATTTGTGCACCGGAGGGTAGGAGCAAACAGACCCATCTATCTGTATGTATGTACACCCAACCTCTGGGGATTGTACGTGGTTGGGGGAGGGAGGGAAGGGGGGGATGGAGGCGCCAGGAAAAGGATAGGACATTCGAACCTGGAACAGAGCAGCAGAAATGGAAGCACGTATGCTTCTGCGCACACCTAAGCTTAGGTGGTCGAGCAGGCAGGTAGGTACTGTATATACATTTATTTACAGGACAACTGTCCCAGGCAGTCAGTCTTTCCCCCCTCGCTATCAGCGATGTGCATCGTCACAGGGCGGTTGTGGTTCGGCCCAAAGATCTCTTCTTCCTTCTTTTCCTCTCGGATATGACTGCCTACCTTACCTCGCCAGCCACTACCCGTTAGTCACCCAGGACTGAACAGGACCGGGCATGTGGTAGTATGTGTGTGTGTGTCATGTCCATGTCCAGAGCATGAAGGGCAAATGAACATACACCTCTCTCCAGGTGTGATCCCGCCATGTCAACCCGAGAGAGCAAGTAAGCAGTAGTAAGTATTCCGTACCCAAGCTGCTTGCTGCTACTGCGAGATGGCGTAACTCACCTCTGCCCATTTACCCTCCCCGTCCCCTCCCCTGGCTCCTCCCATCTCAAAGACATCACGATCGTCAGCGCTTGCTGCGCACGGGATCGCCGCAGTGGAGAGGAGGAGGAGGAGGAGGGCGGACGAGGATGAGGATGAGGATGAGAGTCGTGGCTGTGTCCGTCCGTGCCTTCACTTCCTCCTTCCGTCAACCACCCACCACGCAGCACATCTCATTCTATCCCAGAGTTACCCCACACCATAATCGGGTGATTTTGGTCGGGCTTTTCATCCCCCCCTTGTCCAGGTCTAGTTCGGCGACGACGAGAAGGTCATGACTAGCCAACTAATCTGTACCTATCAGTCTGCCCAAGTAACTAGGTAAATGAGTTTTTTTATTATCATCATTCCTTCGTTTCTCATGATCTTGTGCCTTGTTCCTTGCAAGTCATGTAGACTGTTCTGTTTCTTTCCGTCTCCCGCCGTACACAGTACTCAGTACGGAATACTCTGTAAAATACCTACTCCGTACCCCTTCCTCTCCTGTTCTGTCTTCTGTCCTGTCTTGTCTCTTGTCTTGTCCGGTCTTGCCCTGTCTTGTCTGGGTGGCATGCAATGTGATGCATGCCCATCCAACCCTGCCGTCTGCGAGCTTGCTGGCTGGCTAATTCTGCTTGGGTTACTGGGTGAATGGGCTAGTGTGTATGTGTGGGTGTGGGTGTGTGATGGTGCCACGACACACACATACACGCGCGCTCGCGCACACGCAGAATGGGTGGGCCGCAGGGTCCGGTCCGGTTGGAGTCTGGTTGTTCATTCATTCCGGCAGTGGGGTGGATGGAGGAGCCTGCTCAACTGCCTGTCCCTCCAGCTGCCCGCTGGCTTGGTGATGGGAGGGAGCGGGTTGTGAGGGTGACAACGTAGCCTCGGACTTGCAGTCAGGGATTACTGTGTCTCTCTCTCTCTGCACATACACACCGAAAGGTGCATACATGCTCACTCCTCCGGGCTGCGTTCCGACCGACTGGACTACACTATGCAGTAGAAGGCAGGTCGGTGGGTATGTAGGACGTAACGCTGTGTGATGTATGCGTGTTTAAGGTAAGGTAGGATACGGCATGTCGGCGCCGGATGGACGCCTCAGCGAGTACGGAATCCAGTAACTCCAGTATGTATTCCGTACACACGCAACGAAACAAGCCTGACGCTGGCGACCGGGACCAGGGCGTGGCGCTGTCCCGGCCAGACCAAGCCGCAGTGTCTCACAATCGTCCGGCGTCGCGGGTTGCAAAACGGTGTGTGGCATGACTTCTTCAGCAGCAAGCAACAGCTTCTTTTCATGCAGCACCCGTCCATCCCGATGGGATAAGGCGAACGAACACACACCCCCTCTGCTCGTGCCCCCCAACCGCCCCGCTCTTGCCCTGTCCGACTCTGTGTGCGTCCCCTTTCGGCACTCACCGCTAGTCTCCCGCCCCTGGGTCGCTATCTGGCACCGCGATTTTTTTTTTTTTTGGGGGGGGGGGGCGGTTGGGAAAGGGTGGCAAAGGGATGTCAAGAGCGCCATGGTTGGCCACGGGTGAGGGAGCGCTGAGAAGGTAGTTTAAGGACCTTCCTTTCTTGTCGTGCCGGGCATGAGACGGCCAAGTGGTTACCGCCACGGCTGCGTGACGGTGCTTGCTTGCTTTGCTTGCTTGCCTTGGCTCGCTGCTTGCTCGGTCACCCGTCCGCCTCGCTTTGTCTGTCTGTCTGGCTGTCTACCCTGGTGGAGGGCACTCATTCGTCGACAGACACGACAGGACGGGGCCGGACTGGGCAAGCCAAGCCAAGCCGGCGGGATCGTGGGGGAGGGGGCGGCAGGGAGAGAGGGATGAGACAGAGACATGACCGGTGAACCACGACGCACGACGACGAGAATGTGGCTCACGGCATGTCTCGGGGGATCTCGTAGGGCAGAGCGGGAGAGCGAGCTCGGCATTGCCTCGTCTCTTGGTCGACCAGGGTTATGGCCGGGACATGGACGAAGGGAGGAGGGCAATGCGTGCGTGGGTGCGAGCGTGCGAGCGTGCGAGCGTGGGTGGGCTCGGATCCCGCCAGCCTCCAGGCCACGGCGGGGGCTCTCCCAGCAGCTCCACGGCGTCCCGTGGGCGTGGGCTTGGGCGTGGGCGTGGGCCTGGCTTCGGTGTACTTCGTACGGATCGCCCGCTCTCCCCTGCGTGACAGTTCAACGTTAGTTAGCACGGCCACATCGAAATCATCGCTGGCGGGCCCGTCGATCACTGACTGAACGGTGCGAAGGGTTACACGTGGAGCTAGCAACAATCTGCCGGGGGGCAGGCTGTCGTGCCTGTATGTACGCTCTCGGTGCTCCAGCATCTCACAGCTTTCCCGCGTTCCTCCATTGCCCGGACTCCTCCCAGATGCTGGCTGGCAGGTCCCCGTCCCAGGAGAACCCCGGGAGATGGTGAGCTGGGAAAATAGGGGTCCGCGTTAATGGAGACACGGCATTCTCTAGTGTCTCTGACAAAGAGCGTGCGTAGTCTGAATGTCAAGAGTTGCCCAACAGCGGACTAGCTACCATGTCCACAGTCCTGGGCACGGGACCTTCCGTTGCCGGGATATGTGGTGCGGCTCTGGGGCTCGGTAATTTGCCGGGCTGCCAAGCGGCCGGCGCAGCGCTCATCGTCATGATAAAAAATATGATAAAGAAAATCGGGAAGGGAGTTCTGTTGTTGAACGGCGAGGGATCGTGTGGAGCCCGTGCCAGTCGACAGGATGCAAGCTTCCGAGGGCGGAAAAAAGGGTCGAGAATCCAGACTCCTCCAGCAGATTGCCAAATAGGGGAATGGCCCTGCAGCCGTGATATGTGGTGGAGAAGGTAACATCAACAACAACAATAACAAAAAAAAAACCCACGGCACCGGCACGCTGGGCCAAGGGGAGGAGGACCCGCCCCCACAAAAAGCAAGATGAAACACACACAAGACGTCGAGATGAGTCGCCCAACTACCGGTTCCCGGAATGACACAAGACTTGAGGGCACGGCGACGACAAGCGGCTGTCTAGTGAAAACCCGACTGACTGGCGTGGCCGGAACACTGGTTGCGGTTGTGCTCTGGTGTGATTCAGGCTGCGCATGTACGGAGTATGTATGTTGGTCCATACATACACAGCGTTACTCTGCATGCCCGGAACATAATACGGACAAACTCCGACGGTACACGACACCAGAAGCACCCAGTCATTCTTGTCTTGGTGTTGTTGGGACTGGCCTGGTCCGGGCCTGGGCCCGTCTCAACAAACGCTGTGCGGGAGAGACGTTGGATGAGATTCCCCTGCCATGCGCAACTTGCTCAGTTGCGGGTTGCGGGATGAGAAAAGAATAGACGTGTCTCTCTTGACTCGGCCCGGCCTGACAGTCGAGACGAGATGGGGGGACAGTGTCTTGGAAAAAAAAAAAAAAGAGGCGCCGTTTTCCCAGCCATGCATGCCGTTGGTCGAGATCGCGCCTCGCTGGGTTCTTGGCCAGCGGCCTCCCGGTCAGCCCCCCTGTCCTGGCGGGCGGCGGGGGCCGGCTTGCGTTTTTCTTTTCCAGCAATGGAAATGACTAAAAACAATGTTGCGGTGAAGAACCGCGGATGTTGGAGGATGGGGTCCCCGTAGCTCCTCGAAATTGCTGCGTTCCCCGGTTGCTGATGATGTTTGAAAGCTGTTGAAACGAGCTGAAAGGGGCCAAAGGTATGAAAGCGCGCTTGTGAGATCACCAGCTACGGAGTACCCCCAAGGTGGAGGCGCAGCGACCGGGCAAGCGAAACCCATCTTGCTGCACGACAGATCTTGACAGATGCGCGGCGTGTCGATCATGATGCGAGGGTGTTCTCCCGGGGTTGCGTTTGCGTTTGAGTGCCGCGTCTTGGCGATGCCAAAGCGGGAAGGCGAGCAGCCCAAATCGAGACAAAGCAAGGGCCAGCTGGTTCAGGGGTCATCGCTGGCTTTGCTGGCTCGCTGGCTCGCTGCTGTCCCGTTCTGGCGTTCCGCGGTTGAGGGGGGCGGATGGAGATGGAGGGAGGGCACCTTGATGGCCTGGCTGTGCGGTGTGAACGGCGACCTGATCGACTCGCCGGGTCACATCGCGCCCTTTTGCTCGCCGATAACTAACGCGACATGAACGCGAGGCGACGTGAAGCCCATAACTCGCCGTAGGATGGGCAGTCAACCGTCGTCACTTTGCTCTTGGCGTGCCGTTTGATGTCTGCTTGTTGCTTGTCGCCTGGCTTCCCTCGAGCTGAAGGACCCTGAAGGCCCGAATTCGATACGGCTGGGTGCAGCATGGCGTTGGTTGACGGCGTCCTGGCCCCTGCTGGGCACAAGCCAAGCGTCGATCCCCTGGGGTTTCGCGGAGCCGGCGCCATCCCGTGATCCTCCTCTGCCCCGGGAGCCCTGAGCTAGTGTGCGGATACGTTACCGGGAGTGTGATTCCCGGAGCCGCAACTTGGCTCCGGCAAGTCCCCACCCTTTGCATCGCACTATCGAATTGCAATCCAAACGGGCGGGTTTGCTGCGGACGAGAACGTCCGGTTGCTTCAGGGCTGCACATTGTCCGCCACGGGCGATGAATTATGATAAACAAGATGCAGATGCAAGCTGGCATGACGAGGTCCTCGTATCAACAGGACACCGAGATGAAAAGAATTGGCCTCTTTCGGGCGCCGAATCTGGAGGCTTGCGAGGACCGCGACAAGACCAATCAAGCTGACGGCGGCCCAGCAAGGCAAACGCAGCAGGCCCCTGCTGCTCAGCCATTCAACGGTTGCGGATCCTCTTGCGCCATCGTCTGGGCCTGGCAATCGCTCGGGTCCGGCAAACCCATCTCGTCGGAATTGCCATCCAGCGGTCATTTTGGTCTTGGTGGAGCAGAGGAGTTCAGCTGCCGGGCAACAACCACAGCAGCCGCGCTTATTCCCGTTTGTTAGTTGTACGGAGTACAAAGTAACTATGCTGGAGTACAGATTAATGTCAACGGTATCTTGAGATCCGTGGTAACAGCCTCGATCCTTTAGAGCATCTTGCCAGCGTCTGCGATGGTCAACACGGAATCTCGACAACAACAACAACCCCCTGAGCTCTTGTGAGATGCAGTGGGGCGCGTTTGAGGGCACAAATGATGTAATCGCGGCCCACTATCTGTTCTCCTCACTAGGCTAGGCAGTTCGCGGGCATGGCGAGCGATGCTGTTCGAACTGCGAATGATGCTCATGGTGTGGTGATGATGGCCATGATGATGGCCCATGATGAGGATGGCGCTTCCCAACCCTGGCCAGAGCTTTAGTGTCCTGTGTTGACGTAGTGATTGCACTCCGCGGAAGTGCCGCCTCCCGGCTCTTCCTCGCTCAAATTTAACGGGCCCAGCCGTAAGGTTAGTGCGCTTGGCAATGACGGTTGTCGACTGGGAATGCCGGGGCTGATCAACTGCCTAAATTAACCTTGCTTCCAGTCGGGAAGACGATACCCAGGATGGAAATTTTGGGTCAGATTCGGGACAAGCAAGCAAGCAAGGATGAAGAAAAAATAAAGACAGTGTACTTCGTACACTTTGCAGAAAAACATGAGAAGTGGGATTGCCCTCAGAATGACATAACCTGAGTAAGAGTAAGGGGAGAGCAAGCAAAAAGAAAATGAGCAGGTTGAGCCCAACACACTTACTCCGTACTGACCTGAAGACGCCCAAGGTGAAAGCCGTGAACCGCCGTCAAGCTCCCCCGTCCAACGCCACCCACTGTCGGCTTGGAGAGCGCTGACAGCCCAAGGTCCAACAAGCTTGGCCCCTTTTGGGACCCATGCCAGTTCTGCGACACACCCTTGCATGTCGATCCCTGGCCGTGCGGTCACTCGAGCAGTCAGATGTCGAGCTCGAACCCCACACGAAGTCCTTCCAATTTCCTTTTCCACCCTTGCTTGGATTCCAGCACCAAGGTTTGCCCGTTCCAAGATCTGATAGCCCAATTAACGTTAGCGGAGTGAGGTGGTGCTAACGTTATCGATAACTAAAACCGACGTCTGTCAGTCATGCCCACCAGAGCCGCAGCATGACCCGAGATCCGGGAGGCCGAAGTTCACGACACGTGAGATATGGATTTTGGATTTGGAGACGCTGGGATCTGGGGACCTTCAGCTTTCGCCCTGCTTTCGGGAGAGTGAACAAGAGTTCGGATGGCGATCGAAAACCGTTCCTGATCCGCGCCGGGTGCCTGACTATCCCTCGTCATGTGAAGCCGAGAAGCATGGAGTGCCAAAACCCCGGGTGCTTCCCCCAAGCCCGTCACGGGGCTCCCTCTTGAGTCATGGAGGACGGGTCGATTCCTAGCCAACGTTATCAATCACTCTCACTGGCTGCGAGAGGTCCCTCAAACTCAGTGTTGAAGACTGCCTTGCAGCGAACAAACTCCTCTCGGCTTCGTCCCAAAGGCAAGTTCCGAGACATCTCCGTCCACCTGCGGAATCCGGCCTGGGGTGCGAAGCTGGCGGAAAATGGCGAAATTGCATGCTGCTGCTTCGTGTCACTGGGTCCGCTGCCAGCTCTTTCGCCTGAGGCTTCACAGCAGCATCGAGAGAGCCAATGTCGGGCAGAGCTCATTGACATCGCCGACCTGGCAGGGTTCCCCTGTCGCTTTACTTTTGTGTTTTGTCACTTGTGTGACTTGATGTATTCCGTACAGACTTGACATGCTGGAGTAGCTGAACGGGCAGCTTCAAGTAATTGTCATACGTAAATAACTTCCCACCGTCGCCAGTCGGTGCTGGGCTGGAAACAGCGACAGAGCACGCCATCATCGCCCGTGAGTAGCAGTCGAGAGCCAGAGCCAGCGAGGGCTGCTGACACGATGAGAACCCAAACAGAAGAGTGAACGGGCTTGTTTGATCTTGCAGCAGAAGCGGTGGGAGGCGGGGCTGTGCTGTGGGGTTAGTTCGTATGCTTTTGTTGTCCCGTTTACAAACCTCGCCAGCACATGGACGCGGACTAGTAGGAGTCAGGAACATAACAATACGACATGAATCGCGCGTGGAAGCGCCCCCAGCACGGTGTGGATTTGCGTAGCGGGCCCGGTAGAATGTGTAGTGCGTCACTGGACCTAGTTAGTGCACTAAGCAGCCATCAACGGCCGCCTGGTGGGGGAGGACAAGGACGATGCGGTCGAGGCCATCCTCATCAGCATGGACCGCGACGTGGAGGGCATTCAACAACCTGACCTGCCCCAGATTTGACTTTGTGAGATTGGTGGGATCACCCAGAACAGGTCCCGCTCGGTTTGCCGCCATTGGTCACTCGATGCCGTTGGCTTGCAGGGGATGGCAAGGGCTGGTGCGGGCGACGTTAACGGACCCTTGGCTTGGTGGGATCGAGGGTGGGTTCGTTCACAAATGTGTTTTCTTCTTGCTGCACATTCCCGATGGCAGTGGTCATCAAAATTGGCGGCCAACAACACTGGCCATAGCCAGTCTTTTCCCGCAGCCCGGCGCAGAACTGGAGCGCCATCTGGGTTCATGTTTGGGGCCGCTGGGCCGTCAGGTTGAGAGCGTCTGGTGGTCCAACACGATATGGAACTCCTCGGGCTGTCGAGGTCAACCCGGCTCTGGGCTTCGGTACCCGGGGGAAAGGAATCTGTGAACAAAGAGGCACTCGCAAGAGTCAGGGCCTGAGCGGGAGCCGAGCTGGGTTCAATGGGGCCCAAGCGGTCTCGGTCTTCGCGCTGCTGTCCGCGCTGCCCGCCGTTCTCGGGAGTGCAGCGAAGAAGCAATCGAAGAAGCATTCCTCCTCGTCCACGGAGGAGGGGATCACCTGGGAAGCGGAATGCCACCTTTGCTCATAGTATCCACTGCGCTCTGTGTATTGATGATGCTTTAATAACGTTAGTGGTTAGTACAAGTACGGGATAAGGGGCATACCTGAATTCCTGGAAGCACATCGTGAGCACACCTGTGGTGCACTGTTGCAGCCCGGGCCACATCAGTGCCGGACGGAGCTGGCCCGAGTTTCGTTTTGCTGGTGGCTCCAGTCCCTCAGTCCCTCTTCGGCGTCGCTGTGTGATTCGGGCGGCGGTGAGAGGCGTCGAGGACGGGGCTTGGCGACAAGAGCAGGCACGCGTAATCGACCCCGTTCCGAGCCGACAAGGGACCATGGACCCGTCCGTTCAACAGCCGGATGCCGAGCTGAATGTCCAAATCGAGGCACCTGAAAGGCAAATATGAATGAAATAAATTAAAATACCACGGAAATAACAAGCAGTATGGAATACAGATGTACATGTGAAACAGAAAAATACCACAGTACAAGCAACCCGGCAACACCAGCAACAAGCGCAACCGGAATAAGCGCAAGCGCAAGACGGTGACGCTCTCGGTGTCCATTGTGGGCAGGCATTTGCGTCATGCTCCGTCTGTGGTCTCTCCAAAATCAAGTCAAAATCAAGCCGGCGCCCAAGGTGTGGAGTGGGACGGCAGGACCGAGAAAGACGTCACATCACTGCCCGACGCCCCAAGCCGCGAGAAAATTCAACAGCAGCCCCGCTCCTCTTGGGTGCGCAGGGAGCCAGGTGAGGTGTGTTGGAACTGCCCGGGATGGGGGATTTGTGATTTGTGGTTTGTGGTTTGTGGTTTGTGATTTGTGATTTGTGATTGGGATTGGGATTGGGATTGGGATTGGGATTGGGATTGTGATTGTGATTGGGGTTGGGGTTGGGAATTTGGACGAAGGTCCACCATCCTTCGCTTGTCCTTTTCTTGCCTGCATCAGCGCGGAATTGTTTCCTCAGTGTCCGCATTACTTAGCTCTTATCAACGCTCCAACTTCCAAGCACGCACATAGACAAGTCGAGTCAACGTTTAATTATGGCCGAAATGCACTGCCAGTTTGAAGGATGAATGCACTGGACTTGCAAAAAAAAAAAAATGGAGAATGGGGAATTGCTCGCTCCAGAACAGCCACCAAAGCAGCCCAAAGCAGCGGGGTTGGTCCAGGTTGCTCAAAATGCCGGGCCAGGGGAGGGTGTGTTTTCTGGCTCCGCTACCCGCAGGAATTGACCCGAACCGTGCGCCCACTTCCTGCCCGCTTCCTGCGCTCCCTTCCCTCTTATACTATTAGGGTTAGACACTGTCGGTCGAGCCACAGCACGAGACGGCTGATTTGCTCTTGGCTCGTAGCCTCCTGCCAATTCTGGTTTCCTGCGAGGGTCAGCATGCAATTCCGACAGAATTCGATGCCCGCCACATTCCCGTGCCTGGGAAACGACACAGCAAGCACCAGAGCAAGTGCCCACCCACACCCACCCACACACCCACACACACCCACCCACACACAACCAAAGAAAAAACAAACGCCCGTTTTCCCTGCGAGCCTGCCTGCCTGCTTAGCCGACACGACCGATGCACCGCAACAAAGCAAAAATACGGGTACCAAACAGACGCCAAAACCTGCTCACTGGCCCATCACTCCAAACAACCCCAGCACCTTCAGCCGCCTCAGTTACACGACGGGGCCATGCCGAGACCGTCACAGCAGGGCCACCTCACACCTCACACCTCACAGGCTCGCGGGAGGATGGCAGGCTGCGCAGGGCAAAGCAAATCCTTGTCTGCCCGATTTTGATCCTCACATCCCGCTGCCCTTCCGCTGCCCGGACTGCCCTCGCTGAATTTGACCGAGAGAGATGGCGAGATGGCGCAAGCCGCGCAGTCCCTGCATTACCATATTGCCTTGTACTGCGCTGGGGATGTGGATGTGGTACGGTATGTACATGCATGCTAACCTACAGGTTGACGTTATCAAAGTGAGAGAGGCTCCATCTCCTTTTCTTGAAAACGTGCGGGCTCAATGTCGTCAGTGGGTACCTTCAAGGTTGGCTGCTAAGTACTCCAGCACATGTCTACAACTCCCTGAGCTGCCATCGCCGTGCCCTTCCAGGCAACGCAATGACTGGGCACAGGCTTGTGTTCGTTCGCCACCTGTCATTGGGTCGTAACGAGGGCCGGCGACAGACGAACTCGCGCAATGCCCAGCAAACGTCCGTTCGAACCCAGATCAGAGGCTCTCCATCGACCCGGTAGCAGCCCTACAGATGTTGCACAGTATGCGACGATGCGTATGGACAAGGACATATCCAGCTCGGGGCCAAATCTGTGTGTCGAGACACCACTCTCGCTGTGTCTCTGGCACCAAATACTGTGTAATATCTCGCAGCCCCGCCCTCTGCCAGGGAGACCCTGCCCCCCCTCCCCCCCTCCCCGGTCGTGGCGGGGACGGCCCCCATCTTTTGCCTCTGAGTGCCCTGCCAGGGTCTTGGTCTCAACGCTCGATAGATGGGCTTTGGGTGCACGGGGTAGCGCAGCAAGACAGGCATCCACACACACACCGGCTCTTGTCTGGCGAACTAGCCACTGGCCGCTGACTTCATTGTTTACCTTCCGGGGGCCGGGCAGAGGAACCCCTCGCGTTAAAGCATGGTCTTTGGCCCTCTTTTCCGTCCTGGCTCCTCTCCCTCTCGCCGCCCGAATAGCTCCCCAGCAAACCCCGAGAAGCCCCAGAAACCAGAGGCCAGAAGCCCAGCACTCTACGAAACGTCAGCCGAGCGAAGAGAGACAAGCCGGCAAAGCAAACACCTGTCTGCCTCGGGCACGAAAGCTGCAGCCAACTCCCTTCACTCACCTAATTGAAAACATCCCATCAAACTTACACACACCCCAAATTTGACCGTCAATTCCCCCGGATCGTCCTCGACAGGTTCCCGTTTCGGCCACAGTCCCAAGCCCTGAGCTGCTTCCCCCAGTTTGGGCTAGTCAGGCGCTGGTTTAATCCCAGCAAGCAAGCAGCGGCCCCTTTCTGTCAGTTGCCAGGTACATATTCCGTACCATACATACAGCTGTACTCCAGTACGGAATACATCCATACCTGACCAAACCTGACCCCACGGCCGGGCCCTGGTTTTGAGTTTCCCGGCATCAAGCATCACCGGATCTCGAGCGAGTCCCACATCCCATCGGGGGGGCTTGCTGATCCTCAAGAGGCGTGCCACCCACTGCGTTCACACCGTCCCACCCGGCCTGTAAGCCCTGCTCCGCGCCTTTCAGACGAGGCACCCCCCATCTCACCCTGTCTCTCAATTGGCAGGCCCGCCCTGACAGCACACACCCAGCACACAACCCAGCACACCACTCAGCACATCCACCCCCCCTACCCCCCCGACCGAGGGAAGGGATATTTCAACCGTCGATCCTCTGCCGGGCACGTCGTCAGAGGTTGCTTGAAACCACACACAACCCCACCGGTCCCGCAAGCCAAAAGAAGGCAATAAGGTTCAGACGACAAGACACCTGCTTGGTTGGTGGACCGACTCTGTGGCCCTAGCGCACCACACTGCTACTGCTCCATGCCTGCGCATGCCATCCCGTCTCAATTCTGTCGCACGCTCAAAGACACATAAGGGCGCTGATCCGTCCCTTCTCGACTCCCGGCTGCCACACTTTGATCAACATCGCTACTCATCTGGGTCACCTCACTTCCCAGTTGGGCCGGAAGAGAGACACCAACACAAGATCCTATCGACACTTCGACACTTCGACACTTCGACCTCTCAACCTCGCAACCTCTCAACCTCGCAACCTCTCAACCTCTCGACCCCTCTTCACCATGACGATGACCATAGATGACCATAACCGGCGTCGTTTCGGGCCCTTAAGCTTCCATCACATGCCTTCCTACTCCAGCCAACCTCACTTCTCAGACCCGTGGGTCTCGTCGTCGTCCGCGACGGCGCCCGGGCCCCAAGGCGGCAGTCAACAGCACAGCCTCTACGCGGGGAACCAGGACCCCGTGGGCCTTCCTCACTTGAACCTCAGCGCGCTTCCGCGGCAACCACCAAACCCGCAGCACTCGCAACATCCGCAACACACCCAGCACGCCGGCGCAACCGCCGCCAGCAGTTCCTCCATGGCGCCGTATGGTTCCCTCCCCGTCACAGCCGCCGCGGCAGCCAGCGCTCCCATGTCGGGCGTCTACCGGCAACACGACCTGCTCTCCATCCCGCCAGATCCCTTCAGCCTCAACCGACTACAGCAGCCGGCGACATCAGCAGCCTACGACACGACGGCGTATACAAGCGCCGCCTCCCCGGTCAACGCATCCTACGCGACGACGTCGGCGTCGCCGTACGACCAGCTCGGCTACGCGCCCGCGCAGATGAGGGGAACATTCCCTCTAGGCCACGAGGACAGCTCCAGGAGATACTCTCAACAGTCAGTAGCATCCAGCTCTGCGGAGCACGGCCTGGCCGATGGCGCGCCGGGATTCGCATTGTCTAACCATGATCACAGAGGCCTGCAGCCGGATGACCGGAGGAGCTTCCAGGATGCGCTGGAGGCGAGCCACGGGATGCTCTCGATGAGCCAGGATACGCCTCGCAACATCTACGACGTGCGCAACAATAGGCCGCGGGGCTCGGCCGACTCGTACGGGTTCCCGTCGACACACTCGTCGACTTCCAGCATGTCCTCGACGGGGTTCAGCAACTACTACGGCGGCTCTGTTGACGGGTCCGTCAGTGACTACTCGGCCGCCGGGTCCGACATTGAATCCCTGTCGGGACGCACGCTGCCGAGGCCTCAGGGGCTTATGGCCAGCCAACAGCCGCCGGCGCCCCAATCCATGATGGGCTCCTTCAGCTCCCGGGTGTCGTCGAGCGCGCAGAAGAAGCACAAGTGCAAGGTGTGCGACAAGCGGTTCACGAGGCCCAGTTCGCTGCAGACGCACATGTACAGCCACACGGGCGAGAAACGTAAGCACACCTGCTCTCTCCGTTCACGATTCTTGATCTGTCGATACTGACTCTGTTTCACGACAGCGTTCGGATGTGAGGTGGACGGCTGCGGTCGCCGGTTTTCGGTGGTTTCCAACCTCCGTCGGCACAAGAAAGTCCACAAGCGCGGTGGCGAGACACCGTCAGACACCGGTTCGGAGACACACGAGTCGCCGTAGACGCCGGTTCCGTTACTGTCGACACAACAACACCAAAGAAGCCTTGCAGCAGCGCAGCTCACCCCCTTTTCCCCTTTTGAACGGACCTCCTCGATAGACTTTACCCCATACGCCCCTTTTAATTCCCGATGCTGTCGCTGCATGTGCTCTATCCGACACCCACACACACACACACACACACACACACACATACATACACACAACAAGACACCTACCGACCGAAAACCATTCAGCCAAACACCGGCCATGAATCGATAACATCACATTTTCCCTCCCTCACCTGTCATCGAATATACCATACCACCATTAATCGTCTTTTATTGTCGGGTCTTCGTTTTCTCTTTTTACGAATCGGGCGTGGGGCATCTCTCTCCAAACAGGCGGCCGGGTAGAAGATGCCTCGGACGATACCCTCATGGAATCGGCGTTACGGGGTGTGTGATTTTCCCCCCATCCGGGCTGTTGTCCGTCTACGGACGGCAACAAAAAGGTTTCCCTTTTTTTGCTCGAGCCAACAATATGGCACATTTTTTTTTTGGTATTCTGTACTCTCGCTGCATGTCATATTATATCTTTTTTTGTCTTTCTGCCGTCTCAAAACGGGGTGCTCTCTGTTTTTCTCTTTGTTTCCTGGCGGAGTTTGGGGCATCAGGAGATAGGTTGGCGGTGGGAAGGGTGTGGGTGCTTTTTCTTTCCCATGGCAGGTCACACAACAACGTACACGATATTGTTGGTTTCCCCCGCGATCTGATTGAGAACAGGGGGAGGGGGGTGGGTTCCGGAAGGTCGGGCGATGATGATGAGGAGTTGAGGAGGACCGTACACGCGCATGTACACACCTAGATATACTTGTTTGGTTTACATACATACTTATGGCTAGGCAACCTAATCATTGTACTGTTAGAGCACAAATTTTGGTGCAGAATTCGCTGGATCTCTCTCTCTCTCTGTGTGCGATCTGATAGAAGTGCCCGCTTAACCTTTGGCCTGTCCAAAACACAGTCTTGAAGCTACCACCACCGCAAACAGTCAACCAAAAGAAAGGGGGGACGGAAAGACACGCCGCCGGCCTCCTATCCGCTCTTCACTGCCCCTTCCACCTCCACTTCTACGATATCTCTTCACCACTCATCGACAGTATTGCACAAATACACGCAAGCAACATACCCACATGTCTCACCACGCTTGTTTCGAGACAATTAAGCACCCTCCTCCACGGACATCGCCGGTTTCTCCTATCTCCATACATAGTCATTACCTACCTCCCTACTGGGAAAACGAACAACGGGAATTTGATACGATACTCTTTCCCCGGCGGCAGTTCAGCTAGCGGTGCGACTCTACATATGCCGCACATACATACCCATACATACATACATACATACATACCACCCAGTCTAATATACATGTAACCAAGTCCGATGGACAAAATCCGATCGACATGGAAGACAAGATCGGCGGGATACACATCAAAGCCATCCACGCCGGCGGGAAGTACAGCACAGCACAGCACAGCACAGCACAGCACAGAACACAGTTTGTACGGAGTCGCAGAGTAGAGTAGTATCCCGATCCATGTGGGTAGATGGATGTGGATGGGGGATCGATCTGCTGAGCAAGTTTTCTGACGAATAACCACCCCCGTTGTCGAAAAATGGGGTCAAGGATATGGAAAGGGAGGAGGAGGTGGAAGTTTTTGCTGCGTCCAGTCTGCTTCGGGAGAGGGGACGGGGGGGTGAGAGACATCGAGGCGGGCTGGGGAGGTGCCGGAAGGGGAAGGGGATCTTCAGGTCTTTTTCTCTCCTTTTTTTTTCTCTCTCTTTTTCTGGCTGAGAGCAGGTAAGGTACCATAGTATGTATGTGGAGGGTAGGGGTTGATAGCCTGGGCCGTGCAAACATCCTTGCTGGGTGCTACATGGTGCCGAAAAGGGGGCGGCTTGGACGTGACATTCTGTTCTGCGGGTCGTGTCGGGTGTCGAGATCAAACTGCAACGTACCTAATGCGTGTGCCTCGTTGGCGGAGATCGGTGAGTTCACCCCTTGTCGAGCGACTGCCTTTCCTCCATACCCCATTGCGAGGAGTCAAGAGCAGACGAAGTGGATGATGGCGGGAGTAGAGCCGAACAGGAGAGGAGCAAGAGAGACAGAGAGGAGTCAGTTAGGTACTAACCCACCAACCATCGCCAGCCAACGAGGTATCCAGCTAGCAAGCCAAAACAAGGCCCGGTTTCGAGAACGGGCAGGGAGAGGAAGGGCTGTGGAGCAACCCCCTAAGTCAAGTCACCAAGGTACACGTGCAGTTGTAGTGGGAAAACGAACTTTGCATCAATCCCGTCTACACTACAACAGTAACTCTCGGTACTCGCCTCCCCTTTTGCGGCTGTTGGCGGCTGTTTCAAATATGCAAATCAACGTGTCTCTGTGGGAGTATGTAGGCTGCAGCATCGGCCAGGACGAGCACGAGGATGAGGGGGGAGAGCTCGGATCCTTACTCCTCCAGGCGACAGCGTGTCCACCGTCTGGGACGGGAAACAAGGCCACCCCGCCGGCGCCGGCAGAAAAAAAAGCTTGAACGCGACCTCGCAACCGGGGGCCCCTTCTGGAACGCCGATCCGGCCAACGGGGCATGTGGCTCCCGGTTTTGCGTCTGATGTCAGGAGGGACGTTCGCCGAGGCCGAGGCGGAGCAGCACTGGGTGTCTACACGTACACTGTGCACTATGTGAGTGGTAAGTTAATGTGTTAAAAGGCCGTGTTGATGAACGGGAGTGGACGATCCGCCGGGGATCCCGCAGCACGTGGACGACGCCGACACCGACACCGAGCACGGATTCGGGGTCGGAAGGCGGACCCGTTTCTCTTTCTTGCAGTTTGCACGAGTCGTTCACCTCCCCCGCTTCGTCTCATGTTTCTGCTCTTATCAGCCTATTAGGTCTCCATACAGCAGTAACCTTGTAAGTTGTATATCTGGTTTGGGAAGCTCGAGTTCAGGTCGGGGAGACCTTGTCTGGTGATAACCGTGATGGAGACAAGACAAACCCAAGACAGCCAGCCAGCAGCCAACCAGTAGGCAGCTGGAAGGAACAAAAAACCGTCTATTCCCATTCGCCGTCCATCACATCACCGATGACGCAGTCAAGAGCCAAAACCACGGGCAAACTTGCTCTGGGTAACACCAACACGGGGTAGTTCCCACGAGGGACGCGCGGGGGCACGCCTTGAGTTTCCTCTGAGGGAGCCTCGGTTGAGTGTGTTGTGTAATCTGTACATCTTAGAAACCCCACACACGAACCGAGCTGTAAGTTGTTTTTGAGGGAAGATGCCGTATGGACAAGACTGGAACAAGTCGGGCTCGTTGGCGACATTGAAGTGGGGGGAGTGGAGTGGACGGCGAAAGGCAAAGGCAAAGGTAAAAGACGGATTGTGATTAGGTAGGTATTGCTTGTGGAGGCAGCAGCCAGCCAGCCAGCCAGCCAGCCAGAGGAAGGTACGAAAGTTCGGTTTGTTATCCCGCGTCATGCCTTCCCGAGGCGTCACAGATGCAGCTGGTTCTGCTTTCTGGTTGTACATTACACTACGCTCCAGTCTCCAGCGTGTGCCCTGTACACTAGCTGAAGTGTACGTGTAAGGGTACCTCGGTGCTGGTTGAGGGCCCATCCAATGACGTCGGCGGGCAAGGGGGGGAAACAGACCAGACGATAACCGACCCCAAGCTGAGAAGGATCGCTGAGGCCATTCGGCAACCACTGGCGGACCAATCAGCGCTGTGGGAGACCCGGATCGTCAGGGTCCTTTTTGGGTTGTTGCCAGCTCTTTTGTCTCCTCTTTTCTTTTTGGCGAACTTTCTTGTGTCATGGGGGCAAGTTCACTTGCGGCTTGTGACTTCGGTTGTGTGAAGGAACGGGCAGCCGTCCAATGGCATCCCAATTGCCATCCCGTCCCCACCATCGCCATTGTGAGAAATCAGAATCCCATCAAGCATGGAACTGCTGCAGGCATGCACCTTGGCCGTGAGATGAGATGCGTCCCGTCTGTCTCTCGTTCGTGGTCGCCGACACCAAAACCTCTCCACAAAACCCCGCATCTGCCGAACCAACCAAAGACCAGGCGGGAAAGCTCACAGCACGCAACCTGGCAACATGTCAGTCAGCCAGCTTGCGAATTGCCTCCCGTTTCTCCCCAGGTCAAATCAACATTGTGTGTATTCTGTACTTCGTACTTGTCACTTAATGTTGCTAGCTCGAAGCGTCAACGTCACAACCCCATCCACCTCCATCCGCCGGTGTTACACTCTACATGGGAGACTGGATCCGACTGCGTCATGAACCACGACTCTTTGCAAATAACATTCTTCATGAGAGTCTGGTTGTCGTCGATGCTCAGCTCCGCGAGGTTCAACCACCTGGATGACGTCATGTGGCGTTGACGAGGCCTCGACTTTGCCAACACCATGCCAAGACTGATTAACTTCGCGTATCATCCCTCTGTGCCGCTAACATCCTCCCTGTTACTCCAGTACTACCACGGCAGCACCTCATGCACAGTTCAGCCAACCGGGGGGAACGCAACAGGCCCATTCCGGCATTTTTGGTTTTGTTGGTGGCGATGGTATGTACTGTACGTGGACACACCGAGATTCCCTGAGATTCAGCCAAGTACACAGTAGTGTAAATGTATCCGTAGTGTGCATATGGAGGTGCGGAAAATGCGCCGAGGGTTTGGGGGTTGAGGAGGAAACAGGGTCATGAAGAGAGGAGTCTTCAAGCAGGGTCGCGGGCGGGGAATTTTGCTGCCACACCATGCGTTTTCTTGTGTGTGCGGCGGCATGGGATTTGGCAATTTGGGGGACTCGCAAATGCACCTTTGCCATCTTGACCAGACCGGGTTTCGTCGTTTGCACGCATGGACAAAAAGCCAAAACGAACCGGAGTCGGTGGGTTCTTTTTTCCTCGACTTCGGTTCTGTAAATTATACGGACACGGCAGGCAGCGGGAAAATGCTGTATTGATTCTTCGTGTATTGACGAGACGGTATTCATACGGCATTTACGGAATGCTCTGTTCTTCTTAGCTCCCGGTGTATTTTTCTCATCCTTTCAACCTCCCGTTTACTCCGTACTGACAGACACTGACAGATCGGCATGTGTGGAATTAGAGCCTCATCTCCCTTGACAACACCCATTCCGAGGACAAGCAAGCAAAAAGAGACACACACAGAGACAGAGAGCCAGAAGCACCGAAGAGAGACCGGCCCGCTGTCACATCGAAAAGAAAAAGCAAAAGCAAAAACAAAGACACAAAAAAGCCTAATAAACCTCAACACACCTGAACCCACACCAGAAAGGTAGATGGACCGGCAGTTCATGGAAAAGCCATTATCCTTTTTTTTCTCCTCTTGTCCAACGGCGTCCCCGATGTCAAGGTTCACCTGTATCTAACTACCTAGTGTAAGTAATCTGTAATACAACACTCCCAACCCAACAAGGAAGCAAAGACAAGACCAAAAAAAAAGGGTTTAATAAAATAGGGTTCCATCGCACCGTTACGTTTCCCTTGGATACCATCCCCACCAACCGACGTGACCGAGGGATCCACTGGGGCGCAGCACCCGGTAATGCAGAATCTGAAACAAGCCATGAGATCATCGACCGGGATCATTTTTCGGGGTGTGGGGGAGAGAAGAACGCCATCACAGAGCTTGGGGCGGGAGGGGGAATTAGCTTGCTGGGGGGGGGGGGGTAGAGGTAACCCAGAGGGTTCGCGGGAAGGTAGGGATAGGGGGGACGGGCTGGAAGTTGCCAGGAATTCTCTTTTTGGGATGAAGATGAGAAGATGGGGATTTGTTTTTGCTATTGCTAGGTGGACTGGGTATTTTTTATTTTTATTTATTTTTTTCATCTCCCAGAGCGTTGATATTTTACAGAGGATTTATCATAAAGCTCTTGGTGTTTGTCACGGGTGTCCACTTCCATGGCGTCTCCCATTCTCGGCTGTAAGCTGACGCCAACGGTTCTAAGGGTTCAAGGAATGCCCCAGTCTCCCTGCCGAGGACCCTGATTCACCCCTTCCCCTTTTTTCTCTCAACTCGTCATGACTGTTATGTGAATACAGTACAGAGTTCCTACTCGCAGTAAAAGTAAAAGTAGAGTTCGTCCGACTTTCTTGTCAACCGCCCCTGGCTGGACCACACAGCACACCCCTGACAAACATCTCTGTGGAAATTCCCCAGCCAGCCCGCCTGCCTGTAACACACCACAGTACATGCACATCTGTATTCCGTACACTAACTATGCCCAGCCGACATGGCGTGACTTTCTGAACCTTCACACGATTCTGCATGTATGTATCCGTACCTCTCCCCCTTTTCTGCTCTTCCATGCACCTCTAATTCGACGGGGACTCCTCTCTGGACGGACGGGCATGCACCACCCTGTTGGACTTGGTGGACATGGAACTTGGTGGACATGGAACTTGGTGGACTTGGTGTGGACTGTGCCGTGGCTAGACGAGCCACACTAATGCGCCGCTCCCGCTACCGTACACCGCCATTTCCTGGGCCGCCGGGTGGATATGCTGTCTGTGTGTCTGTGTGTGATGTGTGCTGTGCTGTGCTGGATTGGGGTTGGGGGTTGCGGAAGGGGGGTGGTTAAACGGTGGTCGGCGATGTGTGGAGAGGGTTGGGATGGCGTGGTTAATACAAATCTGCCGGGTACCATTGCCCGATCACCACCATGATGGAGACTTGTCCCGTGGGAGCATCAAGATCAGATGGAGTCGAGTCGGTAACGACTCTGCGCAAAACAGGGACACAGCGGCTGAGAGGAATGAGGCGAGATGAGATTGAGACTGGAACCAAACCCCCCTTGCTATCATCCGAGGTCGGAGAAACCGAGAACCGCCGTCTTACATGTGGGCGGCAGGCAGGTATGATTGTACACGCAGGCAACCCCTGATGCCAGTGTGGCAGTGCTGCTGTCCTTCTTCCTCTCCCGGCGTCAAGACAGGGGCTCCGTGGGACGGTAGGACGGGGGGGTGTCGTCGAGCGAGAAAGCGTTGCAACCGTGACCAGGACCTGGACCAGTCGAGAGCTGAGGCTCGGCAGTGGTCAGGGCGAGAGAGAGAGAGAACCCAATACAGCCATCACGGCCCGTCATGTTGTTTATCCTGTGACCCGGCGCCACGGCGATATGCCGGCTCAATCGTCTCTGGTTGCTTGGTTGGGTGCTGTGATGTGTATGTCGTTGGTCTGGTCGTACCGTTCGTCAACTTGGGACGGCGCTGCCACTTTCCCCCTGAGTGATCTGCCCTTGGTTGGCCTAGAGTGAGCTTGAACTCGTGAACACTGCTGTGAAGTGTCCAAACCCGGCCGGGGAATACTCCGGACATGCTGTGTCCCTGCGTGTGTTGTGTGGTGTGCTCGCTTTGCTGCGACCTGGCCTGGTTCGGATACGCCTGAACGCAATACGGTGGCCCAGAATGTACCTCTTAATGAGAGCTGGAGTTCCAAGGTGTGGCCTGAGTTGTCGTGGACAGTAAACAGGCCTTGAAGCGATGTCGAGAGCGAGGAAATCTCCGTACACTCGGGACCTGTCCCGTCCCTCCGAGTTCAGAATGGCAACCCCTGAGCAAGCTGTGACGAGTTCCCGTGTTTCTGGGACGCAAAAGAAAGGCAACTCGCTATCATCTTCATGCCATGTGTGAGAATTTCCCGGGAGACTCAAGTTAGTCGTGATACACGATAGTTCTATTTCTCCCAGAACGAAGGGCGCCTGAGCTGGTCTGGTCGGAGCTGTTGTGTTGTGCATCATGGTCGGGTCACAATGAAGCAAACAAGTTCAACAAGGCCAAAAGTAAAGTCGTCAAAAAGTCAAAAAGCTCGCCGACTAGCCCCATTCCCGCGCCGGTCGAATGGAGGTAGTCGGTTGCGAAAACTCTTGCGAATTTTGCTTCTCGAGGGGGGAGTCGAACCCATGGCCTCCTTCGGTTGGCGAAGTCCACCCGGTCGAGTGCCCTCCCCGCAAAGCCGCTTGACCGCTCGAGTGGTCCGTTGATTTTGGAAAGGGCCGGTGATAGTGTTGCTGCGGGAACTTCTATATATACTGCGGAAGAGAAGAAGGAAGGTACGCGATAAGGGTGCGGGCGGTGAAGCTGGGCGAGTTCAGATGGAAGACCGCCGGGCAACTTTGCTGAACCGTTGCTGCGGATAGTATGTACAGTCATTCGAAATCCGATTTGGTGTTGCCAGCAACTGTAACTATTGTCATTACACGTCCATGTCGATGGTCTGGAACAAACCACAAGGGACGAGGCACTCAGGGGTAAAGAGTCCCAGAGACGCGGACAACCTCGACATCTTCTGTGTCTTGCCTTGCCTCGACCATCTCACCGTTATTAGGCCAGTAACAAAAACAAAGGCAGTAGCTAACTGTATCAGGATGCAGCAAGTCACCAACCTGGGAAGCAGAAAAGAATATCCCACGCAGAGTGCCAGCATCACTCAACACAAGGACACACATATCTCAACCGCATCAGAAGAGTAACCACACCGCACAACTACCATTCGGTCCATTCCATAGCAAAGCAAGGCAAGGCAAGGTAGCATAAGGCAACCCAGGACAGGGCAAGACGAGTCAAGGCAAGACATGGCAAGGGAGCACAAGACACAACAAACCAAGGGAACAAGACGAGTCAAGACAATACGGGATGAGGTCAACCAAGTATCTTATCTTAAACATTAAGAAGTGACCACTACAGCTACTACACCAAACAACTAAACCCCCCACCAAAACCCGCTTCATCATCCACAAAACACCAGACCAGGTAGGTGTGAAGTCCCTCAGTCCTCGAACACACGAGGAAAGAGACTGTAAAAGAGAGAAAAGAAACAAAGGAAGAAGAGAAGACAAACCAACCTCCGACAGAACAGTCAGGGCGGGGTCATGACAGAGATGTTGTACATGTCCTTCAGATAGGGCCATCCATCCACCCATCGCCATCCCACGCACCCTCCATCCTCACCCCCAAGCAAAAATAACCCCGTCATCTCCTCGCCCGCTGTGTAATGTATGTTTAATGCCCAACGCCAAAAACAAGAACAAAACACTTCACTCACCAAACCACCACCCCACACACAAGTAGCAAGCCAAGTAAACGCAAAACGCACCGTGGTATAATAACAACAACAACATCAGCGGCAAGAAAGAAAAGAAGAAGCCAGCCATTTTAACCCCCGCCACCCCAAGTCCCCAAATGAAAGAAAAAAAACGCCAACCACATGTCCTGTCCCAAATCCACTGGGAAAGGGAAAACGCAAGCAAAAACCGTTATGCCATGCCACGCGATGCACCAGAGCCCCAAACGCAATCCCCAAACCCAATACCACCCAGCACAGCCCGTTAAAATCAACCATCCATCCGAGCTCAGGCAACTCAAGCAACAACCCACCCAAACCGCGTCAACTAAACCCTCGGCACCCCCCCACCCCCACCACCGGCACCCAACCCGCCCAACAACTCATGCGGCGGAATCCTGACCATGCCACTCCCCCGATCAATCATGCTCGTCGGCGCAGGCACATACCCCTCTCTCCGCTTGCGGATCCTGTCGAGCGCCAAACCGGCCAGCACAATCAGAACAATCAGCGCGAGGGCGATGCCCAGGCCGATGAGGACGACAAAGCCCAGCGGCATTTTGCTGCCTCCCTTGGAGAAGTAGTTGGATTGTTCTGAGAAGACGCGGGAGAGGCTGCTGGAGGATGGGGAGGCGGTGAGGGCGAATGGGGTGAAGGTTGATCCGTCGAAGAGGACGGAGGAGGCGGGGCCGAAGCCGGCGAGGAGGATCGAGCCTGTTAGAAGGAGGGATTCGTCCTTATCGAGGAGGTTGTCGGGGGAGGAGGCGTGGGAGGTGGTGAGGGAGAAGATTTGCAGGCCGCGGATGGTGGTGCCTTTTTGCAGGGCGGACTGGCCTGCTTGGTGGAAGGTTGAGGAGGCGGTGTCGGATTTGACGAGGAAGGGAGTGCCGTCTTGGGATGAGGTGCCGGCGGCCCAGATCTGGGCGCCGTCGCTTGCGCCTGCGGTGAGGACGGTCACGGGGCCGGGGAGCTTGTCGGCACCCGGGTAGGTGTCCCAGGTCTGTTTGGAGGCGTCGTAACGCGCGAGGAACGTCTGGGTGGTTGAGTTGATCTTGAGGTCGCCACCGGCGATGAGGAAGTTGTCGGTCGCCCACATAAGGGCGCTGACGTTGCCGTTGAGGTTGCGGCCGGCCTGGTTCCATTGGGAGGCGCTGGTGCTGAAGAAGCACACGCCGGGGCAGTCGAGAGAGCCGGCTGTGGTGAAGCCGCCACCGACGTAGACGTCCTTAGTGCTCGAGCGCACGGCGATGGAGGAAACGGTGCCGTCGCCGCCGGAGAGGGCCGGGGGCTGTGTGTTGAACGACTTGCTGGCGAGGTTGTAGGTGACCAGCCCGTTGACGTTGGCCTTGTTCACCGTCCCTGCCACCTTGCCACCCGCAAAGAGGACGTCCCCTTGGACGGCCACTGCCACAAAGGTCGAGTTGGCAGAGAGCTGGTCGCCGAGGCCGAAAACCCGGTTTTTGTCTGAGCCGTCGAGGATGAGGAGGTTGTGAATCGACGACCCGTCGGTGGCCTTTGCGGTGAAGTGGCCGCCCAGGATGGTGAGGTTCCTGCCGTTGTTGGTGTCAAAGACGCCAGTGACAACTCCATTGACGTCGCTGCTCGCCGAGGCAACGGCACGCTTCGTCAGACCACTTGATGACGAGTCCGTCGAAGGCTGGATATCCACAGGGAGCTGGCCCAAGTTGTTTTGGCCGAGAGTCGCAGCGCCCCTAGCGTTGAGACTGGACGATGAAAGCGACCCAGAATACAGCGAGGGTCCGCCGGTGAAGTTCAGGATCGAGGCAGAGAGCGAGCCCTCAACCGTCTGGACGGGCAGCTTGACATTCTGCAGCCAGTTACCCTGCGACGGCACCCAGATGCCAAACCCATCGACCTTGACGGCCGGGTTCCCGGCGAAAGCCAGTAGGCGGTCAAAATCACCGTTCACGCTGACCACCAGCTCGGGCGTCGTGCTGGTGATATTCATAGTCATGCCCACCACGCGCATTACCCGGCCGCTGACGCCGGCGCCGAGCGGGCTCCAGGTACTCTTTGAGGTGTCATAGACAGCGACGTTATTGAGGCCTTCGGTCTTGTTGTCCGATGTGCTGGTGAACTTGCCGCCGACGTAAAGGTTGGTGCCATTGGAGAACATGGACTTGACTTCGCCGTTGAGCCCGCCGTCCAGAGACTGAGCGGTCGTGGCGTCGCCCTTCAGGGAGACAATGTTGCGCAAGCTGCCAGAGGTAAAGTTTCCCCCGATGTAGGTGGCATCTCCCGACACAGCAAGGGCATTGACTGCAGATCCAGTCGAGAAGCCGGCCCCCAGGCGGTTGAAGGCGGAGGTCATCAAGTCGCTGGTGTTGACGGCGGTGCCAGGAGTGTATTCGTAGAGCCCATTTAGACCACCTGTGCTGTTAATTAAGGTGAAGCTGATCTGCTGCGCGACGAATGCCATTTGGCTCAGGGACTGGCCCGGCAGGGGTGTCATGGTGACCCGGGGACGGAAGCTGCCTGAGCTTGCGTCGACGAGGCCGAAGTAGATCTGGTCATACTTGTCGAAGTTGTTGGTCTGGTACAGGTCGACGTCGATCGCCGTGCTCTTTGTGGGGTCGGCTGTCATCTGGCCTGTGAGTCTGACCTGACCACGCGTGGTGCACGTGTTGTCTTGGATGCAGCCCGGGGTGTACAGGTTGACCGAGTAATGCCCCGACTCCCGGATGTCGGGAGTAAAGACGATCGAGGCCGAGGTATCGGTGATGGGCGCAGTCAACTGAGCGGTCAGATAGTCGGCGGTGCTCGAGTGGGAAGGCGTCACAGTCCAAGGTCCAGTCGGGGTCGATGAGGAGGGGAATTCGAGGCCGGCGCATGTCGGCTCGTTGAAGTCGTTGACGGCATACGAGAAGATGTCGTCCCCAAACAGTTCGATCCCGTTCAGGCCTCCACCACTGCCGTAGAAAGCTGAGATGTCAACACGGAACCCGTTCATGCCGACATCGTTGACAAAGTGGAAATCCTGGAACTTGATCAACTTGTCGTTGCTCAAAGGGCATTCGCTGGTGCAGGTCGCATTGTTATGCGTCACGGGGTCGATATAGGTGAAGTTCATGATGCCGTTGATCGGCATGGCCGTGAACCGCCATGTCTTGGTCCCCCTCCCGTCCTGGTGGGTGTTGTAAAGGCGCAACTTGGTAGGTCGAAAGCCGTGATTGAATCTTGCCTCCCAAAAGCCCGGGACGTTGTCCTGCAGCAGCCACGTGTTTCCTGCACCGTCTGCGTCGCTCGTCTTGCAGATGATATTGCGTGGGTCGCTGAACCCTGCAGATGTCGTCGAGAACCCACTGCTGATATCGGCAGTGGAGAGGTTGATGATCTGGCCATCGGGGGTGCTCGGCGCGGTCGCATTTCCCAACCCTGTGAAGCTGCCTCCGAAGACGATGGTTCCCTTGGACGTCTTGCTGATGGACGCAACAGGGCCGTTAAACCCGGCAAACGGCAGATTAACCAAACTCTTTCCTCCCTCCCACGCCAGCGCATTTGTCGAGTTGGCCCCCACAAAGCTTCCTCCCACGAAGACGGTTTTCCTGTCCTGGTCGCACAGCAGAGCATTGACCTGGCCAGAGAGACCCGGCACCGGGGTTATGGCGGCGGTGACTGGGTCGAAGAGGGCAAGAGCTGACGATTGCATGGCTTTGGCGCCCGAGTCGGGGCCTCGTATGCTCGTAAAGTTTCCACCCAGCACAACTACCGTCCCATTGTCAGTGTCGAAAGAGCACATGGTGCGAATGGACGCGTCGGTATTGACGATGGGCGCAAAGAGGCCATTGGGCATGCGGGCAAGCAGCTGTTCACTGCCATTGTTACGGGCAGGCTGCTCGTTCTGTTCCTCGAACTGGAACAAGGATATGCCTGAGAAGTCGCCAGCTAGGACCACCCGCCCGAGCTGGGAGAGGTCGAGATTCGGAGAGGGGACGGGGGTGAAGGAGATGGCAGCTGCGGGAGATGCTGCAAAGGGAAAAATCGATATGGCGAGAGAAATGAGGGATATGGGTTCGCTGGGAGCGGCATGGCGCCGCCGGCCGAGGGACAATCGCATCGCGGCTCGGTCGAGATCTGGGAACAATTATGGCGCTTGGAAGACCGACGAGCAATCGAGCTGCTCAATTAAAAAGGGGTCGGGTCCAAGCTGTCAGTGCCGGGAGGCCATAGCCGAGTGAAGAACTGTCGATGGCGACGGCGTGCGGCCGTAGTTCAGTGGGTGAGGTTCGCTGTCGAAATTAACGTTAAATGAAGCTGTCGCACCGAGGGGGCCGAGTCGAGTCGGAATCGGAGCGACCGTAAATAAACGAGTGTGGTGTAAGTTCGAAATCGAAGTCGGAAGAACGCAAAAAAAAAATCGCGGTCGGTGGTGACGCGACAAGGCAACGAAAGTCAAGAAAAAACCTGCGAGGGTCTTGTTTTCGCGACGGGTGAAAATCACCAGAAGGCACGGCGACCGAGCGAGGATCGTGAGTTGGGCCTTGGGTCCCGTCGTCAGCCTGTTTTCGCAACCAGGAGCAGCGCCCGCCAGCAATCCTGCAATTGGCGGCGGAGATTGAGCGGAGCACACTCGACCCTGGGAAATCTGCAACGCGGGTGCTCACTGGTCAGCTCGGCCAGGCTAGACCAAAACAGGCAAGGCCGAGTTCCAGGCAACGTTGAACCTGGCAGGAACAGGACCAGATCGCGAACTTGAAAGTGCAGTCACCTAACAACCACAAACAATACGGTTCGTACCTGGGCAAGTTCTCAAGATGCAGCGCACCCGGACGTTTGTTCACTCAGAAGTCCTGGCTTCACGGTATCAGTAGTGAACGTGTGTGGTTACAGGGGTCTCCATCGAAGGGGGAAAGCAAAGACCAGGCCCAAGCGGCTCGGTATTGCTTGCGCAGCGAACGAACACATGTAATAATGAGAGTTCCCGGCCAATGGGCCGCTCGGGGCATGGAATGAACGGGCATGACGGGAAAGTGGAAAGTGGATGAGACGGATCGGTGCACGAACCTCTGGATGTTTCCTGGGAAACCCAACCTGAACCTGCAACTTTCCACCTCCACCAGAGTTCTCGGCGTCTGATGATTCGGACGGATGCCCTGTTAAGGTAGTGGAGGGTGCTAAGAAGTTGCCGATCTGAATTCTGGATCTCGGTGGAGAATTGGCGGGAAGTCCAGTGTCAAAAAAGGGCCACCCCAGCCACTCTTGAGTATCTCGTGCAATGAGAAATATGCCCCGGTGTTCTCGTATGTCGTGCTTGTGGTGGTTCAGAAATTTGTTTGCGCCTGTCGTGGCCGAACAAATTGGGAGCTTTGAAACGAAAAAGTAACGGTATCGTAAATTCGGAAAATGAGTGTCGCGCGGAAACGGGTACCAGCAGGGAATGCGGGTGGTTTGGTTGACCTGTGTTCGGACGCAATCCCTGGATTCGGATGTTCCGGTCAGAGATGATGCTGCCCGCCAATGCTGTGGGCGGTCGGGGAGGGGGAATCAGGAGGTCGCACCGTTTCGTAGTCGTGTCGATTGGAGCAGACTGAGCGGATCTGCAAACACCAGAAAAAAAGAGCGTCAGGGACGGGAGCCGCTGTGCTTCAGAATCCCGGCTGCCGGAATCGAAACAACAGTCGTCGTGTGGGATGTTGTGTGCACCCGGAGGCAAAAAAAGAAGGAGTGGAATTGAGTTGGCAGTATAACTCAAAAAAAAAAAAAATGAATGAATGTCGTCGCTGCCCGTCCAGCTGTCCCCAAAAGGTCTCGAAGCTTCGCTCTCTCGCCGTAGCTTGAGAAAGCAAGAAAGAAGACAGAAATCCCAAGGGAACAGAAATCGTGTGGGAGGGGAAGCTCTGGTGTTGTGTTCTGGCCCACCGCCTGTTGGATTCAGGGGCGACAGCTCGGAGCGGCTCGTGATGCCATTGGGCAAGATGCATCTCGACAGGGGAGTTTAACGTTAGCCCCTTGCATCGTGCATGCGTGCATCCTGCATCGAAACATCGACCGATTGCGGTGGGCAAGGCGCGTGCTTTCCCGATCACTCCACCACGCGACATCTGAGATCCGGGATCTCACCACCAAAAGCTTGACTAGAGCTGTTAAACCAGTTGGAAAGCATTTGTCTGTCTTCTTGCGAAATGATGTTTCCAGCCTCAACAGTCGTTGTGGGCTGCTTCGAGACAGAACCTCGCTGATCAGTGTTACAGTGGTTGCCTCTACCTCAAGATAATTCACAATGAAGAGCCGGGCAGGTACCAGTATTCCTTGACTCTTAAGTTTCTAACTTTCCAGATACCGGCCAGGATCAAGACCATCGGGAACGCCGTGCCTTTCATGTACAGGTTCCCACGTTTTCGAATGTTCTCTCCCCGGCATCCTCTCCACACCACCGGATTCCGATGCCGATCACACACCAACTGCCGTAGCTGCGGCCCTGATACCGGGCTGGCGAATGAGCCCTCCCAGGGCCCCAGGTTCGTCAACCTGCGGTATGCTACCTTAAACAGAAGAACCACAAGCTCAGAAATCCAGGTCTGGCTGGCAACCACGCCGCAGGAACCAGGGGATGGCTTCGTATATGCAGGGCCATGTTATAATGTCCGATGCATGGTTCTGCAAGTAGGGTATGTGAGGATGCAGAACCCTGGCTGACTCAGTCGAAGAATATTCCTTTTTCCTTTTCTTCAAGCCAAGCCAAGATCACGCACTCCAAATTCATTGTCATGGGTATCATCTCAATATCATACGCACCCCACCCCTTCAAACCTTACTCACGCCCTTCCCCGGCGGTGGCTGCTCCCCATCCAACCCCAACGCCTTCATCCGCTTCTTATACTGCATCGGCGTCTCCAACACCTCCCCCCCATCCCCACCCGCACCCTTCTTCCCACCAGCAGCAGCAGCCCACATCCCCCTCCCCTTCCTCTTCGCCAGCGCCTCAGCAGCGCGATACCTCGCCTCCATCTTCGCCCCCCCAAACTCGGCGCCGGTTTTACCCTCGTACGTGACGGCCAGCCCGCGCTTCAACAGCTCCAGGCCGACGTCGGTCTTGAGAAAAAAGGGCGCCCGCCGCACGTACGCCGTCGCCACCACCCGCTCGTACTGGTCGCGCTTGTAGATGTGCGCGCGCACCCGTCGGCGCAGGACCAGGTTCTCGAGATAGGCGAGGGCCTCGGCTGCGAAGGGTTGGGCTGGGCGGCCGAAGTGCGCGCCCTCGGGGGCGTCGACGCCCGCGATGCGGATTGAGATCTGTGGGTGACATCGTTAGGAGGGTGGTGCGTTCTTGCAAGTGGCAAGGGGGCGCAGGGAGATGGAAGGGGATGGGGGACGTACGGTCCGGCCCTTGAGCTGTTTCCTGTCCTTGGGCACATGGCGCAGCCAGCCCCAGCCGGCCAGGCGGCCGCCGGGGGTGTGGAACAGGTGGAAGCCGTCGCCGTCTCCGACGCTGGTCACCTGGCCGAACAGACTGCGGCGGCGGAAGAAGCTCGGGGCGATGTGGTCGGTGCCCGGGATGCGGCGCAGGTAGGACTGGTAGAAGGACCACAGGCCTAGGGAGAGAGCGGCAGCGGCGGCGGGGGCAATCCAGTTGTGCGGGACGGCGAGGTGGTCGCGGATGCTGTTCCTTGCTGAATCGATCCACGAGTCGCCGCTGTTGGCATTTTCGTTTTTGGTTGCCGAGCGCGGCGGCGAGCCGTTCGTGCGGTCGTTCCCTGTCATCTGCGGCGTGGCTCTTTTGCTTGGATCGGACCGTCTTGGATTGCCGTCGTCATCGCTGCCGCCCGGCGAGGAAGTTGACGGAAAACCCCATGGCATGATGATTTGACCACCAGGGTGACGGGGAGGATTGGCGGTTGTGGTCGGCAGATGGAGCTGAAAATGGATAAGCTTGGGGGAGCTTTGGGGTTTGTCAACGCTGCACGGGCCTCCCCCACATTGAGAACTGGAGTCTGGGTGGGGTCCATTGAGTTTGTCCCCTGGCCTTTGACACTTTCCCGAAGCAGCAACCATTCTGGATAGGTAGAGTCGCAGACCTCGACTGCGCCATACAACGATGATTGCTACAACTGTGTTCTTCTCATTTTCCCTAATATATTTAAATTATTCTCATCCTCTATTCTTTTTCTTCGTGTATTTTACTCATTCTCTTCATCTTACCTTTTTCCAACAGAATATCAGAAACATGCTTTGTATTTTTCCAAGTCCCCAGTCCCACGCCAGGTGTCTTCTTGCTCGAGGCTGAAATGCTGAATGTGCATTCATCTCTCGAATCATGGTTCTTGCGCCGGATCAAGCAGAAACGCGGGCAACAATAACTGTCTCGGCTCCCTGGTCGGCTCTCTCTCGGTTGTGGTTACACCAACTCGTGTTTCAGTCCATCGATGCTTCCACAGCTCTCTCAATGGCTCAGGCACGACAGAGACAATGTGTTTGCCGCTAACAAACTCGCTCTTCTTTGCCATACGTCAGCAGGGGAACACAATTGGTAGAATGTAATTAACGAAAGACAGGAACCGCGTCGGCTGGACACTGCTAAGACTCGCTCGCTTGTCATGCGATCGACAACAATCTGGGGCAGTCTCAGAGACCAGTGCTTGGGGTCGACTCTTACCTCTTCCATGGTCTCGTCCAGACAGCCTTCCTCGACCAGTGTATAGTCAACATCCTCAACCCTATCAGACGATGGTGTTTCTCCCTCTTTTGCGTCGTTCGACTGCGCATCCAAGCCGAGCCGCTCGTCGTCCTTGATCGCCGCCGCCCCCTTGATCATCTTGAGGTGCTCCTTGAGAACCTTGATCTGGTCCTTGACCACTCCAAGCCGGAACTTCTGACCTGCTTGCTGCGTACGGCACTTAGGACACTTGGCTTGGATGCGGACCGTGTCGAACCCGTGCGACCACCGTACGCTGCAGCCCGTGTCGGCCTCGCCACGGTGGAAGGCCTCCTCGAGTGAGCAAGGCTGGGTGGTGGCCAACCAGGTGTGGTGGCTGCAGTGGAAGACGACGCGGCGGTGGAAACACATGGTGGCGGGTTGGGATTGGGGTGCCAGTGTTGCTGTCAACCCCTGGTGCTGCGGTTTGTTGACATGCCACCCGAACATGGAAAGCTCTACAGTTATATATAGCGAGTGCATGACTGGCTGCTGAGCAGTATTATTCACCATCAATGGTGGCTTTGACGTTGTGAAAGGGATTGTTGTGTCTCTTGGCTAGAGGTCATCGCTGTGCGGACAATATGCATCAGTCTTTGTTCGGTGCCTGGGCGTAAACACCGGCCTTTGTTTCCGCACTCCAGTCACTCGGCTGCAGGGACAACCAACATGTACACTCAACTCGATGCAGACAGTTCTGGAGGAATCTTGATAAATTTTGAAAAGAGGCGGTCAGACCGCAATAGAAGGCAATGTAACGAAACGAGGCACCGACGCCATTGTCAGCATTGTCTCTGTCACCATCCCACGGCATATTGTACAATTTCGAAGAGCCAAGGCCTCATATCCTCTCCAAAACACCACTCTGGAGAACTTCGTCAAAGTCTCTCGCCCAAACCAGCGCGGGCCCCCCCGCCTTTTCCACATGGGGCACGTCGAACCCGACCCTCTCCAGCAGCTTCAGCAGCTTGGTCTCCCCATGATCCGCCATGACTACCCCAAGGTCGGCCTCCACCAAGCACGCCAAATCCGTGGGCGAATCGCCAAAATACACCACCTTCTCCGTCTCTATCCCCTCCTTCCTCAGTAACTTCATGGCCCGCAGCTTGTCCGCCGCCGTGACCAGCGGCTCCCTGCCCAGCTCCTTCGGCCCCTGAATCTCGCCGTCCGACCACTCCACCCAGTTCGACAGCACTCTCCCCACCCCGTCTCCCTTTTCCAGCCCGCACCCGGCCTCCATCACGCCGCGGATGAACCCAGCCGACCAGTTCACGCTGACAACAGCCACCTCCCACCCGTCTAAACCTTTCACCCGCCTCACAAACTCCCCGAACCCCTTCCTCAACCTCACCGCCCCATCCCCCTTATCTTTACCATCCTCCCTGATGCTCTCCTCCCCCAACCGAACAGCCTCCCTCCCCAGACCCAACCCACGCCCCTCCCGATCCGGACAGCCCTCCGCCCCGTCGGTACGACCATCATGCTCAACCTCTTTCCCACAACCACAGCCACCACCCCCACAGCCAACATCACCAGCACCGGGACCACCCCCCCGACAACCGAAACAGGGGGAAGGGGGACAAAAATCAAAAAATCCCCCCCGACTAACCCTCCCCACCGCCCCAGCCTCCACATCCCTGACACTCTCAAGATACGCCAACTCCTGCGCCAGCGTGACACGCTGTGATGCAGGGGTCGGGTAGGTCTTGTCGTGGGCTGCGTGGGCGGCGACGTAATCTGCGACGATTTCTTGCCAGAGGGATGTTAGTTCGTTTTGTTTGGCTGTTTTTCCTTTCGTTGGCTTTGGTTCTGTTGTTGGTTTTGTCATGCTGCTGTTGTTGGGGTTGTTGGGGGTGTTGTTGCTGATGCCATCGTTGGTGTTGGGGGTGGTGCTGTCATTGTTGTTGGGGGTGGTGTTGCTGTCAGTGGTGGTGGTGTTTGGTGGTTGTTGTTCCTGGGGTGGGTTGGTTGTCTCCTGAGGGGGGTTGGTGGTTGTCAAGGAAGAGGGAGAGTGAGAGGAGATGGCGAGGGTGATGAGGGCGTTGAGGGTGTCATGGGCGGTTATGGTGTTGTCAAAGTCGAGGAGGAGGAGGGGCATTTTTTCTTCTCTGTTCTTCTCCTTTTTGATGCGGTTTCTTTTTGTTGTTTGGCTGTCACCCAAAAATATTCTTCGGGGTTTGACGGTTTTTGAGAGTGGTATGTGTCGGAATTCCGAGTCGAACAATAGTTGCAGGACATATGACGATGATATGCTTCAAGAGGTACAGGATTCTTGCTCTGTGACGGCCGTTTAAAACCGGCCGCAGACCTCTTACATAAGAGCCACTTTTACACCCCACTTCGCGAGCTCGAGACACCAGCCATGTGTTGCAGACGCCCGGCAGTTGTGTGCTGTCCAGGACTGCGGTTTACGAGACGAGACTCCACCACCCGGGTCACCGCACGACACTCGATCTCGGTGTCCGACCCCATACCCAACCCGCTGTCACTTGTCCTATTTTCTGATCGAGGGTATAATCCATGTCCCGTGACCGCCTGTAAATGCAAAACCCAACCGCTGTGTCCGAAACGCCATCCCATCTCCCACCGTGCCTTTCACAGCAGGCCCGAAGAATTACAAGACATCCTCCATCTTGATGTCCTCGTCGTCCTCATCCTCAGAGAGCGCGTCGGCCTTGGGCACCGCCGCATCGTCTGCGGGCTTGGGCAGCGAGGCCACCATCCCCTGGTACTCGGCCTTGAGCGACCAGTGGTTGGCAAACGTGCCAGTCCGGTGCAGCACCGCGATCTTGTCCAGACATTCACGCAGGTAGGCCTCGGGCTGCGGGATCTTGCCGCGGAAGGCCTTGATGGACCAGTACTTGTGCTCCGAAAAGCACCTGGCGATGGCGTCCAGCAGCTGGTTCTCGGGCCAGCGTGCTGCCTTGTTCTCCATCTTCTTGGCCTTGGTCGGCTTCTCCCGGGTTTTCTACGTTGCGTCAGCGGGCCGTCATAAGGGTACTGGGGGGGAAACCACGTACAAGAAAGGCGTCCCATTCGTGGATGCTAGTAACATCCCCGGTTGGTGCCAAGAAGCTGTTGAACATTTTGACCTTCTTTGCAGGCTGTTGAGCGGCTTCGGCCCGAATCGACAGAAACCTGTCGGCCTCAGCGTTGCGGATGGGGGTGCAGACCACCTCATGCTTGATCTTGCCCGCAATCCTGGTTTTCTCTGCAGCGCCTAGTTAGCCTCGAAATTCGGACCTGGCGACGCAGGTTGGCTCGGAAACTGACTGGGAATAGGCCTCCGCGAGTATGGAGCGCCGCCCTTCCTGCCCCGCTCCGCAGGTTGTTCCGCCTGCCTCTGCTGCTGCTTCCTAAGAAGATGGGCTGGAATTCCCTGGGCTAGAGCATTGGCTCTCTCCTTGTTTTTGGCTGCGTAGCTCGGCAGGTCTTGCTCGCTGAAGACAAAGGTGTTGTTGACATCGTGGTTTGCGACAACCATGTCGTACTCCTTGGGCACCTCCCGATGCGCTTCTATCTCGGGCTTGAGGCGCATACGCAATCTCTGTAAAACGCAGCAGACCCGTCAGCAGCGGTCAATGGCGGTTCGTCAAGGGCAGGGCACGACTGACTGCTTTGCCAGTCTCATCCGTCCATTGGCGAATCGTCCCGATCTCGATCTCAGCATCATCGTCAAGGCCCGCCCAGGCTTCCCACACGTAGTTTGGCAAGCGCGTGAGATACATGCGACTGTTGGAATCTTCAGCCGGGTCGTAGAATTCGAGATCGGGCGTCTCGTCGGCCTCGTCCATGAAGGACGGGCCCGCATCGGGATCCGGCTTGATCTGTGGTTGCTCCGCCATGTTGGAATGGGAGAATTACGATCCAGTCACGCGAAGGGTAATTCGGTATCAGCGCACGGTGTGAGCGCGGTCGGCGGGAGCTGTTGTCGTTGTTGTTGATGGCGAGAGGAGATGTGGGCTTTGACAGACAATGAAGCAGGTGAAATGGTCGAATCGAGCTCCAACTCGCCTTGCCCAGTGAGGTCAGCGAAACAGCGTTCGCCTCGCCAGGCAGCTAAGGAAGTGGACCCAAATGTCTTGGCATGTCTTTCCTATTTTGGGATAGCGTACGTGTGACAAATCAAGCCCCTCCACCTCATTCGCCGGCCTTGACGCGCCTGCCGCAGCCTTTGTCCTCATGAACCGCCAGCCAGCCCAGCGCTAAGGTTCATTTTGCGCAACACATCATGCCACCCTCGTAACTTACCTTTTGCATCATCAAACAAACATACCTGGGTCGCACAAATTCTGCAGCGCCACTCAGAATATCACCTCCGCACGCGCAGGACAACATAATATATTTTTCCTTGCACAGTTTTCCAGGAATATCACCGATCGCGACACGCAGCAACCATGTCGACAGCAGAAGATCGAGAAATGATGGAGAGGATCAGCCGTTTGGCTGGCCAGATCAATCGCCACAGGAATCAACAGGCGGGCTTCGCTCCCGCGCCGCCTGTTCGACCTCATCACCGTATTTCGACCGAGCGATCGCATGTCTTCGGAACCGGAACTGACGCCCTTCAAGATGCAGGCTATTCAAATCATGGATGGCGCCGCGGCGGTGGATTCCCTCACCGCGGTGGTCACTCCGGCGCCCGCATGCCCGTCTACCGCAATCGGACCCTCGTTCTGAATGGCGGTACCCAGCAAACCCAGTCGGGCGAGGCCGACTCCGGCGCGACATCTGATGCATCCGCGTCGTCGTGGGTCACGAAAACCGACCGCCACATGCAACTGATCAATTCGAACGTGTACAAGAAGGATGCCGAGGCGAGAACGGCAGCGATGGAACAGACGCGACGCCAGAAGATGGCGCTACGGGACAAGCAGGAGCGTGCTAAGCTGATTAGTCACCTCAATCGCATGGCAAACGGCGGAGGATTTGGGACGGCTAACCAGCAGACTACGGCCGCCGGCAAGTACGAGATCGCTGTCCAGGGCGTTCGGTTTACTGTGGCCAAGAACGGCAGCAAGCTTGTCAAGGTTCCCGGTGCGTCGCAGCGGCCCCGCGTGAACATATCGCAGGGTACTCACATGGGCGCAGGTGACGGCAACTCGGCCAAGGCAACGCCCAAGATGGCAGTCATCGGCGGCGTGAAATTCTACCGAAGCAAGAACGGCAACCTGTACCGTCATGGCATTGTGAAAGCGCAGCGGTATGTCTCCCGGGACCACCGAGTTGGACAACTGACCCCAGCGATCTCTGGCAGGCAATCCGGCGCTGTCAAGAAGGTCGACGTACCTTGCAAACAGTTTTCCATGACGGGTAACTTCTTTTTTCCCTCTCGACCGACGCCCCACGCCGCATTCTTCCCCGACCGGGCTTCGGTAAGTCACCCAAGATTCACTAACCAAAACGCAGGTTCCTGCACCCAAGGACCGCGGTGCCGCTACGTCCACGACCCGCACAAGGTGGCCATCTGCAAGGAATTCCTGCAACAGGGCGAGTGCGTCCACGGCAACAACTGCGATCTCTCGCACGACCCCACGCCCGAGCGCACGCCGGCTTGTCTGCATTTTGCGCGGGACAGTTGCACCAAGTCTGACTGCAGGTATGCTCACGTAAAGGTGTCACCAGCTGCTCCAGTGTGCAGGGACTTTGGCTTCTACGGCTACTGCGCGAAGGGCGCCAGCTGCCCGGACCGCCACGTCTTCGAGTGCCCCGACTTCAGCAACACGGGCGTCTGTAAGAACAAGGGGTGTAAGCTGCCCCACCGGGAGAGGGCAAGCGTCCTCCGGAGAGGCGGCGGCGGCGGCGGCGGGCGGGATCTGTCCAGCATGAACGAGGACGACGAGATGGAAGACGTCTCGAGCGACGACGACGGGGAGTCAATCGACGACGACGATGTCGATTCGGACGAGGTGGACGAGTTCATCGGCCAAGACGAGAGAGGAGGTCTCGATTTTGCGGAGCAGAAGGACTTCATCGAGCTATGATGCTGTGCCTGGATGCCCCCCGCTCTGCCTGATCTTTGCCTTTTTGCATCTTTTCGTTGCATTGCCTGGCGCGCATCGATAAACTTGATACCCCCCCCCCCCCCCTTTTTTTGCAGTTACTGCGGTCTTTCATGGAAAGAGCAGAAAAAGAGAGAACGGAAGTTGGCCATTTAGGCCGTGGCGCAGAAAAAAAAGGAACAAGAAGAAACAAGAAGAAAAAAGGAGTGGTGGTGTCTGGAGTGTGTCGGTTGTTTTTGTAGTTGGATTTGAAGATGATTGAGCAAGCCATAACTTACATAGACTGCCCTCCTCCGAATGCGTCGAGGGATGAAGAAACATGCATCTTTGAACTTGTGGGTCCCTGTTTCAGTGGATGGATATACTGTAATCTGTACAGATTACGGAACTACACTACGGAGTAGTAAGTCTGGGTCCCCTCCCCCTCCGTGCGGATGTGCTTTGCCGGGATTGATGCCCGCCCTCACCAAGCGCGAGGGAGCTATGGAGTATGTACGCTGCTGGCGGACTGCAGACTTGGGGACCGGCCTGGCTCACCTGGGCAGCGGTTGAGGGGCATGTTGCCAAGATCTGGGGTAAGTTGACTGGAGCACATTGACTTGATCCCGCTTTCTGGGATCATCACGTTCCACAACATGACGTTAAGTCCTGGCGTTTCTTACTGTAGCGCAAGCCGGCAACTGTTATCCAGCAGCGGGACGGGCTGGCTGTTTTGCCTCCAACCTGACTGATACTCCAATAATTCCAGCACGCTGCAAGTCAGGAACAAACATGGATGGATCTCAAAACAGTTCCACCTTGACAGGTTTGTAAGATCTAACTAATACGGATAATACACCCCACTTGTTGTTGAGAGATGTCACCTGCCACTGCCACTCCGTACTCTTTGAGAGTTTCCAGTTGTTGACATATACGCCTATTAACCACCTGTGTAGAGTAACCCAGTGTCACACCCAGCATTATATAGCGCAGATCATACATGCTTGACGGCATAAACACCCTCTCTCATATGGTTCTCGGCCATGTTTCTTTCTTCTTCTTCTGTGGGGTTTGGGTTTGGGTCTGAGTAACAGATTATGGACCTGTTTACGGAATAGTGTTGAACTCCACCGAGTTGTTGGAACACCATTCCGGCGTCGACGCCCCGGCTGCGATGCCTTGCTTGTTGCGGATAAGAGGGAGGGGAATGGGCATTTGATACATGCACAGCATACAGGTCACTTGGGTCTCTGTATTATTCCCCGGCACCTGGGGTTCAGGGGCGGGCGGCTATTTGGCCCGGTAGTTCTCCAGCTTGCTCCGGAGGGGCTTAGTGAGACGCATTCGACGTGTTGGGGCTTGCACCAACATGCCACTGCGAGCGGGTCATGGGCCGGTTATGGCAGGGGTGGACTAGGTAACTTGGACCTTCGGTTGATGCATGGTGGTACGAAGTAACGTGGGGTAGGAAATGGCGTTAGCTCCCCTACTGTAGTATATAGGAGTAGTAGATATCGAGACGTGTTGTTTATCTGGCATGGAACTTGTGTCGTATCGTAGCGGATAGCTTTGAACTTTTGGTGTCTTATTCCTTCTGCCCCTTTTCTTCTCTTTACTGCAACGTCTACTGGACGACGACCGAGATAGGCTCCAGCATCTGACGGATATATTGCCCGACTGAACCGATACCGACACAATGGGTGACATGCCAATTCCCAACGGCGGCTGCATCGGGAACCCGGACAACGAGTTCACCATCAAGGATGCCCCCGTCGAGAATCTGAGGCCGCTCAGGGTCATCGTAGTCGGGGCGGGCTACTCCGGTATCTTGCTTGCCATCAGGATACCCGAGCGGCTGCGGAATGTCGAGCTGGTCGTGTACGAGAAGAACGACGCCGTTGGTGGAGTTTGGTATGGCTCCGAAGACTCCCGAGTAAATAAGAGAGAGTGCTGACATTTTGTTACTTGTATTAGGTGGCTGAACAAGTATCCCGGTGAGAGCCAACCCAGCCGTTCAATCAGTCTCAAGAAGATGGCAGGACTGACTTTCAGGTTCAAGGTGTCGCCTGCGATATCCCATGTAAGAAAAGCAGTTCTCGGTGACTTATGTCGGCAACAAACCCGTTCTAATAGGCCTACAGCACACTCATACCAGTACTCCTTTGCCCCCAACCCCAACTGGAGCAACCTCTATGCGCCCGGGAGTGAGATCCAGCAGTACCTCCAAGACGTGGCCGAGCGGTTCGGTGCCACGAGGTTCATCAAGACGCGCCACAACGTCGACCACTGCGAGTGGGATGAAGTCCAGAAGAAATGGTGAGCTCCGTCTTTGTGGTGATTCGAGCACCGCCGCTGACTTGCAACCAGGAAGGTCAAGGTTACGAACCTCTCGACGGGGGAGACATTTGAGGACACATCGAATGTGCTGATCACCGCCAGGGGCCAGCTCAGCGACATTTCCTGGCCAAGTATCCCTGGACTGAACTCGTTCCAGGGCAAGATGATGCACTCCGGAGACTGGGACACCAGGTGAGTGCCCTTCCACGACGCTAGGGCGACGGCAGTTCGTCTAATACACGCCAGCTACGACTTCCGCAACAAGCGAATCGGCATCATCGGCAACGGCTCCAGCGCCATCCAAATTATCCCCAGCTTGCAAAAGGTCGAGGGCGCCCAGCTCACCTGTTTCATGCGCTCACCTACCTGGATCTCGTCCGCCTTTGGAGACCAGGGCATGGTCGAGCTGGGCCTCGATCCCGCCGACACAGCGTGTAAGCTGAATCCCCCAGCGCGGCCCCCCCTTCCAACTGCCCCAGAAAACTAACCAAAAAAACCCCATAGTCTCTCCCGAACAACGGCACAAACTCGCCACGGACCCCGACGCCCTCTTCAAGCTGCGCAAGGTCTTCGAGACGGGCGGCAATCTGATCCACGACAGCACCATCCTGGGCACCGAGATGCAAAAGACGTTCCAGTCCGCCTTCCACGACGCCATGCACGACAAGCTGGCAACCCGGCCCGACCTCCTCGCGCTGCTCATCCCGTCCTTCGCACCCGGCTGCCGCCGCCTGACCCCGGGCAAGGGCTTCCTCGAATCCCTCCTCGAGCCCAACGTGACCGTCGTCTCGTCCCCGATCACCTCCATCACGCCAACCGGCATCACAACAACCCCCCCTCCCCCTTCCCCCACAACCCAAGCCCAACAACCCCCCACCGCCACCCCAACAGACGAACACCCCCTCGACGTCCTAATCTGCGCAACAGGCTACAACGTCTCCAGCCCACCCCCCTTCCCCATCCACGGCCGCTCGCACCTCCCCCTCTCCACCCGCTGGACCCCGCGCGCAGAGACCTACCTCTCCCTGGCCGTCGACCACTTCCCCAACCTCTTCCTCATGTTCGGCCCCAACAGCGCAATCGGCTTCGGCAGCCTGACCAAGATCCTCGAGGCGGAGTGCGACTACGCCACATCCTGCATCCGCAAGCTGCAGCGCGAGGACTACGCGAGCATGGAGCCGCGCGGGGAGCGGGTTGCTGATTTTACGGCGTATGTGGATGCGTACTTTGAGGGGACTGTGTATCGGGATGCGTGCAGGAGTTGGTATGTGAGGGACGGGAAGGTGGTGGGGTTGTGGCCTGGGAGTACGTTGCATGCGCTTGAGGCGCTGCGGGCGCCGAGGTGGGAGGATTGGGTTTATGAGTCTGTTGGTGGGAGCAGCAGTGGGAATGGGTTGGCGTGGTTGGGGAATGGGAGGAGCGAGACGCAGGTTGATGGGGATGCGTCTTGGTATATTAATCCTGAGGAAGTGGACGTGCCGGTTGAAGAGAGGCCGGAGGACAATCAGAGGTACAAGGCCAGGCCGTGGTGTTATTGAATGAGAGACGCTGTGATTGGTTTGGTTAGTTGGCGGCAGGGATGGCTGTTGAATGGGGAGCTTACGACGACGGAGTGTTTGGTACTTGCCCTGATGCCGTGATAGCTGTTTGCCCCAGTTAGATGCAATGTGTGAGTGTCTTTTCAGTGTATTTCAGAGTGGCAGCCCGCAAAACAGTAAACAATTCTTCTGTATTGGCTCGGCATGCTATCGTCATCATTCCAGGTCTATACATGTCGCCGAGTACCTCAGCTGCCGACCTTGAAGGTTCGCCCGCTTGCCGTCTTGCGCTCCTTCTCCTCGTTGTCTGGCCTGGCTCTGCGAAGAACTGCAGCGTGGTTAGCATACACGAGTAAGCGAGCGCGGCGGGCTGCTTACCTTGGAGGAAGTCTGCTGTCCGCCGTCTCATGCGCGAGTGGATATATGCCTGGGAAAGTTAGCAAATACCCCTTTGTTCCCATCATACAGAGACAACATACCTTGGAAGCCTTGATGTGGTAGTGGAAGTAGTCGCGGAAGGTTTGGATGTGCGAGATGACGTCGGGCATGCGCTGCGGTGTGAGATGGCGGGGGAAGAGGACTGTGACCATCGTCAGTACCCAAAGTCAACCATATCCAACACAGGCACATACCAAAAGTGACATAGCCAATCTCGCCAGTGCCCGTGTTCTTCACGCCGGGCACACCCTGCAGCTCCAGCGGCGGGTCGTTGCGAAACAGCACCTGGGGCGCGTTCTGGATGGCGCGGCGGCGGGCGTCGACGAACTCCTGGATAAAGACCTTGCCAAACACGCGGTCCGTCTCTTCCCTGAAAATGGTGCTAAAGATGACTGTGACGCGATCGTGGCTGGCCTTGACGTAGATGGCCTCCTCCTCGCGGTAGTGGATGGCCTTGACTTCGCCGCCCTCCCGTACGCCCTGGGGCGCCTCCTCGGACGTGAACTTGGCCGCCTCCTGCTTCAGGCTGTAGTGCTCTTGGTAAGCCTGCTCAAACGGAGCGGCCATGGCGTTGCGCTTCAGCAGTGCGACCTTCATGGCCAGCTGGTCTCGTTCCTCTGCAAGCTTGTCTTAGCGCGTGCGCGGGCAGCGGCGAAGCGGGAATACCAACCCTTCTCGGCGGGCAGGTTCTCCAGGTCGACGACGATGGAGAAGTCGTAGCCCGGCTCGGGGGACACGACATACGACCCGTACTCGCGGTTGAGCACCTCCTCGGCGCCGTAGCGCAGCAGGTCTTGGAAGCAGCGGATCTGGATCGACACCATGATCTTGGTCTTGGACTCGGGGGTCGAGATGTGGAAGGTGACGCCGTCGAAGTCGGACACGGTCTGGTCAATGGACACGGGCGGTGCTCTGTGGTGGGGACGGAAAAGCAGAGGGTCAGTATCATCATCGTTGTCGTCGTCGTCGTCGTCGCTGACGGGGAAGAGGTGCAGCTCAAATGGACCTACCCGGAGAAGCGCTCCGTGAGCACCGACTGTATCAGCACATTCTGGTAATCAAGCAACAGCATCGTGAATGCGATCCCCTGGTTCAATGGCCTGCGCCGTGGATGTCGTGTGGTTCGAGTGGTGGTTGTCGGGGGCAGCTGCTGCAGTGTCCCGGAGTTAGTGGGGCACGACTGGGCGGGAGCTGACGTTGCGGCGGCGGGCAGGCAGGGGGGAAGCACCCAGCAGCCAGCAGCCTCCACTGCCAACCTGGAAGCCTGCCCAGGTGCCAAACTCGACCCCGGCCCCTGGAAAGGGAACTGCCCCGCATTTCAATGCCAGCCACACAACTCGGTCACTCCCAGGCGTGGCTCGTGCACTCGCAGCAGCAAGATGCACTTGGGCTTATCTTATCGCCCCCAAAAAAAGTTCAAGGGAAGGCCGACCATCCCACCAAGTGCATCCAGGCGAGGACGCATTGAGAGAAAGAGAGACACGGGTTTGCAGTGGGATTGCGCAGAGACAGTGCCCCGTCGCCAACATGGTCAAATCCTACCTGTGAGCCACCAAAACTGTTCTTGTTATCCATCATCTCCCAGACTCTCGCTGACATGTCCGCTCCAGCAAATTCGAGCCTTCGAAATCGTTCGGCGTCGTCACTTCCAGCAACTCGAATCTCGTCTGGTCGGCCCGGGGAAAAGCAGCCACTGGCGCCGGTCAGGCCATCGTCGCCGCCAATGAGGAGGTTCTCGTATGGGACATCAAGAAGGGCGAGCTGCTCAGCCGCTGGCGCGCTGAAGGCTGCCGCGCAAAGGTGACGGCCATCGCCCAGAGCGGGACCGACCTCGACCTGTTCGCCGTCGGCTACGAAGATGGCAGCATCCGCATCTGGGACAGCAAGATTGCCACCTCGGTCGTGAGCTTCAACGGCCACAAGTCGGCCATCACCGTTCTCGCCTTCGACAAGACCGGCGTGCGTCTTGCCAGCGGCGCACGCGACACCGATGTCATCGTCTGGGATCTCGTTGCCGAGGTGGGGCAGTACAAGCTGCGTGGCCACAAGGATCAAATAACAGGACTGTGCTTTGTCGAACCGGATCCGATTGTGCAGGGCGATGGCGAGGGCGAGGACGAGCAGGCCCTCATGGCCGTGGACACCGAGGCCGCGGAAGGGTTCCTCTTGACAACAGGGAAGGACGCGCTGATCAAGCTCTGGGATCTGGGTTCACGCCACTGCGTCGAGACACACGTGGCGCAAAAAAACGGCGAATGTTGGGCTCTGGGTGTCACCCCCGACTTTAGCGGGTGCGTCACCGCCGGCAACGACGGCGAGATGACGGTCTGGGCTCTGGACGTGGCCGCTCTGGCTTCGTCGGCGCAAAAGGTGGATCTCTCACAATCCGTCAACTTCCTCCGGGACCGCGGGACATTACACCGGCAGAGCAAGGAGAGGGCGGTCGAGGTCATTTTCCACCCCCGCCGCGACTACTTTGCGGTGCACGGAGTCGAGAAGTCGGTCGAGATCTGGAGGATACGGAACGAGGCCGAGATTAAGAAGAGTCTGGCCAGGAAAAAGAAGAGGAGGAGGGAGAAGCTGGCCAAAGACAAAAAGGCGGATGGGGACGCGGCGGACGATGCCGACGACAAGGCCGACGACATCACCACGGCCGAGATCTCTGATGTGATCGTGCAACACGTCATCGTCAGGACTACCGGAAAGGTGCGGTCCGTCGACTGGGCGACCAGCCAGGGGAGCAAGGATCTGCAGTTGCTCGTCGGGTCGACAAACAACTTGCTGGAACTGTATACGATAGTCGGGAAGGACAAGCTCAAGTCCAAGAGCGACGTACCCGACTACAACAAGGCGCTAGCCATCGAGCTTCCGGGCCACCGGACAGACATCCGCTCCCTGGCCATGAGTTCCGACGACAAGATGCTGGCATCCGCCGCGAACGGCTCCCTCAAGATTTGGAATATCCGGACACAGACGTGCATCCGAACGTTTGAATGCGGGTATGCCCTTTGCTGCGCGTTCCTCCCCGGAGACAAGGTGGTTGTGGTGGGCACCAAGGAGGGAGACCTCCAGCTCTACGATGTCGCCTCGGCAGCCCTGCTTGAGACGGTCAGTGCGCACGAGGGCCACGCCATCTGGTCCCTGCAAGTCCATCCGGATGGCAAGTCGGTCGTGTCTGGTGGTGCCGACAAGACGGCCAAGTTCTGGGACTTCAAGATCGTCCAGGAGCAAGTCCTCGGGACAACCAGGACAACACCCAAGCTCAAGCTTGTACAATCCAGAGCTCTCAAGGTGTCTGACGACATCCTCAGCCTGCGCTTCTCCCCCGACTCCAAACTGCTCGCCGTTGCCCTCCTCGACAGCACGGTCAAGGTCTTCTTCGTCGACACCCTGAAGCTGTACCTCAACCTCTACGGCCACAAGCTGCCCGTGCTGAGCATGGACATCTCGTACGACAGCAAGCTCATCGTGACGAGCTCGGCCGACAAGAACATCCGTATTTGGGGCCTCGACTTTGGCGACTGCCACAAGGCCCTCTTCGGGCACCAGGACAGTATCCTCCAGGTCGCGTTCGTCCCGCACAACTCGGACGGCAACGGCCACCACTTTTTCAGCGCCAGCAAGGACCGCACCATCAAGTACTGGGACGCCGACAAGTTCGAGCAGATCCAGCGCATCGACGGCCACCACGGCGAGATCTGGGCGCTCGCCGTCAGCCACAGCGGCACCACGCTTGTCACCGCCTCCCACGACAAGAGCATCCGTGTGTGGGACGAGACGGACGAGCAAATCTTCCTCGAGGAAGAGCGCGAAAAGGAACTCGAAGAGCTCTACGAATCCACCCTCACCACCTCCCTGGAGCAAGACCCCTCGGAGCAAGACGCCGACCGCGAGGTCGCCGCCGCATCGAAACAAACCGTCGAAACGCTCATGGCCGGCGAGCGCATCGCCGAGGCGCTCGAGCTGGGCATGGCCGACCTCAACACCATCCGCGAGTGGGAAGACGCCAAGCTGACGAACCCCAACCTCGCCCCGCCGCAGCGCAACCCCATCTTCATCGCCCTCGGCAACATCTCGGCCGAGACGTACGTGCTCAACACGCTCCAAAAGATCAAGGCCTCGTCCCTGCACGACGCGCTCCTCGTCCTGCCCTTCGCCTCGGTGCCCATGCTCTTCACCTTCCTCAACCTCTTCGCGCTGCGCGAGATGAACGTGCCCCTGACCTGCCGCATCCTTTTCTTCATGCTCAAGACCCACCACCGCCAGGTCGTCGCCAGCCGCACCATGCGCGCCATGCTCGAGCGCATCAAGACGAACCTGCGTGGTGCCCTCCGCCGCCAGAAGGACGAGATGGGGTATAATATTGCTGCGCTCAAGGTTGTTGGATTGCAGATGGCTGAGAGGAGCGTTAAGGAGTATGTTGATGAGAATTGGGAGGCTGGTGGTGAGGGGGCGGCTGGTGGTGGTGGTGGGAAGAAGAGGGCGTTTGCGAATGTTTCGTGAGGTGTGTGTTACCCATGTGTGTAAAGGAGGGTGTGATAGGTACATACCTTCGGTGTTGGGGGGTTGGTTATTGCGTGCGTGCGCGCTCGCTTATGTGTGTGTGTATATTGGGATCTAAAGGGTTTTTTTTTTCTCTCACAAAAATAAATGCATATAAATCTTGATATTTGCCGTGTTTGTCTTGCGATGACACTGCCGTTGCAGGTTGATGAGGCGTGAAAAAAGGGGCAGAAGTAAACAGACCCCAGATAACATACAATTACATGAGCAAGAGTCAGACTTAACGCGTTGGGGTTTACCGCTGGCAATGCCAGTTACTCTCTCGAACAACCAAACCCTACGACATCATCACACTCACGGAGACCGTGGGGCATTTACGCTCCGTCGGGTACTGTACGCTCCCAGCGGTGTGGCGTAAAGCACATGTCCGTATCTAGTTACCCGCTGCCATCCGGTGATGCCGTTCTCTGGCGCCGTCCGGATGCGAGTCACTTCCCGCCCTCGAGGACCTAAGCGAGGAGTACTTGTGCCGTTGGTTGACGGTGAGAGTGAAGTGTGCTGCAACTCCGTTTTAAGGTGTCTCCCTATACCACACCCACCTGTCTGCGTTTGTCCTTGGGGCGATGGGGGGAATGTGTCGTGTTTTTGGGCATCAAGAAGTATTTCGCTTTGTCATGTCATGTCATGTCACTGCCCTGCGACTCAAACCCGAGGGGTGAGCGCCGTGAGATATTCGGGCAACTACTGGGGTCCGGGTCAAGCTCAAGCTCCGTGAGGTAAACGGGTGTCAGTCGAGGTTCGGGGGTGGGTAGCTGCGGGCCATGTGGCATGTCCGGTTGGGTTGGTATTGGTGCGGAGGCGGGTGTGCTTCGGGCTGTCCGGGGGCCCGCTTGGAAAAAGCTGATCGGGCACGGAGCAGGGGAGGTGAGTCAGAAGGTATCGCACCTCCGGTACACGTTGCATCGGTTGCATCAAGGAGTCGTGAGGGAAGTCGGGGGCCTGGGCCGGGGGAGTGACTAGACAACACGGTGACAAACATGTTTAGTGGCTTGGCCCGGAGTAGAATACCAGTAGTATAGCCCGGGGGGTGTATGAAGGGCCTGCCGATTATGCCACTGGTCGAGCCACGTCGAGTAGCTCAGTAGAGGCCGGGGAAGGTTGGGCAGGATCAGCTGCTGCCAATTCCGGCCGGTGTTGCCCGGTTGGGCAGCAGGCCGAGGTTGTTGTATGTGTCCCGGGTTGCATTGGGCGCCGTTGCCCCGCTCCGGGCTCCGGTTTAGGTTCGGGCTCGGTCTGGGTTCGGATTCGGGTCCGGAGCAGCCCGTGTGGGTCTCGGGCAACCCGATGCACTGTACGGAAGACAGCAACCGTTGTCTAATAGCTAGAAAATGGGTCGCGCTTTTGCTCCGTTCTTTTTACCTGCCTTGGTAAAATTTTGGTGGTCACTTTCTAGCAGGTGCAAGGACCCGTTTCCATTTGTCTGGTCTGCTTTGATTTTATGGTTTGTCTGAATCTTGCTGGCTACCTAGCTTCCTTCCTTGTCGAGGAAGAACGAGGTGCAAGCCCGACAACCAGGAAACACAGCTCCTTCCATCAGCCTATGAAATACCACAAATACAAAAATCCAGTGCAACGTTCCAAACAAAAGGTTGAAAACACCCAAAATGATGGCAAAAAGATTCAAAAGGTGAATGAGAATGCCCAATAACAGGATTGAACTGTTGACCTTCGCATACCATATACGGGCAGAACCGGTATTAGTACGACGCTCTAACCAGCTGAGCTAATCGGGCTTCGATTGATGTGTGATAGTAGCAGCTCTTTCCCTTTTGGGAAGCGCAAAGCCAAACATCCCGCGGCCTGCTGGGCGTGCCTGCCACGCAATTCCATCGCACTTGCCATTACCAGCGTCTGGCGATAGTCACAATTTTCACTTCAAGCCCTCCGAACTCCCCTCTGCTTTTTCTCATTGCTTCTTGTCATTAAGCCAAACACGGCATGCAGTTTGACAAAAGAGGACCCAACCTGCCAAGAGGGGGCGGCACAGCGCCACTGATGCTCCGCCCTGGGACACTGCCCCGCTCCGAGGACCAACGCTGAATCCAGAGAACCCGACGCCCGCAATCCCCAGGTCCCCCAGGGCGCGTCGCGAACGAGCTGACAGCCTGACACTGGACAGCCGCTTAAATGGCGTCTCCTGCAACCTCACAGCTACAGCCTTGTTTATAGTCAATCTTTATTTTTATACCTCTAATACCATTCTATTCTCTCTGTTGCGCTTCGTTGGTCGTGCGCCCGCTGTGAACTCCCCTCCCACGCGAGCATCGCCCGACGTATTCCCAATCCCCACTTCATCCCGACCCCGCCAAAGCAGCCATAGCCGTCACGCAGTCGCCATGGGTTTCCGCGATAAGTTCAAGAAGAAGCACGACTCGGACGACGAGGCCAGTGCCGCTGCCACACACCCCGAATTCACCTTTATCCGAACCGACACCCACAGCGCCGAGGTGATCCATCCCCCGAGTGCCGACCCCTCGCGCGAACCCGGCCAGTTCCTCTCGGCCGATTCCAAGTCCGACTCGAAGCAGCGTCTCAGCCTCGATGTATTCCGGAGCAACCGGAGCCGGAGTGCCTCCAGTGCCTCCGTGTCCAGCAACAAGAGCTCGGGCAACAGGCGCTTGTCACAGCGCCTGCACCTGAGCCGCAGCCCGGCCAGCTCCGAGAACGTCCCCGAAGACCTGCCCGAGATTATAGGCGGCGCTGAGGACAAGGACGGCACCGAGTCCCAATGGGAGAAGCGCGCCACCATCCTGGCCCGCGAGAACGAGAAGCATCGCAGTCGCCCGGGCTCCCCCACCCATGGCGCCCCGCCCCCCGTCATTCCCAAGCTGCGGTTGGGCGACGACTCGGGCCGCTCCTCGCCGGCTCCGCAGGGGAAGGTCGTATCTTCCAAAGCGATCGATGAGGATATTCAGGAGGCCATCAGACTGCATGAGGAGGGGGAGCTGGAACAGTCGACGGCCCTCTTTGGCCGGCTGGCAGATCCCAAGGGGGCGAACAACCCCCTGAGTCAGGTTCTGTATGGTCTTGCCCTGAGGTACGTTCGCTCGAATGACTGGCTTACAGGAGTTATTTCACGCCCACGTGGGCGTCATGCACCCCCATCACGCCGGCCGCCGCTGTGTTCTTGACCAGAACGCATCGTATGGCCGTCGAGATGGCCACGCTTCCTTGGAATTGCCCAATAACGACGTCCGTCACACACTGACGCGGGGAAACCAGACACGGATGGGGCTGTAAACCAGATACGGCCAAGGCCGTAACCTACCTCTCGGCAGCGGCATCCAACGCTGCCGATGTCGAACAACTTGCTCTGCAGGCAGGGCTCAAGAAGGGCGGAGCCGCGAAGGGCGAACTCGTTCTGGCCATCTTCGAATTGGCCAATTGCTTTCGCCATGGATGGGGTATTCCCAAGGACCCCCTGGCCGCGAAGCAGGTAGGTGCTCTCATTGGCGAAAGCGTGACGGATTAGTTATGCAGCGATCAGGGAGCTCATCACTGACTCGTGGCTTCCAGTACTATGAAACGGCCGCGAATCTGGGCGACACTGGTATGTGGCTGCTGCTCCTCTCGCAGCCCCCCGCTCCCCGAAGCTGACCACCATCCCGCTGTAGATGCTATGAACGAAGTAGCGTGGTGCTACCTCGAAGGATTCGGCACTAAGAAAGACAAGGTCAGTCGTCTCCATCACGCCTTGCCCTGGCTGCACATACGAGACACTCCCCGCCCTCCCCCAGCAACGCCCTGCCAGTTGTCCATCACTCGGCACTCCCACCCTCCAATTCGGGAACCCTTCCCGGAGTTGGTACATACAGACGCAGCGACCATCCCATCCGGACCGGCTGGCCATTCACAGCCGCTGCTAAATCTGGAACCGGGAGGGCAGTGTGGTGTGGGCGTTGGGCATCAATGTCCTTCCTCGGCAGCGACGAATCACAGCCTATTCCCGCGTTTTTTGTGATCCATCACATAAGGCTGACTCTCAAAACTGCAACAGTACGCCGCAGCAAAGTACTACCGCCTGGCCGAGAAGAACGGCAACAAGATCCTGGGAAATACCTGGTAAGCAAAGCCAAACCCTTTCTTCTTATGTTTCTTTCTCTCTCTCTCGTCTTGTCTTGCCGTACCCTCCCCGTCTCAGAATCCAGCCCCACGCCCCCCCTCTCCAGCTTGGCATCGATCGACTTGCTGTCGAGCGACAGCCACATGCGGCTGGCTGGCTGAAGACGGCGGGCTGGCTGGCGCCGTGCATTCTGCAATGATATGATAGGCCGTGCGCGCTTGCGTGTCCTGCTCGCCCTGTTTTTCTTGATCCCCATCTCCCCTCTCCCCTCACTTTGGACTCTTCGAGTGCATGCCCCTTTGCCGCGACTGGCTGCTGCTGCGGCCTGTCGCTGCGGCCAGGCCCCCTCAGTCGGCCCAACCCAGCCTCGTCGCGGCCGGGTTTCTCTGGCTCTGATTGGGTGTGTGGGGAGGGTGGTGGTGTTTTGCGGTCTTGTTTTCTTTTTGCGGGTTTCACGTTCCCGAGTGAATGAACTGCGCGTCTCTTTTTTTGCATTCCCCCTTTTCTCTGTCACTCTCGTGTTCGTTTATGTTCATCATTGCTGTTGTTGTTTTGTTTTTGTATTCCGAAACGGAGTGGTGGCTGACGGGTCGGTATAGGATCTGGAAGGAAAAGTATGACCCTGGTGCGGGCAAGAAGTGAGAGAGAACTACACACAAAAAGGGGGGAGGTATACTAACAGCGTCTGGTTGGTTGGTTTGACTAACTGACCAGCGTGGGTACCCAGTAGTTTCTGGGTATTTTCTTTTTCTGGATATGGTATGGGTTGACGTTGATGTCGACTGCAGCGAGCAATGATTATTGGATATCCCTTTCTTTTGCTTTTAGTTTGACTCATCTCAAAGACTTGTCCGCGTTCTGGTGTCTGTTGACGCGGATTTGGGCCGCTGTCTGTCATGTCTTGCTTTCTGAATGTTCCCCATCGAGAGGTCGCCGTCGGGTGCCGGGCCTCATATGCCTCCCTTCGCCTCGGGCAGCATTGCCACTGTGGTTCTGGACGGTCGGTCATATCTCAGACCTATTCGATCGCGGTGTTGCATTTACTGTGTATGGACTGGACTTGCTGTGTGTTTACGTGATGACAAGGCACCAAGGTTTTGGTCTGTTGAGATTGGGTTGGCTCCGCATCTTCTCTTCTGCCGCTGCCGTTGTTGTTATTTGCTCTGTCTGTTGTTATTCGTTGCGGCTGCGGCGAGTGACTTGACTGGTCCTCGGATGTGGGCTTCTATCCCATCCCACCCCGTCCCATCGTGATCATCGGGTCACGAGAGGGGGGGGTGTTCGTGGTTGTTGACTGGAGGGGAGGGCCTCCCGGAAACGGTCCGCTTCGGCAGGCTGCAGCTGCTGTGGTCTGGTGGTAGTGCAGGTGGCGTCCTGCATGCGCGCCGTGCATTGCAGGTTGGGGTTTTTGGTGTTGAGGGGAAGGAGAGCTGGTTTTGGCAGAGTCTGTTGTTGGAGAGAGAGAGAGAGTCCAGGTCCGTTTTGGCGGCGAACGAGAGGGAAAACGGAGGGGGAATGGCCTGCAGCAATTCCCCCCCCGTCGCCCCTTTTCTCCTCGCAGCCCCCCCAACTTCCTTTTTTGCTTTGGTGCAAGTTGGGTCCAGACCTGGGAAACAATGTCCTGTGAGGTCTTCATATTAGAGTGGATTTACCCCTGGCCATGGTGTCTGGGGCCTGGAACGGTCTTGGGCTGGATGGGCATGATGTTGTCCCCCGTGATATCAGCAGGTAGCCGTTGGTCGGACAACAGGCCGCAGCCTTCTGATGTTGTAAGTCCTTCCACTCCTCTCAGTGAGATACTGTCTTCCTTGTCAACTCACGTATCTCAAACAGCCGGTCTAGACCGAAGCTTCATGGGCCATTTCGTGTTGCAGACGACTTGAGAAACGTTACTCACAGTCACCAGAAGAGCAAACGATCTTGATTCATCCCCTGCGATCACGTCGCACAGCAGCTTCTGCGTGACGGCTGCTCGTAGCTATGTATGTACAAGCTTCTTCGGTCATTACTATTATTATTATCTAAAAGGGCCGCCAATTAATCTCGGTCTCCCCATTCTTGGCCAGCAACTCGCGCAGACTGAAGCCTGGCTCTGGGGCCAGGGGCTCCTTCTTGGTCAGGCGGATCCACTCGGCGCGCTTCTCCATCATCAGGTCGTCCAGCGCATTGTTGCTGACCATCAGCTCCGTGTCGGCTGGCAGGGGATCGTCGTCACCGTTCATCGTCCCCAGGGCGCCGAGGATATTGCGCCGCAGACCGATGAGCCACGGGTGCACCGCGCTCACGTAGTCGTGGACCGTGACAAAACCCCCAGGTTCGCCCGTGCCGGTCACCACGACGCTGGCTTGGCTGGCATCCTTCATGCCTGACGGCCTCGCCATGCCGCAGCAATAGCCGTCGTCGCAGTACAAGTCCTTCCAGGTGTCCTTCCAATCCTGCAGCTCCGACACGCGCACCGTGATGGACGAGACGCGGGGCTCGCTGATGGGCAGCCGGGAGGCCGGGTGCCAGGTGCCCGTCGCCGGGTCGTAGTAGGGTGTGCGCGTGTCCGGGTCGGTCGGGCCGGCCATGATGGCGAGCCCGCTGGTTTCGAGCGTCGGCCCGTCCCGGTCGAGCGGCCAGAAGAGCAGCTTGCCGCCCGCCGCCGAGGGGAACACGGCTTGCTGGGCCGTGCGGAGTGCAGAATGCCGATTGGAAGGGGAGGGGAAGTTGGGGAAGTGGAATGCCTGCTAAGTCGGCCATTTTTCCTTGGCCTGTTGCCGCAGTGGTTGTTGTGGGTGTTGTTGTTGGCCAGTCTCGTGCAATAGGGGTCATAGGACAAAACCCGGGCAGCACGTCTTCTGTCCGCCTCACACATTGCAGACATACAATGACCCCAACCAGCGAATAATGAACCCGGGAAATTAACCCGAAACCAAACTACTTGCGATCTTTCAGAGATCCTGTCGTCCCGATGACGAGCCAATTTGAACCCAGCCCAACCAATCACCAACACAATTAACGTGAACAGCAGCCCGCATCGCTGCCCAACCGACAAGACCTGCATAACTAGCAGATGCGACATGCAACCATATTGCCGTGCATAAACATAAAATTAGCTGGATCTTGAAGAATCCAACGGGAAGGTGAGGTAACGTCCAGAGACGTGGGATAGGTACCGCCCCCAACTGCGGATAAATCCAGGCTACCTGGCCCTCTCTTTATGAGTGTGTATCCGTTTAACCCAATACATTCCACTTCACCAAAATGCTGCATGTCTGCCTGGTATTCTACTTAGAGTATAAGTCCAAACTGCAGTCTGGAGAGTGTGTGGTGGTATGGCATCGCGGGGCATGTATACGTGTGTAGATGGGGGGTAACCAAGGTAGGTAGGTAGGTAAGGAAGTAGACAAGAGGGAGGTCGGATACGGTGGGTGATGGTGGGGTGGTGTGGTAAGGGGGAGGACCTTGGCCCCGTGAACGATGAGTTGTCATTCACACACACACACTTGCACTCGCACACACACTCACACACTTTCACTACCTTGGACGTTACTAACAAGCCCTTGTATGACAACCTGGAACGCATGGCTGAAAATAGGCAGTGGTAGCTTGCTATTGCCAAGTATCGAGCGGGGCGGAACGATCATGAACCCAAATATGAAGACGACGATGACGACAATGGTGTTGACCAAGATGAGAATGATATCCTTTCTATGCAGTGATTCGTTCCCTGCTTGCAACCAACTTCCATCCCCAGGCCAACACAACCCCCAACAAATGTATTGGGAGAAATATTCCGCCTGTGGTATCCGTATAAGGGGGTAAACCTGGCAGCGGGCGCGGGATAACCTTGTTTTTTGACAGTTGCCCTGGATCAGCCGTCTGGTATCCCGAACCCTGGTTTTCCGTTTCACTGCTGCCGATTCACGTCACCTCATTCTACTCTTCCAATAGCACAACTGCCGTAGACAGTGGGCAGGTGGGCTGACGCTGGCCAAACATGGCCCTCCCCCGAACCCCCGGCGCTCGGGGTCAGTCACGCACGCAACACTTGCCTGCCCTGCCTCCCTCCAGGCTTCAGCTGAGGCGGGCCAATAGCGCACACTTTGCCCAGTTCTGTCATGAATGGGCAGGTCAGATACACTTCCCCGAGAAAACGTCACCACTCGAGAGCTGAGCCACTTCCATCTCACTTCCATCTCACTCCCCCACGGGGTCTGCTCCTCCGGGTGCATTAGCCCCTGTACCTCGATCACCCAGTCCCATGCACCATCACAAGCACGTGTATGTGTGCGTCAGTCAGTCAAAAGTTCACAGCCTCAGCGAGAAAGAGAGTGCCCAAAAAATGCCACTCCAAAGCAAAGCATCCAATTTTCTCATCATCATCCAGGTTCTGTGCTGCCTATCCTAGCTACAAAGATCTGATTCTCAAAAGAGCGTCTGGTTTAAAAAAAAATTCAAGAAACGAAAAAAAAAGTCTTGTCCAAATGAATGTCTTCGTGTGAAAAAGCAGGGGCTGTTCCAAGCCTTTTCCTGCCACGGGGTTTCCTCCGCTTTCATCCATCCATCCATCCATCCATCCAAAATCAAATCCCCATCTTGTTTGCTCAGCCCACCGCGTTATGTATGCGATGGTGGGACTGGCGATGAGGGGGGGTTGTTGTGTTAAATGTGTTGGGAGCCTCCAGAGGCTGTCGGCGAGTGAGATCGTTTTGATGTCGCTGGCCGGTTCAGCCTTTCCCGTGTTGGGAGGAGGCGTCCAAAAATGAAGGGCCGTTGCAGGCCGCTCCGTGGAATAAAAATATCAGGGTGTTGAATGAGTGTGGTGGCGTTTGGTATTGTTTCGACAAAGGAAAGGGTTGTCGTCAGACGTGTGTGTAACCAGGATCGCAAGACTGATGGTCCAAGCTGGGCTCTTCCTCCCCGCGAGGCCGTCTCAGTCTGGATGCCATGGTTCGTTGTAAAATCCCTTTCCTCGTCCCCAATGCCCAAGTCTGTCGAGGCGTAGTCGGTGCCTGGTCTGTGTGTCGTCGAGAGATTTCTCCACTCGCGAGCGAGACGAGATCCCGGCCAGACCCCCTCAGAGTTGTACAAGAGGCGTGAAACAAAAACAGTTGGCGATGCGAAGGGTATGTCGTCCGTCGCGGTCGCCCGTCCCAAAAGTCTTTTACCCAAAAAAGAAAAGAAGAAGTGAAAATAAACAACGCAGACCCCGATGACCACCGTATTCGCCGTAACGTGCCAAAACCCCCGAACCTGCCGACCTCGCAGCAAGGCGTAGCCCAGAACCCAGTCCGTTTCCCATTCCGAGCGCCAGAAGAGAGCAAAACGAGCAGAAACCCCAAAGATTAGAGTTGAGATGGCGCACCGAAAAAAGAGCAAGATCAAATCCAAAACAGAAAAAGCCAAATGCTCGCTTGCTAATTTCTCAGAAAAAAGACAAAAAGCCAAAAGAAAAAGCCAAAGCATCAAACTGAGTTGGAAAGCGGCAAAGCGACTCCTGTGTTCCAGTCCAGGTGCCGCAAGAAGAAACAAACTTCCGGTGCGTGAGCTGCCGATGTCTGTGGGTTTGTGTCGCGGGAGCGTTCAAGTGTATGTGGCCGAGAAAAGAGGAAAGGCGAAAGAAGACAAGAGAAAAATAAAAAGAGAACAACAAAAGAGTACGAAATCGCTCAAGCGCCGTTGCATGCCATCATGCCATCGCTGTTCGTGGGGATCATGTGCGCTCATCGTCCATGATCGTGGTTGGTGGTCATAAAAGTCGTAAAACATCATCAAAACGCGCACTAGGCCTCGGCCTCGCCGCCGACGGCCGCGGCGTTGTTACTCTCCGCGACCATCCTGGCAAAGGTCCGGACCACGTCGCCCGGGATCTGGTCCCACAGCAGCGACCGAGTGTAGACCTCGGCAGCAGACGACTGCTTGTTCGAGCTGCGCAGAGTGGCCAAGGCCTCGGCAAGATTGCGTCTCCCTTGGCTCGTCGACCTTTCGGCTGGCAGAGCGCCCTGGAGGAAATCTTGCGAGGTCAGGTCATTGTACTGCGCAGCCGACAGCGAGAAGATCTGCTCGTTGGTCTGCTGCTCGGTGGGCTGCGTGAGGACGTCGGCCATCTCGCCCAGCGCCGACGGGGCGACGTGGCCGACCATCGGGCCGGCCATGGACAGAGATGGCTGCGACGCCTGGGCCCAGGTGGTTCCAGAAGGCTGGGGAGCCATGGCTGCCTGGAGGCCCGAGGCGACCTGCGACACGCCGGCATCCTTGAGCACGTTCTCCAAGAGGGTCGCGGACGCAGCACGGACATCCTCCGAGACGCGCGGGATGCTGGGCGTCGACGACCGGCTCGAGAGCACAAAGGCGCCGACAAGGAAGAGCATGAAGAGGAGCCCGCCTTGCTGGGCCGGCTTCTCGGAGTCGGTGGTCGTAACCTCGGGCCGCTTGGCGGCTGGCACGATCTGCATCTCTTGCTTGACCTCGGGAGCGGTCTGCTCCATGGGAAAGTCGCCAAACATGGGCATGTTGTCCCAGGAGCAGTCCATGGTGATGCCATCCATCTCGGCAAAAGCCCCGGGGAATCCCGACGCGGTGGTGGAGGCATGCGCCATGGACTGCACTTCGTTGGTCAGGACGCTGATCTTCTTGCGCAGCTCGCCAGTCTCGTTGGTGTGCCTGCTGATCATCTCCTCCTCCTTCCTCTTGAGCTCGTGGATGTATGACTCGCAGCTCTGCTTGTCGAGGGCAAGCTGCTGCATCTCTTGCTCCATCTTTGCGATGGTGTCCTCGAGGTTCCCAATGACCTCGGTGAAATGCTTCTTCTCGTCCTCGAGCCGCTCAGTGTGTTGCTTCTTGCGCTGTCTCGAGTCGAGCCTGCATCTCTAGTTAGCATCAAATGCCCGCTCCAGTGCAAAGAAATTGTTTTCAGACTTACGCTGCCTGTCTGTTGCGCAGCAGGCGCTTCTGTTGCTTGAGTTCCTTGATTTCCTGCTCGTCGGTGGACTGCGAGATCAGATGGTCGATGTTGCTGAGGTTGCGCTCCGCCGGGATGTCGAAGCGGGCATTCTTCTTCCTGATGCCGTCGCCCCTGCGAAGGTCGTTGTGCGACCGGATCAGGGGGCTGGCGGGGCGCGGCCTCTTAGCCATGGCTTGGGCCTTGAGGTCCTGAGTCATCCAGGCGTCTTTCTGAGGCGACGTCGGGATCGACTGCGGTGCCGCGTGACCGAGCGGTTGGAACATGGCGACCGGGTTGGCAGGAGCGGTGAAGGGCGTCGGCGTCTGCATGGTGGCTGGCCTGTGGAACATGGCGAGATTGCTGGCGTCGTAGTCCACCGGCAGGCCGTCAAAGGCCGGGAGCTGGGGAGTCACGGAGCCAGAGCTGGTCATGGGCCATGTGTGGCCTTGGTATGCCGCTTGCTGGTTCTGGTCCATACGCACGAAGGGGTTGTTGCTCTGCTGGTCGAAGAATGGGTTGTTTGAGGGGAGCGACTGCATCTCGACCGACTGCCAATCTTCCGTCTTTGGTGAGAAAAGCGATGGGGTCACGGTGAACGAGTCCCTCCTGCTCTCTACCATCGGCGGCGACATCTCCAGGCCGGAGTCGAGTGCGCTTTGGTCAAGGATGTTTTCGTCGAGTATGCTCGCGTCCTCCTCCTCGTAGAACTTCTGAGCGTGTGTGGTGTCGACTGTTAACGGCGCCCTGTAGAAGGACTGCATCTGGAATGCTGAGACCATGGTGGGCCACTGAGTGGGTGTGGTATGTGTGTGGGGGGGAGGGTGTGTGTGTGAATGATGTTTTCCCGTGGAAAATGTGCGGGAAAGGACCTGTTATGTCTGTGTTAGTGGTTGGGCACGGATCGGAGCGGTGAGGGCTTTTATTTTGGGAATGGCCGGGGGTACGGATGCAGGGGAGGTGAGCCGTGAGCCCGCACGAGTCGGGGACGGTGGGCGAGCTGAAAAATGGCCCCCATAAGGCCTCACAAGAGCGCGTACCCTTCAGACTTCTGAACTTTCTGTCTTGTTTTCTGTTTGCTGGTGTGTTGATGGCCGAGAGAGGAGAACAAGCGCTCGCTGAGAGAGAGTTGCTTGAGGAGGATGTGAGAAGGGTAAAAGTGGGTTGAGGAGGTTGGTGGGGGAAGCAGCCGGGGCGGGAGTGCGGGAGGCAGGGGCAGGGCTTTTAACGGGAGAGGGAAAATGTCACCTACACTCTTTGGGTGTAAGTCGCACAGCGCTGCCGTCTTCTGGAAGGAGGGGTATTCAGGCGAAACCCGGATTTCGTGGGAAGCCTGTGCGTGTGATCGGAGGGGCTCAACAAGAAGAAGTGCGGACGATTCTTCGGTCAGTCAAGCAGTCTCAATGCTGCTCCTGGTCGAAGACGATAGATGGCGTGCAATGGTGATGGATGGCTCTGACTGTGGATGATGGATGGGGGCAGTTGGGATGGGCTCCTCTTTCTATGTTTTGTACTCTGGCCATGGCCAGGCCGGTTCTGCAAGACCCTCGCGGAACAGGGTGTGCCCCGAGACCAACCCAATTGCAGAGGAGCGGGCACACGGGGGTCTGCGGTACATTGGATGGATGTTGCGGTCGACCTGGCTCGCGCGGGAACTTGTGGATCGGGGGGGAGACTCTCGGAGCGGGAGGGGTGGGGTTTCGCTTGGCATGGGGAGTGTGACCAGAGACATCCGATCTGAGGGGGCCGCGGAGGGTCTCAGAGCATTTCTCTGGTCACCCGAAAGAAACAAGAGGGTGACTGTGGTCGGACAAGCACACCACCCATTCCCCAGGCGGCAGGGAAAACCGAGGCGCAGGCTGGGATTGGATCTGTCCCAAGATCGTGGTCGGAGAGTCTGCCCAGACGGAAACACCGCGTCTTGGGCTCACTGCCTCCGTTTTGCCGAGAAAACACTCTTGATGCCCCACTGGAGAAGTGACATGAACGACCTCTCACAGCGGCTGTACTGTATCAAAGCGAGAGAGCCGCGAGGCGGGCGAATGGCTGTATTCAGAATCGACTCTCCGTGATCGCCCGCCAGGTCCGGGTCTGAACGTTTAGCTGCCGCTGCGGAGCGGCCCACTGTGCTCTGAGGGTGAAGATACCAAGGGCTGTGTGTATGTAATGGAGTACCGTGGTTGATGCATAGACGGCGGGGGGCGTTCCCAGAGCACCGACTGATAGCGGACAGGCCCGAAAGAGGCTTGAACCCGCAGTTGGAGGAGAGACAAGAGAACTCGGTACCGGGCAGGGGTGTGTGCGACGGACGGCGAGCAGAGGATGAGGGCTGATGAGGGTTCCCGAGGGTTGCTGCCCTCATGATTGGGCTGGGTGAAGGACTGGCCGTGGATGACCGCCCCATCAGGTTGGGCACAAATGGGCCTTGGGGGGATCGATACCCAAAGACATGCTCCAGGCCAGTCGCCTGCCGCGGGCTTGCAGCATCCTCCCACACCCAGACAACGGGGGTGGCCAGGGTGCGGTCGAGCCGCGTGAGCAGCGAGCAGCAGCAGACTCAACCCCCGTGGGAAGAACCCCCGTTTCTGGTCTCTGGGCAAACATCAGAAAGGTCATGGACGCCAACTTACAATCAGCCACGGGCATCCATTGCGCGGCGTCTGTGCCGAGTGGGGTGGGGTTGATCTTGGTGCTCGTGGGTTGAAGGCTTCGAAGGGCTCCGAGGCGCTGTGCTGATGAAGGCGGCGGTTGTTGCTCTTTTCGTTTTAGCAAATACGACCACTCGATGGTGCGGGGAGCGTGACCTTGGCCATGTTGTCATGATAGCCGTCCGTGGTGGTGGTGGCGGGTGCTGATGGCTGCAAACAAACAAACGAAAAAAGAAAAACGAAAGAGAAAAAAAAAGAAACGAGAAAAACACTACGCACGCAAAGGACGTGATGCAATTCAGACATGCTTCTCTGTAGCATATCCAGTCAACTGTATCTGTTCGAAGTCTGCTCAACCGCCGTTCCGCTGCTCTCTGCAACTTTGCATCGGTGCTGGAACACCCTCCACACCACCAAGCTCGCCAAAACTCACCAAACCAAGGGCAGCTCGCTCGCAATCATCAGGAACAACCGTTTTGGCACCGACCTGAAAAGACGGCTGAACTAAATGGGAATGGAACGGAACTGGTCCTTGCGGCACGCTTGCGCTGCATCCGCGTTCCAATCATCGTCAACTTGCCGTTTGCTTGAGCGGATGTGACTGGTGGCTGTGGGCGGATGGAGAAGAGGAAGGGAGAGTGAGCAGTTCCCCACAGCTCAAGCTGACTGCGTTTGTCCAGAACGGTTTTGGCGTTAACGGTAAGATCAGTCACGTGACAACCTGCAATGGCGAGGTTGTGCCTTCTTCCAGCATGCCTTCTCGAAGCTGTCATCTGACTCCACCACAACGCGGGAGTGAGCCGCTCCTCCCTGCTCCAGCTCCCGCTCCTGTTCCTGCTCCTGCTGCTCAAACAAAAGACAGCAACGGCAGGCAACCACGCCCCATCACAGCGTCAAACTCTTCTTCCCACACCCGACTCCTGCCTGAAACCCACAAACACAGCCTTCATCGTCTGTTCCCGTGCATTTTGTTTTCCATCCATCGCCCGATGTCCTATTTTCGACCCGCGCTTGCGAATGGGAATGCGTTGACGAATGATGGAGCGGCGACCTCGCAGCGCACGCACACCTCTTGCGCCAACCGCCAACCGTCTCACAGAAAACGGTCGTCAAAAAATGCGGTGGCTGGTTGCAGCGCGTCGATAACCCCACTTGTTCTCGCTGCTCTGCTCCCTTCGCCGGCACGTCAACCGAACTGGGAATGGGGAAGAGAGAGCGCAGAGCGCTTGCACCAGCGCCGAAAGCTGCTGGCCACTCGCGATGCCTGCCCAGGCCAGATCCCCCTTTCCTCCCCCAATGATGCGCCTGGCCGCATGTTCCGCGGCCCGCATCGTGTCGACCCAAACAAAGCCACCCCGTGCCCTTCATCCCTACCCAACACAAAGCGGTGTGTTTCTGGTTTCTGACACGCGAAGGAACGCGTCTTGTCGGATCTCGAGCCGGGTCCCAAACAGAACGACTTCAGTTTGTCGCCAGGACCATGGCACGCCCGCCCCACACATGGTTTCGCCCCTCTGGCTGCGGTTCAGCTGTCAACGACTGATCCCGCCGGACTGGTCTTGCTGCTAACGATGTGATCAACAAATCACAACCCACCTCGCTTTACTCGAGATGCCCATCGAGTACGAGCTGACTCCCCGTTCAGTCAGACTGGGCGTCACTGAGAAGTTCCATCCCCGAGCCAGCAGTTGCTCAGGGACGGAGTTCATGCTTCATTCCCGCAGCACCGCCTTTGCCCCTGGGTCTGGCAGAATGGCCAACTCCCGAAACGGGATTCAGCGCCATGGTTACACTCATCCGAGTTCCTCGGTCCGCCAGCCGCCGCCTTGAGGCGCTTTTTGAGTGTCTGATAACAAGGCGAGCGCTTCATACCCACATGTCAATCTGTGCGATGGGGCTTCATTGCGGGCCATTCCCGAGGCCCGTCCCCTGAAGACGACTACCACCAATCGCTGTCCTGAGGCTCTGGTCTGCGGTTCAACGGACGACGGTCCCGGCGTTCTTGGGTTCCCCGAGTCGATGTGACTCAGCAACGGAATACGCCGCTGTTTCAGCGTCTTGGAACCCTTCCTCACCGGGGAACCCAGATGACTGCTCTGCTTGTCTCTGCCTCGATCTGTCTACACCCTCTTCGTTGGTTCCAGTACCGAGCAGGCAAGCACCGGTGGTCTCTCACACCATGCATTCGAGCCCTCTCTGGGGCTGGCACGTCACCGAGGGGACTGCCATGGCCGGGCAGCCAGGCGAACTCTGCATTCAATGTGGGAGTCCTGAGTTCCAGGTATCAAGGCCCAACCTTGCGGCCCGGGACCTACGACACAGTACAGATTAGTCCTTTTTTCATGGATCGATCTGGAGAAGGGGATCGATCCCGCTGCCGCCTCACTGCCCAACAACCTGCAGGATGGTGACGTCGGACTGGTGCCTCGCCAGGGGGTTTGAAGAAATCTTCCTATTTGTTCCCTACTATTAGGGCCGCATCATGTCGTGTCAGGCGGTCGGTCGAACGATCCGAGGCGACCTTGGATCTACACTATCTGCGACCTGACTGACTCATACTTGCCTCTTGTCTTCAGGATCAAATGCTCTCCCCGCTGTGCGCAGTCGCACGACTCCTTGGACCAGCCATTTGGTGAAATTTGCACGCTTGGGTGTCCGCTCTGGATCTGCTTCACTGTTCCACGAGCTCTTGCAGAAGGTGACAGATTCCCACGCCCTCACCCTTCTAAGGGCTTGCTTGAATGACCACGGCTCAGGAGCGCGTTTCAGCAGGCTTGCAACATCAAGCTACGAGCCCGTGAGCGGTGAGATACCGGCTGTGACCGCCTTACCATGCCAGCTCCACCCTGCTGCTTCAGCAATGATATTGCGGGAGCATCGGTGAACATCGAGCCACCAGGAACACAAAACCCTCCTCCCAGCGGTGAACACCGCGGCAAGGCACACGGAGTGGTCGGCGATTCCATTCTGGAACCTCTCCCAACCAGAAACCAGAACCCTCTTCACGAGACCAGCCGACCGGGTTGACGCCTCGATCCGGAAGCCCGGGTCACTGGTCTCAGCGGTTCGTGCAGGCGGCTTGCAGCAGGCAAGCGCCTGCGTCGCGGAATGGCAAATGCAGGGCCTTATCCGTGACTCCATCCATCCTGCGCATCCTCACATGTCTGCACATACAGTACTGTCTTCCGCACAGGTCATGGGAATGGGACTGGGGCCGTCGGGCCCAAACATGCTTGTCTGGCGGCAAGCTGCTGCAGCACAGCTGCGCTAACCAGCTGTCTTGGGTCTTCTTCATCAACGTGCGACATGCAGAGTGCAGCGCAGTTGCAGCGTGAGCCGCGCCGCATGTCCCCTGCTGACGCGGCGGGCGGTGCCACAAGCGGGTTGGGGCGACGGTTTGGGTGAGTAAGAGGTGGGTTTTGTCGAACTCACCGGCTTGCCTGCTTGGTGCTTCTGTTTTGATCCCCGGGTGCTATATCCCGTTGGGTGTTGTTGTGTTGTTGGTGTTGGGAATGTTGCCGGCTCCTCACTCACGGGAGGCACAGTCCGTTCTCTGGTGCGTGTCAACAACACCATGGCAGGCAGCCAGGAAGCTAAGCGGCTGTGTGAGTGAGCGTCATTGGTGTGGACCCGCGTGGGATATACTTAGATCTTGCGGCGGACGACGCCCAACACCAACATCAGCAACACCGCTCGTGAACCATCCTACCGGGTCTTTTGGCACCTCCGTTTCGCACGAGCCATTTCCAGAATACCCGTTTCGTTTTCTTTGACCGAATACCGTTAATTCCATCAAAGCCTCTGAAACCTGATGGTGGCCTGCCGTGATGATGCTGGACATGGTCGGTCGTTCGGGGATCCATTCCGTAACGTTAACGTTGGTTCACAGGCCAAGCAAGTAGCGGTGAACAAGACCCGGGACCCGACCCGACAAAGGAAGAAAAAAAAAAAGTGCCACACCCCTGGAGCCAAGAAATCCCGAGGATCGGTTTGGGATGGGAACGCGATGCCCATGTGGATCGGTGAGGGCCTGTTCTTTCTTTTTTTTCCTTTTCCTGGTTGTCTGTTTTTTTTTCTCCGAACATCCCTGGCTTTGTTGGGTTGGTCGTTGTCGTGGTGCGCCTGCCATGGGTCTCTTGATTTCTTTTCTCCGTGCTGCCCTTGTCCTTGTCCTTGTCTGTCTGCCCAGATGGGTTGATCTGCCGGGTATGGGACCAAGATATGGACGGAGATAGTGCAACTGCGGTCTCCAACTCCAAGACACCGTGCCCATTGTACACAGGGATACTACCTGCCCATCCCGATCGGATCGGGGCTGCCGCCGGTTGTTTTGTTTACACAGGCAATCTATCTAGGGTATACCTGGGTGGACGGCTTCGCTTGTCGGTTGAGTTTGACCAAACTTTGACGGCGAGGATTTCTCCTGTGGGGGTGGGTAAGTAGGGAGTGTATGAACACTGCAGAGGGTGATAGTATTCCGTATATATGGAATTAAGTCACCCGGTATGTATGAATGGATGGAGGGGCCGAGTGAGTGAGGGAGACGGGCTTACAGACCGAGATGGTCAACATTGTAAATGCGGTTGCTGCTGCATACCCCGTGTAGGCTGTGTGTATGTGGTTTGGTGATTTCGTCCATACCTACCAAAGTCAGGAATACTCACCGCTCCTATCCGCCATCGTCTTGCATCTCCCTCGCCCAGACCTACCCCGGAACAGTGCAGTGCAAAAATAAAGTCAGCTGCCCTCCGTACCGCGGCGGCATCCCCGCCCGACCGCCACGGCGCCGGACGGCGGTGACCGGGGGACTGCATACCCTTGTCTTCCGTACATGCCTGCCTCCGGGAGAGTGGACCGGAACGGAGCTGAGTGGATGGGTGCTGGGGGGTAGCTGGTTTTGTCGGTGGACATATCCGTACAGACACAGAACGAACGACGGGGGACGTATCCGTCCTGTCCTGAGGGTGCGCGTGGGAGCGAGTGAGTGAGTCGGTGAGCGTGGAGATGGAGACGAGACTACTCGTGAGGAAACAAAGAGGCTTGGTTGGGGCGTTCGGTGTCGACGTTGATGGTTGGGTGTTGATTGTTGCCTATTCTCTTCCTCTTCTTCCAAAATACGATGGCTTGGGCTTGTGCCTCGCGAGTACATACATACACAGACAGACACGAGACAGCACCTGCGCGAGATGAGACTGGATGTTGCTGTTTTGATCGTGTATTCCGTCGACGGAAGAGAAAATATGAATCCCCCGGGATCTCAGTTTCCATGCATGGCTGTGCCATAGGTGCCGTCCTTCCGCCTTCAGGCTCGGTCAGCACCCAGCGGTCTGTTTGTTTGACGGGGGTCTTGCTTGGTCTTGCCTGTCGACTCTGAAACATGCCTGGGTTTGGCTAGGGTGGAGTGTGGAGATCACCGTCTTGACCGCTAGATGGTGTTGATGCCCGATGGATCCTTCTTTAAGGTACCCAGTGCCGCAAAGGGGCGTTTGGCTATACCCTTCCGTCGGTCTCAGCACGGGATGCCGACGCCGGAGCTGTGTGGGCGAGGCGAAGGCGAGGCTGACGGGGCTGAGCGGTGGATGGATGCATGGAATGGCGAAGGGTAGGGATTGGATTGATCGTGGGAGGGTCTATACGACTGGTGATTCATCTGCATCAAGAGGGTCGACGTCTGGGGAGGTGAATACAGGAGATGGCGTAGCGATTGAGTTGGATGGGAGAACGGGACGGGAGAGTGGGAGTGAGCGGGGCCGTGTAAGAGTACGGCACCAGGCAGAAGAATGCCTTGCGTGCGTCTGGGGAAGGGATGAAACGGCGATGATGAGGCTTGTGGACATGCAGCCTGCTGAACCTGACACCCTGGTTGTGACCCATCCGCCTCAGAGGTCGCCGGCGGCAAAGGTGGGTCGTTGGCGGACGTCAACTAACGGCATCATGAGGCTCTGCTCGGTCGGCGGACTGAGACAACCTGCACATGCAGGCGGACTTCCGGCGCTTCGAGGGACATTCTCGCCAGGCTCAGCGGACACTGCTGTCAGCGGTTTCATCATCAGAGAAAGCAAGGCAATAATGGACATCCAGGCTCAGCCCATAGATCATCTATTCCGTTGGTTGTACGGTCCCTGGATTGACGGGACCCTCACTGAAAGCTGGAACACCTTCAAACTGATAGCTACCCGACATGGCGTATGGTAAGCCTTACACCCCAGATCTGCCTAGCTAGTTGTGAAACTGCCTGGTGCATCGAGCAAGGCTGTGTCCACTTGGTCAAAGGCACCAATCCTCTCCGATAATGGCCCCTGGTGCCCTTGGTGTGACCATTCCGGCGGATCTGCCAGGGAGAGTGAGGCGTGACCGATCACCCGTCAAATGCGTGGAAGGTGATACATTGTGTCACCGAATGCTTCATCCGAGGGGTACCGTGACCCCTCTGCGGCAGGCATGAGTAACTCCAAGCGGTGACTGTACCCAGGGGCCGCGCCATTTGTCCTCCCTCGCCGCGTTGCACAGCGTGGATTGTCGGAAGCGAGTGTGGACTTTTGTTCCCGGGTGGTTTGGGAACTCAAGCCTCACTTCATGTCCCAAGAGAGCACACCAACTCTCTGCGGAGCAAGTGGCCGAGACATGAATCGTGCAGCCACTGCACGTGCTGGGCATGCATGCTCGGGATGACATGAAGGGCGCGGGTTGGCATGAGATGGGTAGGTACCGGCCTTCCTTTAGCTGTGATTTTTCAAGGACGTCGGTGAGTCTTGACGGAGAAGGAGCTTTATGATGACCCAAAGTTCCAGAGACTGACAAGAAGGCTGTCCTTCTCTTCCAACGCTGGGTCAGCCTTGGTAAAAATCTTCTTAGGAATCATGTACTCGACAACGGGCGGCTTCTTGACTTCCTTGGACATTTCGGCCTCGAGGAGCTGTGATCATGTCAGCGGGATCCAATCGTCAACCGTGGCCATACACTTACACTTCCGTAGGAATGGTCCAGGAAATCCTCGAGGTTGTAGGCCTGCTTGGTGAACTGCTCTGAGACGATTTTGGCGATGGTGGCGACGTTGGGATGGTAGTGGGACTGCAGCTGCACAATCTCCCAGATACAGCTCTCTATGGCGTGGGTCTCCATAGGGTCCCTCTCATCCGGAAGGAAAGGGTCCTCCAAGCCTTGGGTTTCCAGGAGATCCTTCTCCTCCTTTGTTCGAGGCACGCGGTGCATCATGAATGTGGTAAGCGGGTGCTTCTTGAAGAGGTTGTAGAACCACGGAACAATAACCACGATGGCGCTCGGCGGCGCATTGAGTGCGAGGCGGGCTAGGCGCTTGATGAAGCTCGCGACCATGGCGGCGGGCAAATGGGACGAGCCGAGAAAGGTGTCGAGCAGGCGGAAGAAGCGCGAGCGGTACTTGGAGTGGAGCATGTCGGCGTCGAGCAAGGAGTAGAGCTTGGTGAAAAACTCTGGGTAGTCGAGGTTGCGCTCCTGAATCAGGTAGAAGACGCCCGACAGCGCAAGGAGCGAGATGGAACCGCCCGAGTTGTAGCAGTCGGTCAAGAAATCCATGAGCAGCTCCGGCTGGGTGAACCAAGGGGCGATGGAGGTTGCCATGACCTCCAAGACCTTTTTCCTTTGCTCCTTGCTCAGCCCGAGGTGCATGAGTGCCAACCACGCCTGCTGAGCCTGCTTTTTGTGTTGGGACAAGGAGCGCAGCGCGTGCTTCTTGGTCCGGGGCGGCTCGATGAAGAAGTCCTCCAAATCTTCGCTCGACTCGGGCACATCCCCCATGCTGAGCAGCATATCGAACACAATATTCCTGTCATCCTCGTCGACACGGTTCTCGCGATCCGTCAAGTATTTCCTGCCGACTGTCAGTCCTATTGGGTCCCATTGACAGCAAGGAGGCGGCTTACCCAAGAGCCTCGAAGGTGTAAAAGCGGATATCGTCGTAGTTGCCAACGAAGCTATCCCAGAACTCTTCCCGTAGTCTCTTGTACGGTGACTCGAGGAGACTGGCGACAATGTCTGAGAAGAAATAGCGGGGGAAGACGGCGTCCTGGCGGTCGTCGAGGTGCTCGGCTTCCGCCTTGACCAGGCCCATGGCCAGCACGAGGGCTTTGGACGCCAGCTTTTTGTTCCGAAATGTGGAGAGCAGCGCCTTCTCGTACTCTGACAGTCGGTCCAAGAGCCAGCTCCTCACTGTGGCCTCCTTCTCCGACGCATCTCTCCGCTTGACCAGGCTGCCGGCGGCCAGCAGGCGGACGAAGATGCGACACAGGGCTTCCGAGGCAGTTCCGGCGGTCTTGGGGTCCTCTTCGTGCTTCTGTACGAGTTCGACCAGGGCGGGGATGTGGTTGTAGTGCTTCTTGGACTCTTGGATTTCGGTTTCGACCTTTTGGATCCACGCCGCGAGGTCGTCGTCGCTGCCTGTGCCGTTGTCGCCGCCGCCGGATTTCCTTCTCTTTTTGCTGCTGTCTCCGTCTTCTTGGCGCTTCCGTTTGCTCGCGGTCAAGCCCGCGGCGTCACCAGCAGCAGGTCTCATCGCGACTGGTATCTGGTTATTTTTTTTTCGAGTATTGGCGTGTTATTGTGTCCTGTTGTTCTTTTTGATCTCGCGATGCTTCGTCTCTTGATTTTCGAGGTTTTGGACTTTGGTCGATTAGCAAAAATTAAGTGGGGCGAATGCAGCTTGGTGGAAATTTCATGGCCTGCCAAGCCGGGTCCTGCGTCTCTTCTTCTGTCGGCAACCTGCCTATCATCAGCTGCCAGACCACGTGACAGCTCCTCGCCAGACGGCAAAGAGCCGGGCGAACGCCCTTCCGTTAAAACCTCAATTCGCACTTGGCAGCAGCAAGCTCCGACAACGTCAAGCCGTCAGTCACCCACTCGATATCCCAGACTTCACAATGGCGTCCCGCTTGGCGAGAAGTGCTGTCGGTGAGTTTTTCTCTATTTCCGAAGCAGCAGCAGCAGCAGCAGGGGCGCGCGGCCAATTGATTTGAGTTGGCCGCTGTCCCGTCGTGTCCGCCCTTGTCCGCCATTGTCCGCCCTGTCGCCCTCTCCACCCCGTTGTCGCGACAAGAAAGAAATCAAGAAGAATGACTGACCCCCGAGCGTCGTCCCAGGGGCTGCCCGCCTGCGCCCGACCGTGGTCCCCCGCGCCCTCCCCGCCGTCTCGTCCCTCGTCACGGCCCGGAACAGCTCGAACGTGCCCGCCACCGACCCCAAGTCCAAGGCCCAGTCGCTCCTCGATGCGCTCCCCGGCAGCAACCTGGCGTCCAAGACGGCCATCCTCTCGTCCGCCGCCGGTCTCTCCATCTACGCGCTCAGCAACGAGTACTACGTCATGAACGAGGAGACGGTCGTCGCCTTCTGCCTGCTCAGCGTCTGGGGCGCCCTCATCAAGTTCGGCGGCCCGCTGTACAGCGAGTGGGCCGAGGGCCAGAACCAGAAGATCAAGAACATCCTCAACTCTGCGCGCGCCGACCACACCCAGGCCGTCAAGACCCGCATTGAGGACGTCAAGCAGATGTCTGGCGTCGTCGACGTGACCAAGACCCTCTTCGAGGTGTCCAAGGTGGGCAGATCCCTCGGGGCGTAAGTGGTGGGGACTGGAAACTGACGACACGACGCGCAGGAAACCGCCAAGCTCGAGGCCCAGGCGTACGAGCTCGAGCAGCGCACGGCGCTTGCCGCCGAGGCCAAGAGCGTGCTGGACTCGTGGGTGCGTTACGAGAGCCAGGTCAAGCAGCGCCAGCAGCGGGAGCTCGCCCAGAGCATCATCGCCAAGGTGCAGAAGGAGTTGGAGAGCCCCAAGGTGCTGCAGCAGATCCTGCAGCAGAGCGTGGCGGATGTCGAGAGTGGGTCGCCCGCATCACCCCATCACCCCGTGCCTGCCGAAATGCCAGCTAACACGATGCAGGAATTGTCTCTTCCAAGGCTCAATAGACGGCTCTGCGATAGAGTTGCGAAGCGAGATTCCCTTTGTACCAGTGTCCATACACACCCCTGTGCAATAGCCCCAATACAACGTCCCTTAGTCTCGCCTCGAGGGCTCTGACACCCACTGGGCCGAGTCCGTTAAATACCTAGTTGATTCCCTGTGCGAATGCGCAATTGGGCATTGAGGATGAGTCTTGCTGGGCTGCGGTCTGAATGCGAGGAATTGTCCTTGGCGCGAGTCCCGAGAATTGGGGATGCTGTTCTCACTCTCTCACGCTGTCCCCTTCTTTGTCACGTCGAGCTCTCCCAATGCCTGATGCTTGCCGGGCTTCCCGGATTGCAGATGCAAGATGTCATACCTATGCGGGCATCAATCACCATACATACATTCGCCAACTGTGTGATGAGATGGAGGCTTCGGTGTCCGGGGTGTCCGACTTCAGGCACGTTGGACACACTTTTTCAATGAGTGAAGCGGCATCCCTTTTTATTAAAGGCAAAGGCAAGCAAGCGCCAGGACAAGCTCTAATGTGGTCCTTTGATTCCGAAAAGAGTGGGGCACAACAGCTTCCCAAGCTCGGCCCCCTTGTGCCTCGATCTCACAGGGATCACCAACACTTCCAATTGCTGCATCCCGGCTCTCGTCTCTTTTTGTTCTGCGGCTTCCGAAACACAAATGATATCATCGAGAGTCGCCAACCCTCGAAAAATCGTGAACAAAAAGAAGAGGAAATCCAGCATCAACTGCTTTATACGAGATTGATATTTTTCATTTCTAAATCGCCTTCCGAGACCTGGCACCGTCTGTCTGCGTCTGCCCGTTGTCTGCAGAGATAAGGCCAGGACCTGCACTTTCTTCAATCCAATTATCCGCTCTCTCTTATCGCCACTGGCTGTCACTCAGTTCACCATACAATTCAACTCACACTCACTCCCATCTCGCAACAGGGCGTTGCCATCAGTGAGGAGAGAGTCAGTCATCACAACAAATCAGCAAAAAAAGGGTTAGAACTTCTCGAAACGGCCATCAACAAAGGGAATGACATGGGGGACGGACCGGCCAGTCTCGGCCCTGTTTCGGTCCCCAGCGCCGCCGTCAGTAGCAACGAGAGCAGTGGGAGCAGCAGGGAGGGCAGTCCCCGCCCGTCCGGGGTCGGACTCGGAGTCGGGTTCAGTCCCGACACGGGCAGGGGCACCGGCACCGGCACGGGTGATCATGGTGTGATTTCAGCCACGCCGGAGCGGGTCACCAACAACACCAGCAACACCAACAACACCACCACCACTCCCGTCGCTCCCGTCACTCCCACCCCCGGCATCCGCCAACGATCCATCCGCATCCAGGAACCCCCCGAGCGGAGGCCCCTCCTCGCCCAACGCGCCGCCTTCCCCCACAACCTGGACGGCGACGTCTTCTCCTGCTACAGCTACGGCACCGGCAGCAGCAGCAGCAGCAGCCACCCCTGTCCCGATGATGACAACGCCAACAGCCGCAATGCCCCCCACCGCGGCCTGCCCGTGTACACCAACATCCACCGCATCCGGCGCGACATCATCTCGGTGGTCGAGGACTACCTCTCGCTGGACCAGCTGCGCGACGTGCGGCTCAACGTGAGCGTGATCCGCCCGCTGGTCGACAAGCTGTACGAGCAGGACGACATCTCCATCGTCTACTGCCTGCTCGTCAACCGCGCCCAGTTCCTCGCCGAGCAGGCCCACCTGACCAACCGCCAGAACGTCAACTACACGCGCGCCATGCTGTGCGAGCTGATCGCCACCCGCATCCTGCGCCGGTTTAACGAGGATAATGAGGGGGCCGGGACGAATTTGTTGGTGCTGGCGCATATCTTGATTGCGGGGTTCGAGCCGTTCCAGAACGCGCCCCGCGAGATCAGGGAGGAGGTTGGTGCTTCGGACGCCCACCACCGCACCCTGCCTGCGCTTGAGGTGGCGATTTTGAGTGAGAGCAGGATCTTTTTGGCGTCGACTAGCTGTCAGAAGATGTGAGTTTTATTGGTATCTCTGTCTGTCTGTCTGTCATGGGATAAGGCTAAGAGCAAAAAGCGTCGACGCCATCTACGAAGGCCGCGTCATCTACACCCCCTCGAGCTTCATGGACATCATCCCGGACCGCTACAAGCAGCGGCCCATCTCGCTGTACAACCCGCGCGAGGCCCCGCTGCTCAACCAGTACCGCCTCGTCGTGCCCCGCACCAGGAACTACCTCGAGATCATGCACTTTATGCTGCTGCTGGGTTTGTATCTGGCCTTTATGAGCGAGAGGGACCCCCGCCAGATCAGCAAGCTCGAGATGTGCTTTACTATCTATGCGCTGGGGTGGGTCTTGGACCAGTTTGCGACCTTGTTGGAGCATGGCTGGTAAGTGATGCTGGACTGCACAGCTATTTTGGGGATGTTGTGTTGTTTGCTGGCTAACAGTCATGCAGGGACGTGTACGCGCAGAACCTATGGTCGTTTCTCGATGTCACCTTTGCCGTCATCTACTGGTTTTACCTGGTTATCCGCATCTATGGCTGGGCCATGCACAGTGTCCCAGCCGGGCAGCAGGCGCTCGACGTGCTGGCCATGGGCGCCCCGGTGCTGATTCCCCGGCTGGCGTTCAACTTGCTCTCGGACAACCTGGTGTTTCTGTCGCTCAGGTCCATGATGTCTGATTTTGCGCTGCTGTCGGCGCTGGCCGCGTGGTGCTTTCTTGGCTTTTTGCTCTCGCTGGTCTGGCTTGGGAATGGAAGTTATGGCGCGGCGTGAGTTGGCCCTGCGGTGCGGTTTATTGAGGTTTTTTTGCTGACAGAGCGGAACAGGACTATCAGCAAGTGGATGATCTACATTTGGTTTGGCCTGGACGGGTCAGGTATCCAACACTCGGTTCGTTCCTCTCCTCCCAGCATCATCAGCCTTTTTTATGGCCACTTTGCTCACTCACAGATCAGGCCGACTTCCACAAAATCCTGGGCCCTTCCCTCATGGTCACATTCGCCTTCCTGGGTAACACGCTCTTCCTCACGATCCTCGTCTCGATGCTCTCCACAACCTTCAGCCACATCGTCAACAACGCGCCAGCCGAGATCCAGTTCCGGCGCGCGGTCATGACGCTCGAAGGCGTCAAGGGCGACGCCATCTTCGCCTACCCACCACCATTCAACGTCCTAGCCATCCTCCTCCTCGTTCCCCTCAAGTTCTGCGTCTCACCGCGCTGGTTCCACAAGATCCACGTCCTCTCAGTGCGCCTCATCAACCTGCCGATCCTGCTCGTCATCGCCCTCGCCGAGCGCCGCTCCCTCTCCCCCAACACCAAACCCCTCCCCCCGCTCTCCCCCGCGCCCAGCCTCTCCAAGTCGCACCACCCCACCCTCAAGATCCGCCGCCGCTTCTGGGAGCGCTGGCGCATCACCACCCACAGCGACATCTCCACCGTCTTCGAGGTGCCCCTGCCGGACTCGGTCCTCTCCGACATCGCCGCCGACGACGACATGACCCGCCACCTGATCAGGAGGCAGTTTGCCACGTCGGCGAGGGCCGCTGTGTCCCCCGCGCCCTCTGTCCTCGCGGAGCAGCAGACCCAACAACAGACGCAGCAGCAGACGCAGACGCAGCCGCCTGTCGGCCAGCAGCAAAGGGTTGTTGGCCGGCGGGACAGCATCGCGCCGTTTCCCGGGCTGAGGGCGGAGCTGCGCGGCGTGTTGAGCGAGAGTGACGAGGTGACTGATATTACCGCGAGGCTGGAGACGCTGGAGGAGAGCATGCAGAAGATTGAGGGGTTGTTGGAGAGGTTGGTGGGCAGTACAGGTGGTGGTAGCGGTAGTGGTGGGGGGTGGAGTGGGAGTGTGAGTGCGAGTGGGAGTGAGAGTGAGAGGGGCGTGCTGGGGCGGCGGGGGTCGTTGTCGTTGGCTGAGTTGAATCGCGAGGCTGAGGAGGAGTGATGGGTGGATGGATGGCTTTGGGGGGGTTGTTTGTCGGTTTTGTTTCTGCCTGGGTTTTCTTGGTTTGGTTCGTTTTGCATGGCAAGGCGTTGGTGAGAGGAAGTGTACCGTATTTTTGATTTCGTGACAGGGAAAGGTTGCAGCAAAGATGGGGTTCCCTCGCCGAGTGTCCATCACTGGGGGTGGCTGGCGTCTCGGCATGGGATCACAATTGATGTACTTCCTACAAGTTACGTAGAAGAGCCAGCTCAGTCACCCATCCACACACGCACACACCCTTCAAGACTATCCCACCCCCGTCAGACTTTGATTCTCCCACACAGAAACCCCATCTCGCACCTTCCCACCTCCCACTCCATCTACAATATCTCTCGCCGAACCCAGCATTTGTTGACGACGAACAAACAAACAAAAACAACAAACGGCCCACAAATAGCAAAACGAATCACCAAGACAAAATAAAGGAGAGGAAGAGAGGAAATGAAAATGTGCCAAGTCACCCACTACCGCGACTTCCACTGCGCCCACCGCTGGGCCACCATCACCCAGCCGTGCTACCCGGGTATGGGCTTCGACACGTGCCCGCAGTTTGTCGATGGCCAGATGCGCCCGCTGCCGGCGCGGCTTGTTGCGCTGGGAGAGCCGTGTCCGAAGTGGTATTTACCCCCTTTTGTTTTTCCTCCTCTTTCCTTTTTGCCCCTTTTCTTTCCCGTTTCCCACCTTTCCCTTTTTCCCACTTTTGCCTCTTCTTTTGTGCTATTTTTGGTTCTGTAAGAAGGGTTAACTAACTCATGGCATGGGTACCTTAGTGACCTCAGCAACAACTATGATCGCAACCAGACGCGGATGGTCACTAAGGTGCGGTATGGGTTCCGCTGGGGGCTGGGGCCGAACAAGACGGATCCAGGGTGTGATTTTGCGTGTTGTGTTATGTGATGGGCCCTGTGGGGGAGGGGGTGATCTTCTTGTTTTGGGGGTGGGAAGAAGACGGGAAAAGGGGAAAGGGGGGATGGGATGGTGAGTGGGATTTGACGAGTTAGTGAGGATGAAATTGCTCGTCATTCTGGACTTAAACGGCTTGCATCCTATCTGACTTAGGAATTTGATGCTGAAGCAAGTTTAACAGGGTCATTTTCCCTTTTTTCTTCTCCCTTTCTTCGTTTCGGTATCGGGAAGTGTCTTCCTTAACCTGCCTCTCATATGTATGTCCTTGGCTTACAGCCCCGACCTGAAGCAGCTTCACAGATAACAATACAATTGGCACCAGCAGGGGCTTGGTGTAAGAGTCAGTTAATTAAGTGAGTTGCCCAAAACGGAAACGCAAAGTGCCAAGGGACAAGACAAGACCAGTCCGAGTGGTCTGGACTCTCAGTAAAAGAGGTGAGCCAACCCACACAACCATTCATCCGTCTCCCACACACGACAAGTAAACATTTATTTGCCATGAGGACATCTCAAAGTATCACCTAGATTTGCGATATTTTGTTTCATCTGTAAGAAAGAAAAAAAGAAGTCATTTCTATGTCCGTCTCATCACTCCCATCACGTGCCCCACTCACCCGATTTTCCAACCTCTGTGACCCTTCTTTTCTCTCACTCACACACAACTCCTCTTTCCAGCTCCCACCAATTCGGTCTATTTCGTTGCACACGTGAAGCCATCACCACCAAGCAACCCTCGTCTGGTACCATAACACACCCGCCACCAACCTCTCCCCCTTTCTTGGAAGAGAGAACGAGGGCAAAAACGAAAAGAGAAAGCAAAAACCAGAAGAACGAGTAATAAAAATATAAAAAGAAGGAAAAAATGCTCCCAACCCCCGACACCTCCCACGTCCCCTACGCGCGTGTCTACGAGCCAGCCGAAGACTCCTTCCTCCTTCTGGACACGCTCTCATCCCCGTCGGAGAGGACCTTTCTCGCCTCTCACTTTGGCTCTCCCACCACTCCCACCACAACAAATGCCATCCCCAGCCCGACAGCGAGCCCAACCCCCCTAATCCTAGAAATCGGCCCCGGCTCAGGCGTGGTCCTCGCCTTCCTGACCGCCCACGCACAGCACATCCTTGGCCGGCGGGACGTGCTTGCGCTGGGGGTGGATGTGAACCGGTTTGCGTGCGCTGCGACGGGGGAGACGGTGCGCAGGGCTGTTGGAGAGGCTGCTGCTGAGGCTGCTTCTGGTTCTGGCAGTCTTGGGGGGGAGGGGGGTGGGAACAGGGATGGGCAGCTATCTGGGGGTGATGGTGGGAGTGGCAACGACAACGGGACGGGGTACTTTCTCGGCGCGGTGCAGGGCGACCTGACGGGTGCGGTGCGGCCGGGGACGGTCGACGTGCTGGTCTTCAACCCGCCCTATGTGCCCACGCCCGAGCTGCCTTCGATGGTGTCGCTGTCGCCGCTTCAGGAGGGTGAAGCAGACACGAACACAACAGGGCAAAGGGGCAAGACGACGACTAGTTATGAAGAGGATTCGCGGTTGCTCGCGCTGTCGTATGCCGGCGGCAGGGACGGTATGGAGACTACCGACCGGGTGATCGACGCGCTGCCGGGCGTGTTGTCGGACAGGGGGGTGGCGTATCTGCTGCTCTGTGCGCAGAACAAGCCCGAGGAGGTCAAGGGGAGGATCCGGGCGATGGGGGGAGGGGAATGGAGCGCCGAGACGGTCGGCACGAGCGGGAAGCAGGCGGGGTGGGAAAAGTTGCAGATTGTGAGGATATGGCGGGAGTTGTAGGGGAGCAGCAGTAGCAGCAGTCGCCGAATCATAGGGATGGTTTGGGCTGGAGTTGGGTATTAGATTGGCGGGGGGGTATTTATTTGCTGTTCTTGCTTCTCTGAACGCAAAAGCGGCCGCCCTGACAAGGTCTGTGTTTTGTATATGTCCGCAGATATGCCACACCTAGCCACACCACGCAGGAACCGAACCCATTGCAGTTTTTCACTCCATCCTAGAACGCCGTGTGTGCCCGCCGCCCTCCGTAGGTCGAATCGGCAGGAAAGCTAACCCCATCTCTCGGTCGAGCCAGACCGGCGCAATCTGACCAGCCTTTCGGCTGTCCCCGTCGTGGCAAAAACCCCCCATCCCATGGCTGTGTGGATTTCCTCCGCCTGCAACGTTGCCGTATATCATGACACTTCCCCCCACCCTTCGTCCACACGCCGGTCCAGCACTCCATCGGGTCAGCAGCCCTGCCCCAACCCAAACCCTCAAAAATCCACTTTCACCATCAAACCAAAACCACCTTCAACCCAACCAGACTATCATCTACCCCCTCCCCCTCCCCCTACCGCGACCCATCCCCCTCCCACGACCACCCCTCATACCCCTACCACCACGCCCGCCGCGGTCGGCCTCCTTGCGGGCCTTGTTCTTGGGCTTGGGCGCGTCGTCGATGAGCAGCGTGTCGAGCGGCAGCGAGTCGGGCAGGATGAAGTAGCGGATGGTGCTGCCGCGGACGTTGAGCGTCTCGAGCGGGATGGCGTCCTGCCCGCGGGGCGTCATCTTGACGTTGCGCAGCGCCGTGTTCATCTGCGGCGACACGGAGGCGATGGTGCCGTGCACGATGGTGCCGTTCTTGAGCTCGATCGTCACCGTCTCGTTGGCGCATTTCATGAGGAATCTGTTGGTTTGGGAGGAGAGGGTCAGTATTTTGTGTTGTTGGCGTGGATTCTGTGGGGGTCATTGGTGACCGCCAGGAGACTGCAGACTGCGACCAGCACGGCGTTGGAAACGCGCTTTCGAGGAGGAGCGATGATGGACCGGCGGGAGTGTGGAAGAGGACGAGTTGGGTGCTGAACATGGCTTACCTGACCAGCTTCATCGTGGCGGATGTGGGGAGACAGGCGACCTGCTCCAAAAATATCAAGCTGCTTGTTTTATGTGTGGATGTTGGCCTGACAATTGGATTTGTTGATGTTCGGGTGGTCGATATCGCAGCCTTGATTTGATAGTTGGACCCAGCGTCGAGGCTGGCGAGTGAGCTTCCACCCGGCGAATGGGTTGGTTGCCAAGCCTGAAATTTCGAGTCACGTGCGCGGCCTGCCAGCAGCGAGAAGTGGGGCCAGACCTGTCAGCTTGGTGCTATGGAGCTATGGACAGACTGTTAACCCCAACCCTTTGTGCAGGTCTGAGAGTTTGAAAGTGAAAGGGGTTTATGGGAGGGGAAACTCTGGTCTTCCTCGCCCTAGACAACGCGACGCTAGAGGTGTGATGCGATCAGCAGGGAAGAGTTGGGTGGGTGTTAACCACCTCCGCATTCGGGTATTGGGGAGAGCCTCTTGATGGGCGGCTTCCAGGCGCCGGAAACATCTCGCCAGGCATCTCTCTTAGTGACATATCCGGCCAGCTCTCGGGCAGTGCTATATACAAAAATAAATAGAATAAATAGATAAACCCAAGAAAAAAAGACAACCACGCCGTGCTATGCGCGCAACAACCCCCTGCCCAACGATTCCTGCATCCCGACCCGCGCAGTCCCCCGCCTATTTATCCTTCTCGTTCTCATTCTCCGACACCTTCTCCCACTCATCCTCGGTGCTCATGCCGCTCCGGAGTCCCTGGCTCATACTTGGCGCCTCGTCCACCACCGCCCGCAACTTCAGCTCCCCCGTAGCTTCCGCCGGCTCCACCTCGGTGCTGACCGCCTCCGCAGCAGGGGCGGCGGCGGCCTTCGACGCGCCCCTGCGCAGGCTGGCCGTCGACGACCGTGCCGCGGCGGCCTCAACCTCGGTCTCGCTCTCGTCCGACGAGTGTGCCACCGCCGCCGGCGGGCGCCGCTTCTTCTTCTCTTCCTCCTCCTGTTGCTGCTGCTGCGCCTTGAGCTCGCGCGCGAACCAGTTGATGGCCGCCCAGAGCCCGCCGCACAGCGCGCTGAGCACGACGAAGTGCACGCTGAAGGTCGCGTAGAGCAGGGCGGCGAGGACGACTTGCAGCGCGGCGAAGGTGACGTTGGTGGCCACGAGGAGTGTCGGGGTCGGGCCGGGCGTGAAGATGGATTCCCAGAGGTTTTCGAAGAAGGACGCCATGGTCTCTGAGGGGAGGGTGCGGAGCGAAGGATGTCGGTGGGTGTGTGTGGATGTGTATTGCCGCTTGGGTGGGTGCTTGAAAGGGCAAACAGTTCGTTGCTGCCGTGAGTTGGCGGTTTCGGTTGTGGTTGTGGTGGTGGTGGTGGTGTTGCACGGCAACGGAAGAGCTTGGTTGCAGATGGGGCTTCGGCGTCGCAGCGTTCGGTACGAGGTCTGTCGGGTACCTGTTCAAGACTCGGAACGGGAAACCTGGAAAACGACACTTGTCAGCGCGGGATCACGAGGTGCAGCGCAGCCCATATTTAAACAGCCGGCCAGGAACCAGAACCAGAACCAGAACCAAGCCCCGAGAAATCAAGGGCAGCCTGGAAACCTGGCAAATGACATGCGCATGACACGGTTGCAAGATGCGCGGACAGATACAACGTACCCAAAACTAAGCCCTGGGTTTGCGCAACGTGGTTTGTTCGTTTGGGGAGGTTAGGCTCCGACAAAAAGAAGACGGGCAAGGACAGCGTGTCAATCAACGCGCGGATGGAGATTGGAGAATGCGATGAGGTCGGGCACCAGATGACGACGACGCGACAAACCGCAGCGCAGTGAAACGGGACAGGCTCGACCGTGCCAAGCCTCGGGGGACTGGAGCAACACAACTGTCCAGGGCAGCGAAGAACAGGGGGACAAAACAACAACAGGAGCCAGGAGACTCGAGCGGATCTTATATGGAGCCACTTGCGCCCGTGGGTATGTGCGATGCCGACAATGCCGGGATATAAAAACAAAAATACACTAAAGGTCAGAAGGGGAATAAATAACCTGGGAGCGCTTTATGCACGCAGGACCCTGAGCATCGCATGAGCTGTTGTCCTTGCTGCCGGCGCGACGATGCAAACGCGGGGGAGCAACGGGCGGGGTTGGCGTCAGAGCAGGAGCTGTGGGACAGCGGGCATGGACGGGATGTCCCAAATCTTTTTCCACAGCTTTGATGTTGGTTGATCTGGTTGCTCTCCCGAGGGTACGTGCCCTTCGTATTTCCCAAGAGAATATGGGCAACATCCCTCAACTTGAAACTCTACTCGAGTTCCATATCAGTTGAAGATTCCAGGTCAGCTCCTTGCTGAGAGATGCCCACTGCAGCAACGGCCCGGCGTGGGGCGCGTTGCTCAGGCGGGGTTCGTTATTCCAGCTTGTCCCGCCTGACAGCACCGGGAGCTTGGGCCAAGACGGGAAGGATGATGCCCAAATCATGCACAGTGCCTAAGGCAAGTTTACTGTCAATCCTGTTCCTGCTGTGGACTCGCCTATTCAAATGCCGCTGAAAGGATTGTGCAGAGTGATTAATACACTTAACTCTGCTTGAGATAGATGAGCAAATCATAATAATACGTGGTTCTATTTTTCACAAATCGAGCATCTCATCTTTGGAGCTCTGGCGTCTCACGGGTCTCAGGCCGCACAGCACAGTGCGGGGCGAGGTTGAACTGAACACCAACCACTGCCCATGACCGTTTTAGGCAACCCACGGCCCCGGTGCTTGCCTGTTCCCAGCTCCACCCACGGTTCCGCCGCTGCCCAGCTCCGGATGGGTCTCCGCGTTCCAAGAACCGAACCCCAGCAACCGACCATCGATCTCGAACAATAACACGCCGGCGACCAACCAACTCAGCAGCATTTATTTCTTCCTCGCCGAGCATACGATTAGGAACATCAACAATTAACTACCCACTAATCATTAGCTAGCTGATTTCCAGCACCTTTTCCCGCCTTTTTCAGCCTTTCCTGGAGCTGCAAAACAATCGTTCCTCGTCCCCATTCCGATTATCCACACTTCACTTGGCACACCACATCCAAACATCACGCATATAATTACCTTTACTCCAGGCGACGACAATATCCATCCTCCCGACATCCTCGCCGCCCTCTCCAGCCCCAGGTAACAGACGGCTCAGCAACAACAACCATTTCCCCTTCTTTTTTTGTTGGCAAGCAGGATATCCTGCCGGGCTGGGCATGCGACTGCTTCGTTGATCTGGCCGAGGCGTGGTCTCCACAGCACCATGGACTCCCCAACCAGCGCCGCCGATCCCAGTCGGGACAAGACGAGTCGACCCATCGCCGAGTGCACTAAGAAGGCAACCCGGAAATGCCGGTCCCTCAACCGGCACAGACGACCTCTGACTCTCCTCGAGCTCCCTCTGGACATCTTGGAGCTCATCGTCAAGGAGGCATGTGAAACCCGGTGCCATTTGGTGGAGAACGCCTGCTGACCCTTCTCCCGCGTCAGATCACCAATGCAAACGATCTTTCGGCGCTTTCCCTGACCAACTCGGTCCTCTACAACCTCGCCGTCCCCCATATCTACTCGCGCTTCGACATCGTGTGGCCCGATGAACAGTCGGGGACCACCGACGCCAAGAGCGTCGATGCTCTCACCTACGGCCTGTCCACCCTCTGCCTGGGGAGCACCTTTGCGCGCACCGTGAACCCCGAGCGCTCGACCAAGCTGGTCGACAACCATGCCCAGTACACCAAGAAGTTCTCCCTGGGAAACGGCCCAAGCGAATGGGTTGCCGAGTATGCTGTGCATAAGGAAAGCGGCAGGATGTTGGGCACACTCGTTGCTAGCGCCATCGCCAGGATGAAGAACCTCGAATCTTTCTATTGGGATATGCCCACTGGCGTGCTCGCCCGTGTCTTCGAGGCTCTTGCTTCCCTGGGCCGCCAGCCGGATAACCAGTGCAAGCTGAACCGCGTGTGGGTTCGTTGGCACGACAGTCAACAGCGACCCGTCGAGTCTGGCGTGCTGAATCCCAACGACATCATCAACGGCCCTGCTCTCGTACCCCAAGGCAGCCAGCTCACTCCTGTCGGCATCATGCTGCCTTCAACCACCGCACACCCTCCTCCGCGCCGCTCAGTCCGGTACTCCGAATACCATTGCGAGTATCCCACCTTCAGCGTCCTGCCACCGCTCAAGAGCCTGAACGTCGTGGATATTGATGAGATCGGCTACCTCGACGAAATGGCCGTGCTGATCGAGCGGTCCAAGGACACCCTGCAGGAGCTCCGCGTGGGCATCTCGACGAAGGCGGCCAACCAGGCCTTTGCGCAGACCTGGGATGGCCCTGACCTCCAGCAGATAGATCATCAGGCGCGCTGGCCGGGCGGGAGCACCATTGGAGACAGGCGGCTGGGCGGTGTGTTGGGAGTGTTGGTGGGAAAGATCTACGACATCAGGAAGCCAAAGGCTCCAGACAATTCGGGGACTGGGAGCTCGGCTACCGGAGGCAACTCGCCGTCCAGTGGGAAAGTGTCCACAACTGCTCAGACCCAAGCGAATGGAAAAGCACCCTCGACTCTTGGTGCAGTCGGCGCCGCCTCGCAAGAGAACACTCCAGCGAAGACTGGCAGTTCGTTGGTGGGGTCGGAGTCTAGCAAGCCCAATATCGACGGCAGAAAGAGACTTGAAGGGAAGTTGAAGCTGCATACTCTGGCGCTTGAGCGAGTGGTCCTGTCCCTCCAGGTTTGCCGGTTTGCCTTCGACTGGTCAGTCCTGACGAGCCTCACCCTGCTGGACTGCGCTCAGCACGACAATTTCTGGAAGATGCTACGCAAGCAATTCGAACCGACCCGGACGCAGGGGATCGGTATTCCGTCAGGAAAACCGGCTCCAAACCCACCCTTGCAGTATCACCTTGCGCTCAAGAGCATCCACACCGACTCGGCAACCATGTCTCTGATGCACTTTATCAAGGAGACGCTCGCTCCAAACTCGCTCGAGGTGTTGTTTCTGCAGGACAAGAAGCGCGTCCCCGCGCTGACGCTCGACACCGTCTTCAAATTTGCCATCAAGAGACACTCTGCGACCCTGCGCAAGCTGCTCCTCGACAGCACGGCCAAGGGGGCCACCGACAACATGCGCTGGCGCCAGTGGGCGCTCTCCACCGACATCCTGCTGTACGTCACCAGCGGCCGCATGAAGAAGCTGCGCGAGCTGGCCGTCTCGCTGCAGTACAAAGACTGGGTAAGCTTACCAACGCACTCCCCCTCCCTCGGGGCCCCCCAACCCAAAAAAAAACCCCGACAAAGTAACCAAATGCCCAAATCACTAACCTGGACGAATAAATAAAACAGCACACGTTCCTCCAACGACTCCCGCAAGTCCCCGACCTCCGCTCCATCAACATCCCCCACCTCGCCGACCACCCCACGCGCGGCTACGACCCGCGGGAGATGGCCATGCAGATCCTCGACATCGTCTCGGTCCGCCCGGAGATCAGGCTCTGCTACATCGGCATGGGCCCCAAGTGCTTCGAGATCCTCGAGACCGACGACGACTACGCTGCCACTTCCGTGGTGGGCACCGGAGCAGTGGATGGCCTGCCTGCTCCTCCTCCTCCTCCTCCTCCTCCGGTGGTGGTAGCTGCTGGAACGGGCAGCGGCGCGACCAGCGCCAGCGCCAGCGGGGCTAGCACCCCCGTCACGCCAGCGGTTGCGACGGCCGGGATGGTGCAGCCTGTTGCGATTCCCATGGCGTTTGTGCCGCATGCTGTTGTGCCGAGCGGGTTGGGGCTGGCGGTGAGTATCTTTGGAGGGGGGCCTGCGCCGGCGGGGGTGGGGGGGAGTGTGGGGAGCCATTTTGTGGTGGATAGTATTTCGGAGGATGAGATGGATGATGATGAGGAGGAGGGGGAGGAGGATGACGATGATGATGATGGTTATACTGGTGGTGCTGGCGCTGGTGGTGCTGGTCAAGGTAATAACAACAACAACAATAACGGCCCAGAAGCCGGGGAAGAGTCGGAGCTTTCGGGCGAAGGTGAGGGTGAGGGTGAGGGTGAGGGTGAGGGCGAGGGTGAGGGTGAGGGTGACGGAGGCGACCCCGGGGATGTGACGCCCCCTACGACTACGACCGCGTCGGATACCGAGGGCGGGGGTGTGGCGAGCGGAGATGCCCTGGGTGAGGGCGATGACGATGATGACGACGATGACGATGCTGATGATGATGAGGATGGGTTTGCGGGAGCAGGGAAGAAGGGGGTCGTCCGGTTTAAGCTGCGGGAGATCTTGTTTTATGAGGACAAGGTGGCTATTTTCAAGGCGAGGCATGGGGCGTTGTGAATCTGGAAGGGCGGAAAGGGGGTTGGAGGGGGGGTCTATTCTTTTCTCTTTTTTTTTTTTTGCCTCCCTTTTTGTTTCGGTTGCGGGTTCTCCCCTTTTCCCTTTCTCTCTGTCTCTTGCTTGCTTGCTTGGTACCCCTTTTTGCGGGTTGGTTGCGCTTTTCGGGATAGGATTGGTTTCACTTTTCTCGTTTGGCTTGGGCTTATTAGCGCGGTGTTTGCTGGATTGGGATGGATCATGGGGTGGGTTTTGATATGGGATGGGCTGGGTGGGCTATGATACGGGATGGGACAGCGAAGTGAGCTCTTGCTAAGGGTGGGTTTTGCATGCTTTGCTTTGCTTTGCTTTGCTTTGCAACTGATTGCTGGATGAGTTCATGGGGGAGACTCTGGGAAGGGCTGGGTGTTGGTTGGGCTGGATTGGAAAGGAAAGGGCGTGACCATGCACGACGGGCAAGGAGTTTGTTTTTCGCTTCCATTTGAAGTCGTTGGACTGATGAGCCAGGTTCAGATAGATGACATACCCACACAACCCATACTTCCTTTTCGTAGCAGCTTTGCCAAGTTTGTGCTTTGTGTGTGAAAAAGCTTGAGGCGTTGGGGGAGGTCGGCTTTGTCTGGTGAGGTGACGGAAGCTCTTCGTTTCCCACTTCCGCTCCTCGCTCTTTACTTTGAAGGGGTCACTCCGGCCCTGCTGGTTACACAGGTAACCGATTGAAGAGTTGATATTCACTGACTGCTTGGTACAGAAGCAGATCGCTCAGGTACTCGTTTGTATTTATCTAAACCGATTTATCGGGGATTGGAGTTGAGTCCCGTGGATTGTAGTTGTACTAGCAGTGATTGAGAAGTTTGAGTTCGAGTGTTTGTTGTTGTGGTGGGGGATTTCAGGGGCTCGGCGACTCAGGGGCTACCGGACCGGCAATGAGATGCCGTTTTTGGCTTGCTATTTTCTGGCAGAGTACATTACACAGTACGTTATATCATGAGGTATGTATCCTACAAAATCAGGTATTGGGAGCAAGTTTTGGGTTTGCTTGACGTTCTTGTCTTTCCAGCAGGAAAGGTCCACGTTTACTTTCTTTTTCTCCGTTCTCAGCCCAAACTCCGCGGCGATAAGGGAGACCGGGGGAGCACCTAACCCAAACACGGAGGCAGCCTGGCTGCCCGCTGACTGTCTGCGCAGTTAACGCTAAGTATCGGGCCGGAAAGAGAGAGGTTCTCTCCGCGGCCCCCAAGTAAACATTTGTCAGCAGTAGTTGGCTTGGGTTTCTGGTCAACAATTCTCTGGCCGGCCAGGCATCAGTCAACAGACATCCGGGGTACTCAATAGTTACGGTAACATCTCGGGGAGTTGTTCTTGAGGCATTGTATTGTACGTACTCCTCCGTACATACTGTGTACACACCCAGGCCAGCCCCCAAGGCCCAGCTTGGGCAACAAAACCACCGCCCCCTTCAGCCTCCATCAGCCCCCCTGGAAGTCACCAAACAACGGGAAATGTTTCCCCTTTTTGGTAGGCAGACGTCTAAGACAAAGCTTCTTCTCTCTTCTGCGTGCGTGTGGTGGCTGGCGGTGGGAAGCTGAAGTCCAAGATATGAGCTCACATCCGGATCCCCCCCTCGGCCTTCACCCCCTTTCTCATTCTCTCGGCCCGAGAGCAGGGCTCTCTGTGTTCTTACTGGAAAATTTCCGCCGATGGTTGCCTGCACTACACCACGGCAGTGATGTGAAGCCATGGGTGTAGACACGGCACTTGGTCCCTCTCCCTCATGGCCTTATGACCACTTCGAGTGAGAACGTGATGCCAGGCTTCAACAGGTAGCCCAGCCTGTGTTTTCAGCACTCACGGAATAATTATAACGTACATTAGCTTCCCAATTAGTGCATCATCACTCTACTTCGAGTTACTGATGCGTATTTGCTCTGGCTGGGTCCCCTTGTCTCCGAAATTGAGGTGGTATGTTGGGCGTGGCATTGAGACGGGAATCACGGCATGAGATAGGAATCACGGTAATGAGAGAGGTGGTTGAGAGGTCTGTCACCGTCCTTGGTTTAGGAGAATGCTGTGCTCGCCTCAATTTGGATCCATGTTTTCCCAAGCACATGAGTACATGGGGCAAGTTCCGGTGCGTCGGGTGGGCTCCTTTCCGTAAATAGAATCCAGACCATTGCCGGACGATTCGAGATGTGTGCATGCAAGTTGGCAAGACAGTCGGAGGGAGGATCACTGCTGTGTCATTTCAGAGACAGGAAAACGCCAAGGATCATCAAGCACCAGTTGGCTGGGTCGTGAGACGAGTTTCGCCCTGCATCCGGAGCCACAAGCGCATTCCTTGCCGGTGGGATCCCGATGATGAGGCGGATCCTGGCGATCGGGAGTCTGGACCATCACCAGATACACTAGTAACTCGGGATTTGATGCTTGGACAGGCTTGAACCCCGATTAACTGCTTAGGGATGCATGCTGCGGAACGTGGCACAATCATTCTGCCACGCGTGCTTGGGGGCCAAAAAAAAAGGGGGTCGGAGGCGGATGATCGTGCCTCGGGAGCCAACTCCTTCCCGAGTAAAAAGGCAATGGAGACGGCAGGCAGGGGAAAGGCACCGAAAGCCACAGCCTCAAATGGCAGGGATCTGGTTCTTTGGATGGCGTCTTGGAACTCCAGTTGATCCGGAACGTTCCTCCTTGTGCTGTTCCGGGGACGTGCCCCTGAATGGCACCGACAACCTGGCAGCAACAAAATGTCTTCAACCGAGACCGCCGAGCCTCACCTGCGCCGTCTGCATCAAAAATTAGCCGTCTGCTCCGAAAGACTCACCGTGGTTACAACACCCCCTAATTCCAAATATTCTGCACCCTCAGCCCCCAAACATCAAGTGGGACGACTGGACGTCGCTCAACGGCAAAGCAGGCCAAGCCAATTCAATGTGATTAATCCACGGAGAATACCGAGACGGCGAGATGAAGGAGAGTTTTGGAATTCAGGGGTGGTCACTGGAGGTAACGGTTGTCTCTGGCCTACCACACAGGCTCTGGGAGGGGAGGCCACTACCATTGTGTTGAGTGAGCACTGTACTCTCCGTTACGTCTTGCAACAACCGCAAGGCTGTACCAGCGTACTGGATGTACTGTAGTACGGAGTACACCCAGACACTTCTCTGGTGTACCTGGATGTTGAACAAGACAGGAGAAGACTTTGCTCAGGGGGCCAAGTCAACCGCCAGTCCCAGCTGGCATTTATCTTCTCAATGCTCAGTGAAGGGCATACCTGAGGAACCAAGCCTCTCTCTCGCACATCCAAGACTGAAAGCTTACGTGAACAACCAGATGTCATTGACAACGAACACCCAAAGTCCGAACTTGCCCCTGAAAAAGGGGGCCTTCAAACTACCCATCCCCAACCAAGCGAGTAAACCACCATCTAATAATGAGCTCGCACCTCCAGTGGTCAAGAACAATATAGCACACCGCAGCCAAGCACAGTCATCCAGAGCCACAGCCAGACTCGGCGTAAACCCCCAAAAAGAAGAGGAAACACCCGACCTTTTGCCCTCAACCCCTGTAAGGCGGAATCTGAGACACACACACACACACACACACACACAGAGAGAGAGAGAGAGAGAGAGAGAGAGAGAGAGAGAGAGAGAGAGAGAGAGAGAGAGAGAGAGAGAGAGAGAGAGA
>JAMAKR010000023.1:387567-409826 GCA_023628425.1 Chaetomiaceae sp. PYS4301M
GAGAGAGAGAGAGAGAGAGAGAGAGAGAGAGAGAGAGAGAGAGAGAGAGAGAGAGAGAGAGAGAGAGAGAGAGAGAGAGGCCCAGGACCACATGACACAGGGCAGAAATAGATGGACTACAGTGTGACACAACACAACGTAAGGTAAGGTATCTAGTCAGCAAGAAAAAGAACCTCGCAGCCGCGATGAGCGCAGCCCACTAGCTGTAAATCAAGTAAGACTACTCCGTTCTACGTAACACATGGGGAAAATAGGAAAAACGTCCAAGTCAAGTTGTTCTTACTTTCTATAATTGTCAACGACGGGCTGGCCAGACCCCCTTTCCAGCTTGGACTCTGGAAATCTCAACGTTTCTTGATGCAAAGCGCATGGTCTCTCGGAGTCGACTGGGACCAACCCTCCCGCCCAAGGCACACCCGGGGCTTTTGAACACGGTCACTAACTAAAGGGGGTAAAGGAGAATAGGGAGTTGAGAGAGAGAGAGAGAGAGTGAGAGATTCAATAACTTTTGAGAGGGTATTGTTTTGTGTGCTATGGCATCTTTTCTAAACGACATCACTACCTAAACAATACGAAAGCCGTGCATTGAGTACGTGGCTACACAGACACAAACAACCCCCTGAGTTTGCTGCAACTCTGCTTGAGGCATATGTACTATACGTACATACAAAATCCATTCTTTCCATTCCTTCCACCGCAAGCAGACATCAAACCGTTTCTGGAGAGGCGAAGGCGAAACCCTACCTGGTTGGTATACGTGCGCTGCTATCTATTTGCTACACACCGTGCTTCACCGAGCCATGCCGAGAGTAGGCGGCGGCGCAAGGGGCGGCGGCGATATTGAGGCTCGTAGGCTAACCAGCAGACAACCCATGAGTGTGTTGTTTCGAAAAGGAGGAGCGGGAGGAACGGTGATGCTGGAACAACATTCACAGTAGAAACTTCAACCCCTTTCCTTCCAGCCAAGACCAGACGTTAGGGGAGATCTGCTTCAGTGCCCCTCTGTGTCGTTAGTTACTGCCGATTGGGGGTTTGTGCTATCCCCTCCCGGCTGTCGTCTTGTCTCGTCTGGTCTTGACGCGCAACGGAGCTCAATGAGTGGTTGCTGTACGATACTGCAGTACGCAGCCAAAGACCGCCAAGGCCTGCACGCGAATTTGGGGAACAAAGTTGAACCAACATCGGACCAACGGGACCCCTCAGGGTGTCTGTCGCCTGGCCTGGCCTGGCCTGCTCTGCTCCAGATGATGGGCGCCGCGGATCTGGTTTGTTAACTCCGAGAGGGTGGATCAGCCAACAAAAGCCGCTGACAAACCTGCACCGACTCGAGAGCTCAGATCTCCGGCTTCATGGTCCGCGGATGAAGGAGATGTCATTGCTCGAGAGGACCCTTTCTGGTTGCCCTACAGGGCTGCAGGATGTGATGGACGGGCGAGAGACAAAGTGACGTCGTTTTCAAGGCAGATCATCAACCAACCGTTCGAGGACGTGCCGATAGCATGGCACCACTTCCTCTTGACAAAAAGCCTGTAGTGTCATCAGGACTGTTGGCGGAAGATGGCATTGTTGGTGCGGTTAGATGCGGGAAAAAGCCCCTTTACAGTAGTTAGACGCAGCCCAAGGGTGTCAATTCTGTCTGAGAGAAAGCCTTTGGCGTGTATGGAACAAGTGCGCACAAAAGTGCATGTTTGGAAGACCTGGAGAACACCCCGCCTTCACAGGGATGCAGCCAGGGAAGCGGAGGGTGACGGAGATGATGGAACTGTCCTGTTGTCGACCGCAATGATCTCCAGGACCGAAGTTGTCTCATTGGCGGGTGTTAGCGAAGATGCCGTCACCCTCAGTCTCCCTGTATTCCAAGCAGACATCCCGACTGATCAGTGATGGGTGATGTTGCAACGGGTTTGCGGTGGGGTTCCCACCCACCCCGCCGAAAAGGCCTTTGCAGATGGACAAGAGGCATGCCCCGAGCCCCGAGCCCCGAGTTGCAGAGGGGAAGAAGTCGGTGAAGCTGACAGGCGCAGCGGGCTGTGGGCGAATGACAGTTGAGGGCAGATGGACCACCGACAGACGAGTCCACCTGATACGAGGGGACTGTGGGCTCGGCGAACGACCAACGGCAGAACGCAGTGGGGAGAGAGGAGAGGAGAAACGGTTGGGACCCCTGGGGTCACTGGGGTCCCTACATACACTGGAGGTACTGGAGGGGTCGGTCCCTGACGCCTCTGATGAGAAGCCTGTTTTCCTCTTCTTGGTCGTCTCTGATTTCTGACCAAATGTCCTTGTGTTTGTCAGTTGATGCGCCCTTGATGCAGGGCTGCGGCGCCGAGTCTGCGGAGAAATGAGAGGTTGCCACGACTGTCTTGCGTCTTCGGACTTCTGTGTAACTAAAGACTGTTGGCGGGTGATCTCCCAGATGGGAGACCACACACAACCGAGTTGGCTCGAAAGCGCACAACTTAAGTTGTTTGTCGACTGGATCCCAGAGACCGAAAACGATTGCTGTTTTGGGAGTTTCTCCCAAAACCAAACAACAGAGTGCAAGGCACGAGTCGGCCCAATGTACGGAATAAGCATGGAAGGTATAGGCAGTAATCAAGCGGGAAGTTGTTCCCGCACGAAACAAGCCCGAGATGCAACGCAAACCTCAAATGGGAAAGATAATCACAAGTCGCACAGAGAATAAACGCGGCGCCGCGCTTGCGCGAAGGAAGACGCCATCTGAACAAGCGCGCTGTGTTTGGAATACCGAAGGGAGAAGGAAGGAATGGAAAGCAGGTCGAGAGCAGACAGCACAGTTATCTTGCTCGTCCTCCCACAGTTTTTCGCTTGTTTATGACTGTCTGCGCGGTGGGTGAGTGTGCTGGTTCGCGGCCGAGACATCGGATGTAGCGTCTGCCGCGCGAACGGGACCGAGATCAGTTCGGAACCGGAAAAGTGTCCAAGCTCGATCGCGCTGGCTGGGCGGGTGGGCAGGACAGGTTCCATGCTTCCTTCAGCCCAGCAATCAGGTCGTCGGGCCCAATCGGAAGAATTACACGGTCAACAAGTTGTCAAGCCACATTGGCCCCCACAGCACGCTTACCTTGGCGGCGGGAATATCGGGAGGCTCGACCCCTGCCCAGTTCGTCCGCTTTCGTGCTGAGGTGTTTGCTGAGTGTGGGGAAGGGCTTCCAGCGCCGCTCACCGCCTTCCAGGGTGCGGCTTCGCGACTGTGTTGGCGGCAGCCGCTCCGACGCGGGATTCCGTGATTTCATGATGGAGGAGTCGATAGTCCGTGATACGCGCGCTTGTCGATGCCTCATTCGGACGTTGGCGTTATGAGGACTAGCGCCATGCGTCGACATGCGCGGTTGGGCGTCTGATGCGTCTGATGGAGCTTGATGCCAGCTCCGAATGCGCTCGCATCTCACACCGGGCGACCCCCATTGGATTGGTTAGCCGCCAGAATGCAGCCACCACATGGTGCATGCTGGATGGTGATGGGAACGCCAGCGCAGACTCGACGACGCCATCCTGTGTTCCTGATCCTCTCTGCAGACGCCATGCAGGACTGGGGGACTGGGGGACTGGGGGACTGGAGGACTGCAGGGCTGCAGGACCAGGACGACCGGAGAAGGGGGGATGAAGGGCCGAAGAAGTTGGCCGTTGGGGAAGGAAGAGGAAGGGGGAGACGGAGGGTTGAGTCGGCAACAAGAGCTGAGATGAGGGGGGCGGGGAGATTGGGCCATGAGGCGTGTGTGTCTTCCAGGCTGTGGTTGCGTGGATGTGTCCGGTGTCGTCTTTCGGCATCAGCACGGTTCCGTCCAGCGCGCTGCACAGCCATCCCGTCGACGGCGCTGGTCTTGTTTCTGAGACAGGTTGATACATCTCTGCGGTCGCTGTGCCGCCATGAGGTGATCCTGGGACTGGATTTGGGTTCTCACTGGCGCGTGGGACAATCCGATTTCTTGAGATCGGCTTCCGATGGGGTCGATGCGCGATGGGTCAGGGAGATTAGCATCAGGCAGCAGAATAAAAAACGCCGCTAACTAAATAAGCCCCAGAGATCGTGGCGTGCCCTTGGGCCAGCCCTGTCCCGCAGTGGGCTGAGAGCCTGAGGCTCATCCCCTGGAAACGCTTGGCATGTGTGTTTGGTGGTAACATACCTCGCACTCCGTACACAGTACCACAATACACACACCTCCAGGGTCTGTCTGTGCCTGTGAAATAACGGAGATATCCTGCAAGCACGCCGCTGGCGAACGGTGGTCAATAAGGGTCAGGCTTAAATGGGGAGTCTTTACTCGAGAAGGGGCCCTTCGGCCCGGGTTGCCCTCAACAATGACTTCCTCGCTGCTGTGGCTTGGTGGCTTGATTCCGAATGTGACTTGGTGTGCATTTCTGAGGTAAGGCTGCGCATGTCTTGGGAGCGCTAGCGCGGCGCCTGGTATCCAGGAACACGGTTTGGCGTCGCTTGCATAACGGAATAACGTTGGTTGGTAGCTGGCAACAATGCAAATAACGGGGACCCGATATCTTGTCTTTGCATAATCGCGACGGGGGTCATCCGTCTTCTCTCCAATCGCACGCCAAAACGAAGATGGAAATGTGCTTGACCAGCAGTGCTGGGAGTCCCCGGCTCGCCCGAGTCTTCTGCAAAGTAGCCCACCAGGCTATCGTTCGATGCCCCCATTGCCCCATCGCTTGACGATGGAGTTAGCGGATCACGGTCTGAGAATCAGCGAATGTCAAGTGCGCGGAGATCGGCACGCGCCGATTTTCAAGACGAGCAACCCACTCGGCCTTGCCATTTGAATCCTTTCCAAATCTTTTGCCCTTTCATTCTAGTGCACCGTTATTGATGTACAGCGTTTCAAGTTCAGCCCGGCTGTGGCCCTGAAATGTGATTTTGGTCTAAACTCATAAGGCGCTTTCAGCAGAGCCTAGGCTGCACGTGCGGGAGACGGCGCCGCGAAGATCACGCTGCACATGACCCGGTCCCGGGAGGAGCAATAAACCCACGACGACAAGCGCCGGCGCTACGGGAAGCATGTCAGACGGATCCTTTCTGGCCATTGGTGCCCTTTCATGGCTCGCGCGGGGGAACAGGTGAACAATGACATCAAGGGGATTTTGATGACTCGGCATGAATAATACTAGTGTATTCGTGGTGAAGTCTTTTGACTCGACTGCTTGACTCTGCCGCAGAACATGGAAAGTTGAACAACACAAGGTCCTCAGGGTTGGCAGCAATCTCTAGGGTTTCCGAGTTGGGCAGGTGAAGCATCTGTGGCTCGCTTTCGTCAAACGTAGTGGGGCCGACGTGGAGATCTCTGGGATCTGCGACCCGCTGACCTAACAGTGAACTAAAAAACGGACCCCATCCATCAGAGAGCGGTTGCCCGGCGTGAACTGATGGATGCCTTTGAAGCGGTAGTGTAGTGTAGCAGAGATGCGCGGATAGACAAATAACGTTATTATGGACATTGATTATGGAAAGGATACAGATCCTCCGTCCGTTCCGAGGTTGACCCAGGCGTCGAACAGGCCATGTCCGAAACATCTGAGACTCGTGGACTCGTGGCCTTCGATGAGAAAAAGTGCCGCAACGGAACAGGACCTTGGCGCGCTGTGCCCGACCCCAGCAGGTTGGTCCTAGCTTCCAGAACAACCAGACGACGACCGAGACCGAAGCCTTTCCCCAAACGGCCAGCGTTGCAGCGTCGCATTTTTGCAGAAACTGATCCCTTGGCACCGAACTTACCGTTCAAAGTAAGGTCATGGTGAGGTTACTGGAGTACGGAGCAGGACAGGCGTCGAGTTCCCGTGCGCGGCAGTGGGGGAGCTCGAGACAGATGACAAAGAAGGACCTTGACGTTTATAATACGGACGGTATCCGCACCGTAATACGTTGCCGGCAGTGGGGAATCTTGTATTGTCTGCATCTCGTCAGCTGAATGATACGAACGGGAGGTTGGAACATGCAAGCGCGAGGAGTAGCGTCTTCTGGAAAGCCTTGCAGAAAGTTGTCGCCTTGGCTGCGACTGCCCTCGCGCAGGCGGGACTGTGCTCGCTCTTGCCGCGGGTCGTCCGTGCACCCTTTCGCCTGAGGCACCATGACGGGATGCGATTGGCGGGTGTGATAACTCTGAGCTGCGTAAGATGGGTTATGGAGTTAAGCGGGAAAGCGCAACCTGACGGCAGGGTTTTGAATCCTTCGACCGCGTCAATCTGAAGCGTCTTTCCTTTCATCTCTGCCAAACGCATTGCCCGCCAATTGTTTGCCCCCGCTCTCAGCAGCCCTTCGTCCAGCTTGTTCCCGCGGGCTGGCTGAGGAAAAAAGCCGTCCGTTTCTTCTCAATGGTCGCTCATGGCCCCATGGGTCACCCAAAACCTTCGTGCGCAGGACCTGAGCCGCACACCAGCATCAAACCCCCATTTTCATTTTCCAAATCTCTACGTGCACCGGTCCAATTTGGAATTTGAAATACCAACCCGGGGAGTGTTAATCTTACGGATATCGTACCGGCCTCTGCTTTGACACACCTTGCTTCGTGCATTCTGCGCCCAACGTCCTCTGTCAACCACTGACCCCCCTCCATCCCCCATGGGCCATCCCCCAAACCTGCCCACACCCACACCCCCTTGCTGTGTCCTGATCCTGCCCCGTTACCCCACTACTACATACCTTCCTCAGGACACACTCGCGCTCTCCGCCCACCCTGGTTCGAGCATGTTCTGCATGTTCTCGACGAAGGATGGCACCGAAGAAGCAAGGAGGAAGGAATTGCATCAAGCCGTGGCGTGAACAAACGCCAGCCGCGCAAAGCGAGCAAGCAGCCGCGAGCAGGCGACTGACGTCCTGTGAGAGGCCAGGTTTGCGCGTCTGTCCAAGCAAGGGCCATGCCCGCCGTGCCCATGGGCTTCCGATGGAGCTTCGGAAGACCGGCCGTGAGCCGCGCCGCCGACCAATGCAGCAGGCAATGGAGGACGCGACACACGGGGGGTCGGTCCCCAGAGATGGTGGGTCGACAAGTTCAGACTCCTTGCCGCTTCTGCCACCACCACAAGCCTGTCCTGGACGGCCCTATTCGGCCAGGGCGGCGCATTTGGCTTCAACAGCAACCTCCAAAGCGCGGCGCGCGGCACAGCTGTCCACACGCGAGCCTGAGAAATGCTGGAGCCTAAGATCAAGCCACGGCCGTTTCGCCCCCGCCACCCCGTCGGCTTTCTTGTTGTTCCTGCTGGTCCGGCCAAGTCCCGAACCGCCTTTCTCTGCTGAGCAAACCGAAAAGGCATGTTCAGGAACAAGTCAAGTCGCTAACAGGAAGGACAATGTGTGTGCGTAGGAACGCCATTTCTTTTCGCAGTGCGTCCTGATGCATCCCCAGTCGAGCAATAGTGCTGTCCCAGGGACAGCGCCCCTCCATCCCCATCGCTACCCCCTCTTCCCGGTAAGGCCGTTGACAGAAACAATCCATGCTCCCCCACTGCCCTTGGACAAGGGGCAGGGAAGGGGGGGGGGGTGTTAGGTGTTGGTGGTGTTGGGCGAGCGTCCGTTCCCTCCACCTGCGTGGTGGACACCCACGCTCATTGCATGCCCCGGTCCGCGGCCCTGGTCCACATGTACACAAGGTACCTATTGTATTGTACACCACCCCTGCCGGGCGGGCTCTCTCTTCTCGTTGTCCACTTACATGCATGTTCCTTGCCGGCCAGACACACTCTATTTCACCCTGGCTAACGGTGCAATTGCCCTGACCAGGGCCCCTCCCCCCTTCGATGCACTACGGCACCACCATGGCATTGTGGGGATGTACTGCCTCTCTCGACTTATAAGCCTAGCTCGTCCTGGCCCTTCTCCACGACCTTTGAGGCTGAGGTGCATCTTGAATCTCAAGCTACCCCCAAAGATAGATCTACGGCGTGTTGTGGAAATCTTGCTACCTGGAGCTCCGTCGCGCCTCCTGGACAAATCCATCGCCAACATTGCTCTCGAGTTTCCTATAAGGTCCTCAGGTGCCTTCCTCCACCACGTACCTGGGCTGACTTAGCAGCCGACGTACTACTTTTACTTGTATGTACATACCTGTTCAGACTTACTAGTTCCGTCTTGCATCCATACACGCAGCATCCCCCGAGCACAGCAGCCCAGAAGATGGACTCGACATACACAAGCCATGGTTTCGACAACACTTACTCACGCACCCCCAGATCAAGAGCCGGCAGTGGCGTGTCTACCACAGAAGCACTGCTGCAGGGCTTGCACCTCGCCGACTCGACGACATTCGAGACTGGGTCCTATACCAGCAGCCGACCTTCATCCTCGCGGGGGTTGGCCTCGCCCGCCTACTTAAGTCCGAGCCTGTCCCACTCACCGAGCTACCTGACTCCCCGCCACTCTCAACATCAACCACCCTTCCCATCCCTGCCATCCGAACCAGCAACCGCAGACGCCGAGTGGTTCGCAGTCCAGCATTCGCAAACCCAAGTCGCACCTCTCCTCCGGCTAGAGCCTGCACACGATCAACTTGGAGCGGCACCCCCATCGTCGCCCCCGCTCGCATCCGTAGAGCCTGACGCTATGAGGTACGGGCCTTGCTGCTTCGCACCCCAGCATGGTGCCACCATCTCGAAATTTGCTGACTTGCCGAAACAGTGCCGTCGCCGTTTCATACGATCCGGCATACAATATGAGCGCACGGTCATCTTTCACCTGGCCAGGTACATTTGCCCTGCGTTTGCCTTCGCCCCTTGGGCCTCCCCCCCGGGCACGAACTGCGTAGCTGACCAAACCCAGTGATGGAATCGGGGGGTGGCCTTATGCCTCCAGATCTCGGGCCCTACGGGTCCGACGCTAGCTTGACTCCGCCCAGCGCATCACGATCGGTTACGGCAAGCCCCCCGAGGACGACGCTCACGGCGGAACAGCGGGAACTCAAACGCCAACGAGACCAGGCGCGGCACAGCTCCAAGATGCATGCCCGCGGCCGGAGGACCGACAGCGCTTCTTCTTCCGTCTACTCCCCACCCGTCACGTTGGCAGACATGGCCAGCAGTACTTCAAGCATGCCCGTGTACACGACGGCACCGTCTCAGATCTCGCTCCTCGCCGAGCCCTCGGGACCGCAGTATCTACCCCCCTTTTCGCCTCCGCTCCAGGACCAGCACCAGGCGAACATGTTCTCGAGCCCGTATCCTCCGCAGTCCTACATGCCCGACTACGGCTACCCGCCATCAACGGCCGCGAGCCTGCCGTCACAGTATGGGTAAGAGCTCGGCAGCCTCAGAACGCACAGGAGGAGGCAAAGACTAACTTCTTGATGAAAACAGTAGGCCACTCGTCCCAGACCCGAACATGGGGATGTACCCCGTGGCGCCAATCATGAACCCGGGGCAGGCGGACGTCAGCGGGCAAGTCAGGGTGGTGCACAGCCGGCCGAAGCCGCAGTGTTGGGAGCATGGATGCAACGGCCGGCAGTTTTCGACATTCAGCAACCTCCTCAGACACCAGCGCGAAAAGTCGGGACAAGCCACCAAAGCGAGCTGCCCCAACTGCGGCGCCGAGTTTACGCGGACGACGGCCAGAAACGGCCACCTGATGCACGACAAGTGCAAGAAGAAGGGCTCCAACTAGGACTTCTAGGAGAAAGGCAACGGCCAGCTCGATGACTCTCGAAACAACCAACATCATCATCTCATGCGGTCCGAAGCAGTCTCGACTGCCCCTGGGGCCTTCAACACCCACTTTTCCCGCTCCCGCTTATTATTCTTCCGACACATGTACAAATTGGCATGGATTCTTTTTCTGCTCGCCTTTCCACGGCTGGCTCTTTCCGCTCAGGGGGTTGTATTTACTTTTGCTATGTTTGGGGTTTTGTATCTAGATTTCGGCTCGGCTCACCATGGGATTCCACTTCACGAGGGGAAAGGACACGGACTGGAAAGGAAGGGAAAGGGAAATACCAAGGACATAAGGGTTAAAATCGTCGTTCGTTTATTTCTTTTGGGGGGGTATTCTTTTTTCTCTCGTTTATACCATAGCGGCACGATCAGGGCATTGGGAATTCGGACGGGATAAATCACCAAGCACCTCTTAGTATTAACATTAACTATCCAATTATCACTTATTGGCGCTTTAGAAGGAGATGGTGCATTTGGTGTCGTGGATGAATTTCTCGCTGGGATGGTTTGGAAGTCTTCAGCTCCAATCGCTCCTTCCGATATCCTTCCGTTACCCAGTTGGCCACCGAGACAGATCTGATAACTCTCGAGACCCTGAGGAAGGAACCAGGCCCGATGCTCCTTCCCCTTTCTCCTGTTTTCCGACCTCCCCAACTTCCAAGGGAGACGTATCTTCCGTTACAGCGCACACTCCCAGGCTAACGTGACTGCGCAGGCCTTGAAGGATGACCAATCTCGAGCCAGGGGGTCGATCCTACCAGCAAGGAGGCCACCTAATAACCTGGAAGCCCTGGGCACTCAGACAGGACAGGTCGGAGCAAACTCCCGTCGCTCAATTGCCGGCCGTGATCCTTCGATTCACTGCCCTGGCCCTCTGGCCCTCTGAAGCCAGGCCTCGCAGGATGTTCCTGGTCCATGGCTGCTGGTGTTGTTGATGCGCCATTGCGCGCCGCAGAGGTCGAGGCAGAGCCAGAGCCCGAGCAGTTGATGGCCTCCCCCCCTTCATACCGCCACTCCAAACCACGTTAGCACTCGGGCACGCAGGCACTGGAAGCACTGGACCACACAAAGCACTGGACCACACAAAGCACTGGACCACACAAAGCACCCATCCACCCACACCCGGGGCAACACCGGGGGCAACACCGGGGGGACACACCCGCCCACACGGGCACCACAGCTGCATCCCCTCTCTGCAAGTGCCTGATCAGGCCCTCTCGGAGTGAGGAGTGACGACGCCTGAGGCTGCTTCTTGGGGCACCTATTGGCGGTCTGCCCCCTCGCCCTCCCCTCCCATGCAAGAGCTTGTGCTACTACTAGAGCAGTTAGGAGCCCCAGGGCGCTTATGTGACGCAGGTTCTGGCCAACGGGACTCATTTCCAACACTCCCGCTACAAGCAGGCAAAAGGTCAGCAGTAACTTTAAGGAGTTTGACTCGAGGGGAAAGAGACAGCAACAGCAGCACTCGGCATGGCATTACGCAAACGAAAATGTTGTCCACAATCACAATGGGAAAGCGTTGTTTGTTGGGGACGTGGGTGACTTTGTTGGGGGTGGTAGATTCTCGCGAGTGGCAACCCCCCCATTCAAGCACAAGCAAGCACAACGGTCATGATGGACACGCGACGCTGGGATGCCCATTTCATCCAGTCACGGCACGGACCAGAACCCCATCTCGAGGCTCTGGGGATCATGCCAGGAGCCCACGACGTCCCAACTCCCTTGTGCTGTGACCCCGAGTTATTTCGAGCGCCGTGGCATTGCCCATCACTGCCCGCCATGCAACGACATAACATCATGGATGCTGGTGGCGAGTCGGGGGCCGCAAAAAAGACAAGAGCCAAAGCAAGACTAATGTCATCATCACATGTATCCTAGGTATCACGGGTTTGATTGTGTGAGTTGGAACGATTTACGCCGACGGACGCCTCGAAAATGGGCCTTGCCGTTGCCGAGCGAGGCTTCGTGTGGCCGCATGTGTTTGGATTCATGTTACGTCGCATTCACCAATGGCGATTGAGAGAATGCTGTTGACTGAAAACCCAGCCTTCCAATCCCCGGAAGGTTTTTTTGTTTCAAAACATTTGGTTTCATTTCCCCAGTTCTTTTCCTTCTTCATGGATTTGAGTTTGTGCAGTGGTCGACGACACAGCCTCCCTCAAAATAGCAGAAGGCCTTGGCGAAGTTGGCTGGGCGGGAGGATCCAAGTGTCGGGTGTCAACCCCCCAGTGCGGGCAACAGAAAATATCGGACGAGGCCGCATATTGTCGCGGGCCGCTTGCTTATTAAACTGTAGAATAATTCCGAACCAACCCTCGTCCAACCCATCAGACCAGACCAGCCCGTTCATGCCTGCCGGCCCAGAGCCGTGCCGCCGGCGAATTTCGGCGCCATCTCACAGAATTCCAGAATCGGGGGTCCTGCAGGCTAACGTTGGTAACTAACGCAATGGGCATACCGAAGCAACCCCGGAAACGGCCTTGGGGGCAATGCTACCTGACGTTATGACAACTGGCGTCGTGCGGCATTGAAACCATCTGATTATGCACCATCGGATTCAGGGACTTGGCCGAGCCCACGAATTGGAGTCAAAGGACTGGCCGGCGCGGGGGTCACTGGGGTCATTGGGGGTCACTGGGTCGCTAGGTCGCTGGGAGCCCCCAACCTCCACTGTGTTGGGGTTGCTGATTTCCTTGCGAAAGCTTTGTAAACGTTGACAAGCGCGTCTTCTTTGCTTGCGCGGCCTTGTCTGATAACCCTCGGGCGAGCTCGGGCGATCTTGCGGAGGGTATCCCGCCGGGCCGTGCACGGCTTGCCCCGGGATTTCAGCCGCCGATCTGATTCGTCCTAACGCCATCGAGCAGCAACAGGGGCAATCGCTGTTTTGGGTTGGAGCCGGACCCAGGTCCACGTGGATATCGCATCCAAGAGGCGCTCGGCTTTCCTTGCCAGGCAATTGCTCGTCCAGCACTAATGAAATACAAAGTTGGATAACTCGATACGTTTTGTTTCACGACGAGCAGCAGGGCGGGGCAGCCAATGGCTCCAGTCTCCAGAAGAAACCCCCAGGTCGATCTCCACATGCATCCACATGGGAGGCATGGCCCAGAGACAACCCCGATAAAAGGGTAGCGTGGCCGCGGGACGTTGGCAGCTCAGCCGTTTCCCCAGGGCGAGCGTCATGATTGGCCCGCCAATCTGCACCCCTCCTCTCACTGGCTGGTTCGGAAAACCCACCGTCTTCCAGGGACAAGGACTCGGATTGCTCGATCGATACACCCATGCAGGGGGGGCCGATCCAGTCTCCACGCAGAAGGTTGGGTGGTGGCCCTGGAAATCATGAGGCCAGCAGATTGGAAAATCCACTCTCGTTCGTTCGTTGGTCAAAAACAGCTCTTTTTGTTGATGATGCTCGGTCGTTGACGATTATGGGGGAGGAAGTCTTGTCTTACCTGAGTGAAAGATCTTGCATGGACATGCAGCGATTCGACAGACACGACAACTGCCGCCGATGCAAGGTGGGGGCCGGACAAGAAGCGATGCGGTTGGGGTCGGGGTCAAAAGTCAACGGCTGCCGAAAGAAGATGATGATGCCGGCGGCAACCTGCGGACCACACGCAGCACCCACAAACGACTTGGCAATGCCCGTTTCTGGCAAACAGTCAGGTTTTTTCGGCACATGGATGACCAAGTCGTCACGGACGGTCGCTGATGGGCCTCGCGCTCTGGTTGGTGGAAGGTTCGCCGATGAGGGGCCTGCCAAGTGTTTTAGTGGGCAGAATACAGAAGAGGCGTGTCCGGGAACCCGCGGTGGTGTGGTGGCCCATTTGATGAGAGACGGTCATCTGGGGAAGAGAAACATGGAGCGCTCTTGAGGGCTGCTGGGAAGACTGGATGGGGCGAGAACCTTGCTGGCCGTTTGCCCACTTACCTACAGGTTGGCATCTGGCGAGGATGGTATTCGAAGAGTGACATTCTGCGGCGCCCGCGCGTGGAGGCCAGCCAGCCGTGCCTAAGCAGCTTCCGTTTCCGGCGCCGTGATCGACTCCACATCGGCATCAAAAACGACAGTGCACACGGCACAGAAAGCATGAGGCGGTGGTCCCGAAACCGACATTGGAGGTCCGGATCGGGCGGGTGGTTGTTGTTGAGATGGAAGGGAAGAAGAGGTGGGGGGATGGTTCACGCACAAAAGGGGAGACTTGGCAGCCAGGCAGCAACAAATGTCCCCGGTCTCCCCTGGTGCGCAGCCACAACTGGGGTTGTACCTTACCTTTCTGAAACAACATCTCGCAGACAGCATGACGACGGCAATGTCCATGATGAGGGCCTCATAATATCGCCGGTGAGATTGTGAGGTTTGCACAGCCTCGATTCATCGGATCCTTTTGGGGAAGCGCAGTTGGATTTTGACGTGTTTCAACTTTGGGACGGGATCTGAAACGCGCACAGGCGAGACACTCTGCCCTGCCCTAAGGTACCTCCTGTGATTTTTCTAGAAGGTTTGGTTTTTGTTCCTTCTCGGTTTCGCGCCGCAGGGGAATGTCATAGGCCTGGCGGGTGCGGCGGCGGTGATACTCCATATATTGGCATTGGTAATCCGGACGGGGTTTAGAGACAACAGATCAATGTCGCACAGGATTCACGGGCCCGTCGGGCAGGCCAGCAAGGGTTTTGGGGCCCGTTGCTGTTGTGCCGCAATATCCACGTGGCTATTAAGGGGGATTCATGCTTGTGCCGACGACACGTCTTCGCAGAGTGAACGCCCCAAGAGGTTCTAGGTTCAGCCAGACTGGCGTGTTTTGCGGATAGAGGACGGGACGAAATGGGACACTGATGTTAGCTATTTGGTGCTAATGATGATGATGGCAAGGACCGGGTTGAGTCTGACTGCCTTCGCTTTCGGTGGCGCACCCGCTGGCTGCTGCTCATTAGACAGGGTTCGGATGTCGGATAGCGAGGCGAGGAAAGGGAAATTGCGCGGCCGCGACTCCAAGAGGCACCCTGAAGAAGATGATGGTGGACAAAATGCAACATTAATGCTGACGGGCGTGTGTGTGTTGAGTCCGTTCTGTTCAGCTCAGTTTTCGATTCACCAAATTGGGCAACCTAGTTGACGGGGAGTTTTCGGGGAATCTATGTACCCGAGAGCCACCAACTAATTCCCGAGGAGATATGACACTATCCGTACAACACCGGGACATCCAAGACCCCGGTGGCTTCGCTCGGCTTTTCTTGGGCCATCTTGTTGTTTATTATCTGGGTTAAATAGCCTGGTGTTGTGTAGGATGTACTGGGCTTGAGCATAGATGGGGCATATCCTGACGTGAGTCTACGCGTCATCAAAAAAACCAAGGCCGATAAGAGTCAGAAGTTGGTGTTGGGCATTGCATTTGTTTCGACGAGGCAAACGGCCTTGTTTCGTTTCCACTTGCGAGTGCAACGATGACGGGGAGAATTCCAAGACACAGAGACTGTGTAGCGACGCAATATTGTGTAACGTCAGATACTTGTGTAGTAAAGCGTCATCGCAAATGCACCCCATGCTGCTCTTCCTCGCGGCCAAGACAGTGCTAAAGCACTAAGTAGAACCGTGCATGAGAGTCTTGATCAAGTTGGGCAGGTGGAAAAGAAAGAAGCACGAACAGAGAGAGTCACAGAGGGCCAAGAATAAACTCCCTGTCGCTCTAAAGTAATACTGTAGCATTGTGGCAGCGAATGTGGGTATGTACTTTTGTCAGGTGTCCCCTGGGTTCCCTGAGACGCTCTGAGTGGGTGGTGATGTTGTTGTTGTTTTTTTGCGCGGAGGTGAGGTTGTATTGTGGTGGAGTATGGAAAGAAAACCCACGTCAGGAATCAGATCAGCGCAAAATCGGTTGATTGAACCCGGCCCCCCCCCCCCCCCTCCCTTTTCCCTGCTCTCCACTCGTCAGCGGACTCCGTTGATCTGGAAGGGATCTGGGATGACGGGGGAAGGGCTTGGCTGTAACGGTGTTTCTTTTGGTGAGGTTTGCGTGTGGGTTGTGCATGTGAGGGTTCGGCAGATGAGATTGTGTCCGGTACATGTATGCGTGTACAACTTGTGTTATGGATTTTGTAAAGGAACGAGACCAGGGGAGTGCCCGGGGCTTTTCACAGAGTAAGGAGAGAGTCGTCATCTGATTTTTTGTCGAGGGGAAAGTTGAGAGTGTTCTCCTGTTCTGGAAATGCTGCCATGGGGGTACTTGATACCTCCACAAGGTGAGATGGGACATGGACCCGGACGTGGACCCTAACGTGGATCTGGACATGGTCACAGGAAAGAAGCAAAAGAAGCAGGCGCCAGAAGGATGAACAGGCTCATTGTTGCAGACCCCCTGACACGGTCCTGGGAGCGTCGTTGCCCTGTTGGGCTTGCCGGCCGGCGAGGGAGTCCACTTGCACCCACGCGGGGTGCCTGCTCGGAGCCGGGGGTGTGGGTAAAGACCGAGGATCGGCCGTGTTAGTGGCTTCCACACTACGGAGTAGGTTGTTGCGCTGATTTTTTTGTCACGCCCTGACGACAAGGCGGCGATGGGATTACTCGATATGGGCAAGGTTCACGGGAAGGGTTGTGTGGGTAGCGCGGGTGCTGTGGGCGGGTTGTCGACGGGTTGTCGGTGAGGGCGATGACGGCGACGATATCCGCCTCCAAGGGCTGTTGCGCACACTAGCAACGGAGATGCCGCCATCGCATGCCTGGGGCTGGCACACAGGGTCAGCCGGGTTTCTCCAGCGCGTCGTGCTGGCATGGGGGTCCTGTTGCGTCGCGATGGGCTAAGGTGGTAAGGTACGGAGAGGCGCTCTGTGGTACCTCTGATTTGGAGCAAGGCAACCGGTGTTAACGGGAATAAAAATCGGGAATACGGAGAACACACAAACGGGATCCTAGACGCTTTGCGCTGTGTGGTGGAAATGCGAGAGGACTGCTTGGCAGGGGATGGAGAGCAATTCATTCGGATTCGTCCGTGTCGGCGTCGATGTCGTCGTGGTTGCGCCGCTTGAACAGGGCCTGGTGCCGCACTTCGCTTCAGCGCAGACTGAGAAGGCGCCGCCATGGGTTGGCGTTTGTTAGCCGTGCCGGCCATGCGGTGGCTCTTGGGGGCCGGAGCAAATGCTCAGTTTGAAATTCGCCAATTTCGTGACCATCAGTCAGTTTTCTGTGTACCCGACATAAACGAGATACGGAGTAACGTGGACGTTATTTACTTACACGGTAGCAGAGTTCAGGCAGTTATGCACAACGCGAACAGCAGGGCTATCCCCCGGTTGTTGCATGACGGGTTTCCGGTTTGGGTCGCGTTTGCATGCGCTAATTCCCCACACGTTGCTAGCGCGCGTCTCCGCGGCTAAAGTGGAGTCTGTTCTGAGGGTCTTCTGTGTTTTGTTTGGATTTGTTGTTTGCTTGAATATCCGATTCATAGATTGACCGACAACCAACCCGAAAGGTCCTTCCACGGACTAGCGCGATGCAACCTGTAGTGTAGAGACGCAACCACACCACACTGCAGGCATTCCAGGTCCCTCGTCACGCACATCGACGGGAAGAAGAAGAAGAAGGGGGCGGCAGGTGGCTCTCATTGGCGCTTTCCACGTGCAGGTCTGATCCTGCGGGCGCCTAAATCATCGACCCGTTTGCCGACGCTGCTGCCTCAGGCTAAGCCTCTCAGTCCCAAGCGAGGTAAGCGCGGCCCAGAGCAGTGGTTGGGCGGCCCATCAACCCTGCGGTCCGTGGCTGCAGCATCCATCGCCCGCCATTCCAACGACGTGGTTTGACTCGACCCAGTGGCGCCCCGGGTCGCCTAGCGGTGACCTCGAGCTGCGACCTGCAGAAGAACCTGGGAGGCACTAACGTTAACGTTGCCCGACTATCGAAAACTGGGAGGGCGCTGTCCTTCTCATTGGGTGCCGGGGTTCCCAGGGTCCAGAAGAAGCGCGTCCAGGGCCTGACATCCCTTCCCTTCCCTTCCACGACTTCAAGGTTGGTTCCATTGTGACCTTGGGTACCTTCGCGGGATTCCTCTCATCACAACCTGGAACGCACCAGACCCTGCGCAGCACCCAACCTGATCCATCCTCCCGGTCTGTCCGCCATCCCTGTTCTGCGCCCTGGAAATCCCTGGGGTCGATATTGTTCCATTCCCCATCCTCCGGGGCCGCGCCAGACGACTCAAACCACCCGAACCACCCAAGCGATCCAAGCGACCCACGCGCGACCCCAACCGACGGCACGGCACACTTCACTGTTCACTGTCGCACCGAGGTACCTAGGTACTTGGTACACCGCTTTACCACCACTACACCACTTCACCACCACGTGCCATTCGTGGCTACCTGGGGCCGCTGTTTGTGGCCGCCGTCCCAGCCGCCCGCCCTTGACGCTGGTTGTGCCTGCATTCCCGGGCTGTTTTTCTCGGCCTGTTGGGCCGCTGGGCTGCTAGGCTACCGGGCCCGATCCCACGCGACCCGCCCTGGCCGCAGTGTCCGGCCAGGTACACGGCTACTGCCCAGCCTGCTAGATTTGGGCGGCCCGATTTGCAGGCCGGCAAGGGGAGAGGTGCAGGGAAACGCCGGGTGTCATTGGGAGCACTGGGGATTCAAGCTCGACGTGCAGCTCGGTGGGCGGCCTCGACTGGACAGCAGCTTGCCTCGGTACCCGCCGACTACAGGTCGATCAACGCCTTGTCGACGGATCGAGAAACCCATACCCCGATAGTCTACCATGCCGGCTGCTGTAGCATCATCCCACTGGAGGGACCGCAAACGGCGTGTGTTTGAGTCCGTCTTCCAGACCAACGCCTCGCGTCCGTCAACACCAAGCACCCGCTTCGCCGACCCTGGGCACCCCTTTGGAGGCGGGCACATCCTCACAGCCCCTGGCCACCTTCAACCCACAGCACAGCCCCGCCTGCTGTCTCCCGCGCCGCCATCAGCCGACGACGAGCAGGCTACCTATGACCGTGCCTGGCACGTTGTAACCGCCCACATCGCCCTGCCCGCGTCCGCGACAGCCGACGACTCGTTCGGCAGCACCCCTGCCACAGACTCGCAGCAGCAGCAGCCATCCTCCGCCTTCCACGACGCCTTTGCCGTCCTTGCCAACGCCCGCTCTCTGTTGCCCCGCGCCACCAGCACCGATGACATTCTCGCTTGGCATGTCCGCCAGGTCAGGGCGCACTTCACTCAGCACGTGACCCCCCTTTTGGCCGGGTGCGTTGTCGACGATGTTGACGACTCAGGGGGTGACTCGGAAGGGGAGCAGCCGCGGCGTTGGCGGACTGGGGAGCCGCCGAGGGAGAGAAAGGGCAACTACTATGAGAAGCACATGGTCATTGTTATGAGCAATATCCGGATGCTCGAGGCCGCTCTGCGGCTCTACTTTTATGGACTCAACCAGCTGCTGGCAGGCTTTGCGCGTCTGGCTGACGTCCATCCAGAGGCGGCCAAGGACGCAGAGCTTCTCAATGCCCGCTTTCGTCGGGATCTTCATGCCCTTGTCAGTAGTTCGGTGTCGAGGGGGCTGCTCAGGTCGATAAAGGCCGTCTTGGTTCGCCTTGCCGGCACGGTACTGGGAATCCCTTCTCGGGATGAGCCTGTAGGGCAGACAGCTCGGCCGGCACCACCCGGCCCTGATGATCTCAATGTCCAGGCCGCAAGGGAGCGGCTGGTCGAGCTGGTGCAGCAGCTGCAGAATGTAGGCCTGGCTGGCGAGCGCTTCCAGGTTTTGTTCGCCGAGGTCTTGGACGCCATGATGTCTGCCTTCGTAACCGGGGCGTATGCCGGCGTCTGGGTGGCGCCGGACACCGGCTCATTCGCAACCGCCATGGACACAGTATCACGCAACCCGTCGGCAACGTCGCCCTGCATTGTGTCCCTCAATGACTGGGTGGAAAACCACTTTGCGCGCCTCAGCTTTGAGGTCCTGTCTTGCATCTCGTCCAACCCTCAGGGTCCGCTGCCGGTGTCCTTGGCCGATCTCAAGACGTATCAGGCTCTGGCTCTCGGCCGGCTGGCAGCCCTGCGTATCCATGAGCTGTTTGACATCGTCTTGGCCTGGCCAGTCTCACGCCCGGCGCTCGACGACCTGCGCGCCACCATCACCACCGCGGCGCACCGGAAGCAACTCACAGACGGCTTCTCGCGCGATTTGCAGAAGCGTCTGCTGCACCCGGGGTGTAGCACCCTCGAGATTCTGCAGACGTACATCTCCATCATCCGTGCCCTGCATGCCCTCGACCCTAGCAAGGTCCTGCTGAACCACGTCGAGCCGGGCTTGCGGCTGTACCTCTGCCAGCGCGAGGACGCCGTCCGCGTTGTCGTCTCGGGTCTGCTGGCCAGCCCCGAGGAGATGCGCGCCGCGAGAAAGGTGAAAGATGTCTGGAAGCGCCAGCGTGACGAAGCTAGCCAGACGAAACTGCGGGCGAGAGAGGCCGCAGCGTTCACGACCCCGGGGCCATCCAGCACCACTCGCACTCCCTTCACCAAACCCCACCGGTCCATCACCCCGGAGCCAGACCAAACCCCGACCAACCCATCCAAAACCACAAATCACCACCGCCACCCGACCAAACTCGTCGAGCTCGCCCTCCTCCTCAACAACCCCCCGGCTTCACAATCCTCCCTCTCCTCATCCGACCCAGACCTCGACTGGAACGACCCCACCTGGCTCCCTGACCCCATCGACGCCGGCGCCAACTACAAGCGCCCGCGAAGCGAGGACGTCATCGGCACCCTCATCTCGGCCCTCGGCAGCGCCGACGTGTTCATCAAGGAGTTTGCCGCCTGCGTCGCGGAGCGGTTGCTCGGCCATGGGAACGGGGGTGAGGCGGCATCGTCGTCGTCGGCGTCGTCATCATCATCATCGACGCGCGTGTTTGAGCAAGAGTTGAAGGTGTTGGAGCTGTTGAAGAAGCGGTTTGGCGAAGCCGCGTTGCAGGGGTGTGATGTCATGATCAGGGACGTGATTGAGTCGCGGAGGGTGGATGCTGCTATTCGGCGACGCGGGGCGAGGAGGGGTCCGGATGTGGTCGCTACGCCGAAGAGGGCTGGGGAGGTGGAGGAGGTGGAGGGGATGGAATACCATGCGCGCATCCTGTCGCGGCTGTTCTGGCCTGGCCTGGAGAGGGAGCATTTCCTGCTGCCGCAGGTGGTCGTGGAGCAGCAGAAGCGCTATGAGGAGGCGTACGAGGGTCTCAAGTCGCGGCGGAAGCTGACGTGGTTGAATCAGATGGGCCAGGCGAGGGTTGAGTTGGAGTTGGCTGATCGGACGGTTACGGTGGACTGCAGCCCGCTTGAGGCGACTGTTGTGTATGCTTTCCAGGGAGGCGAGGGTGGAGGGGACGCCCCCGTGCAAAAGTCGGTTGACGAGCTGTACGAGCTGCTGCAGATGGACGAGGATCTCATCTCCGCCGCCCTGCACTTCTGGGTGGCCAAGGGCGTCCTCCGTCGCGCAGGCGGCGCCAACAGCAACACCTACGTCGTTGCCGAAACCCTCGCCCAGCCCACTGCCACAGCCGCCGGGACGGGCACCGCCACCGGGTCTACCGCCACCGGCACCGACGAACCGATGCAAGACGACGCGGAGCCGGAACCGGAACCCGCCGCCGCCGCCAGGCCCACGCTGAGCGCCAAAGAGCGCGAACGGCGCGAGGTGTATTGGCGCTACATACAGGGCATGCTGACCAACGCCAGCGCGAGCATGCCGCTCGCCCAGATGGCCATGATGATGAAGATGCTGATTGCCGACGGGTTTCCCTGGAGCAACGAGGAGCTGCAGGACTTTTTGGGCGAGAAGGTCGCTGCGGGCGAGATGGAGGTTGTTGGGGGGAAGTATAAGCTCGTTAAGAAGTGATCGGTCGAGCTCGGTCGGTCGGTGGTCGGTTCGCGGACCTGGTTGGGGGTTGGGTTATGATAGGGGGAATGCTCTGGGAGGGGAACCTGTGGGGGGCGGGAGGTGTGCCGAGACGAGGTTATGCTTATGCTACAGAGGGAACGAACCGGGCGTGTCAGTGATGTTTTAGTCGATGGACGTGGCTAACGCTCGACCATTGTCACTCACGAGAAACAGCAGGTTATGGTATGTTGCCATGCTTATGATATTCCGTTCGGGCCTTGATGAATCAGAAATCAGTCCCAGGGTTGCCTTGTCCGACACCACAAATGTATGCCAGTCTCCCTTCGCTTGAACTACTCGAGATCACAACGGTTCTCTGTTCGGCGTCCTGGGAAGCCGGAAAATATGTCTATCTGTTTATCTGTCTGCCCACACCACCTTTTTGAGCCGTGACAGACGTCGCCGACAGCTATCCCTGCGATACTTGGGCTTCATGAAAAGCCATGACGATGACTTGAGGGGTTTGAGTCTTTTGGGACACCGGATCCCGAGGACAATCGTATAGGGAGCACAGATGGCAAGGTGCTGTCATTGAGAACAACCGCTCATCACATCATCCTATACTGTCTCGTCCCCTAGGATACCTTACCTTTAGCCAGTGACTGGGGAAGTGCTGATTACCCTCTCATGACACATCCGTTTTGTTCATTCACCCCCTCGCGCGCCGCCCCCCTTCCCCCCC